>JZKD02S1944907.1:282756-334979 GCA_000966675.3 Picea glauca | reverse complement strand
GGATTACTTGAAGATGAAGGGGGTCCCTGACATGTGCTCGAAGAGGCTTGGGTTAAATTTTTCCCATGTGGAAATGGGTTCGTTAACACGATAGGCTTCTACTGTGCCAATAACTTCTGGGCCTCCGTAAGCCAAGGGCACTAGTGAGTCGGATGGTCTTCTGTGCAAAGATTACACATATACTTCAACTTCTTCTTTTCTGTGTTTCCCCCGCCAGCAGTATTGGTAGGTTTCTTATCCCCCTTACCCTTCATTCGTTGTTTATTATTTCCATCAGGCTACTGGGTGGCCTTTGGGTTTTTTGATTTCACACTGTGTACATCCAACATTTGGGTAGGGGGAGCAGTCGAACTAGTGGTCTGGCTGGCCATTTTCTGTTGTATCGACAATTGTTGCAATTGATTCGACAACTGATCAACAGGATTCATTTGTGCTGAACCAAAAATACCATTAGCATGTGGTATAGATCTTTGTCTGGTCTTGTCAAGTATCGACCGCGGTGCATCTGGAATTTTTTTGTAAAGTAAACCAGACTGAGAGTAAATCAGCTCTAGTTGTTGAGATCTCATTATCGCTTCTTCTTCTTAAAAGAACCCCGACATTGCTACGTCTTTGGATAACTGTGGTACCAAAGACTTAAGGAACCACTCAAGAAGGAATGTTAATGGGAATATTACTTTTATCAAACTCTTCCGGTGTCTCCATTCTCGGATGTGATCTGAGATATGGCCCCCTTTTGTCTGCTCAAAGTTGGCCAGCAATTCGGTGTCATTGTTGTATCTCATAGGTAATTGGAAATGATTTAAGAAATCCATTGCCAATTCACCGAAGGAATATTATCTTGAGCGGTCGAGCTCAATGTACCATTTCACCGCACTCCTGATGAGAGTTCATTGAAACAAATGAAACAATATGGATTCATCTCTCAATGAGTTGGACAAGCACCATAGATGGAAGGTAGTCACATGATCGCCTGGATATTCATTAGGCTTAGTTTCGAAATTTGGAATGTCCAAAGGCAACTTGGTTGGCATAAGTGGCCAACGTGGATCATGACAGATAGGGTCTTAAGTAACCTTGACAAGTCTGGTAAATGCAAAGTTGCCAGAAACGAAAGTTTGGGTCATTGGGTATAACCAAGGAAAAAGGATCCTGGAGTTTGGTTGGCACCAGGTTGCCAGGAAAAGTTGGGTTACTGGCCAGGGTTCTAGTAAAAACCATGGCCATGAACAACGTACATATCCACACTTGTTGAGATGCCATAGATTGACTCTCGTAGTAGGATGTGGAGGGTTTGGCTTGCGTTGTATTCCAAGGATTCTGAAAAAGGTTGCCCCCTGCTGATCCGACGGGCATAGGTCTTGAGCCTTACCTGGGGTTCCATTGGTTGTGGAAGGGGTTGCCCCCAGTCAACATCCCTGATGAGGGAACTAATACCTTCCATAGATTCCAAGGTCCTTGAGAAGTGTGTGCCCCCTGCGCAGGAATAGTACCCTGCGCAGGATTCTGTGATCCAAAACCAGGGTTTCCCCCAGCCGAGATGGCAGCTAATGAGAAAGCGTTGTTACCAAACACGCCGAACAAATAGAACATAGTTGAACCTACCAACATTCTATAAGAACGAAGTCCTTGACTACCTTCTCCAAATGAAATATATTTTATGTTCATCCCGACGGAGTGCTAGTGAGAACTGTCGAGCGAAGGGGATGAATGAGGTATATGACCCCCTTCATAAGGGAAAGTGTTATAGAGTGTAGAAGTTCCCCCCCATGGATCCTTATAGAGGAGGGTTTGAGCTACCTACCCCCAGACCTAAAGTATGTAGAGTGGAGTAGGAAAGGACAAATTTTGTATCGAAGCCAGGCATCCCGTATGACAATGGAGGGATTTTTGCACTCTAGGTGAAAGGAACAATGATCATCACCATAGACATAATCAAACCATTTCTTGAGGTAGAGGCGGTCGAGACTATAGTGGTCCAGACCGATGACGGTTGGTTAGGAGGCGGGAAACCCCCTATAGTGACAGTCGTAGAGGGAGTATGAGTATTCCCTGAAGAAGTAACAACATTTTTCATCATCGCTGATTGTGACACTACCTGATGGTTGTAAGGATTAACCCGTACGACGATGGGTGCTGATAGATCCATGATTGGAGGTTTATATGGACCAAGAGCTTCCACTCCAAGGTCAGAAATGGTTGGTTCCTCCAGAATCAAATGTTCTCTTCTCGGATATGGGTTGGGCTCAGTTTCCTGTGACCCGGTCGCCTTAAAATACCCTTGTTGGTCTAGTCTTCGCCTTAGTGGTGGCGGGGGTGGCTCTAGATCAACCGGTGGCAGGCCAGGAAGCCTTCACGATCAAAAAAGCTCCTGATCCTCCATGGTGTGAGAATATCAATGACACACTAGAGATTTCTATTAACTTTCACGGTTATTGGACTTTCAAGCACTCCCTAGCATAGACTCTTATGTTTGTTTTTGTAGCCTTGAAAATTTTCCTCTCCAATCCTAAATCAAGGCTCTAGTCTAGACTAAATTGATGGACCCTACAAACACAAATTCTAATAAATTTTAATTAAGCGTTAATTTTAGTGGTTGTCTTAAGTCAAAAGGAATGGAAGTGAAACCAAAGGTGTTCTTTAAGAGATGAAAGAGAGGAGCATAAGATGAAACTGAAAACAAACTACTCCTTCTTCACAAATAAAGATTTGCCAATTTAAACTCTTTAACCAAACTTTTTCGTAACTACTTTTATCAGATCTTTAAAAAGAGAAAACTTAAAACAATATTTTGCCGACTACAAGCTACTTAATTTCATAAGCATTCAAATAAAGAAATTAAGAAAACTTTCTTTTTCCTTGGTAAATAAAGAAACTAACCTGAACTACTTTTACCAAACAAAGAAATGAAGATTTTATTTGTTTATTGTTTTATGCTTCAAAACAAGAAATTTGAAAAATGAATTCTTTCCTCTTCTTCTAAAGCAAAAAAGAGAAAAATAACGACAAGTCAAGACCAAGAAATGACTTCTGGCCCATCATAGATCACATGGAGTCACTGTCAATACCAAGCAGGAAGATCAGAACAAACTCACAAACTTGTCTAAAAACCCTAATAAAGAAAACACAAGAAATCTTTGATAAAAATAAAGCTATGCTGAGGTCAGACCTAGGCTACAGACTGTTATAACAGAGACTAGGGCTAGATCAAGAAAACCCCTGAGAAGTGTGACTTCTGATAGGGAAGAGGATGACTTCCTCTTCTTTAAAAAATATTTTCTCAACACAGGCACGCTACTGACACTTCAACAACCTTCATATGTATGCGGGCTGTCCAAAGGCAGGGCATGTATGTACGTGTGCAGGCCCACTACAGGCCGCGTACACCTCTGTAACTTCTAAAAAAATGAAAACCAATAGTCAAGCACAGGCAGGGAGTACTGGTATGGAAGACCAGAATCCCTTAAAGACACAGAAGCTTACATAAACTCAAAAAACAATAAATAAACTGATTCAAAGCACCCAAAAGAATATCCCCAAAAAACCCTAGAGGTCTCCCCAGTATGGGCACAATTTTTGCTATAGCGGGAAAAACCCTCTACGGACTAAACCAGGGTTATAAAGTGCAGGAACAGATAACCATCTAAATTCTCCTACTTTTAACAACTATCCTATCATTACCCCACAATCATACATAAAATACAAAGTATAGGGATCCGGTAGGCATACCTTAAACACTGCATCCAGTGTCGATCCCTTTGTGCTTAGTTGTTTCTCGACTGCAGATCTCCTCGCAAGGACAACCTGCATTCACCAAAATAAAAACAAGAAACTACAAGCATGCATTATACATATGGATTAGTGGGTTAGACATCATAATAAAAAATGTAAACAAATCATAAATATTTAAGACATCATTTAGCGGGACGAAAAAAGTATTTCTTTATATTAATCTCACAAAATTCGTTTACAATATGAGACCGAAAACTGCTCCTCGAACTTGGTCTTGGGATCTTCTTCACCATGCACCAACTAATTCCATGTATTCTTCTCCTATGTAGTTCTCTCTAGGGAAATGGCAAGGGTTTGCAATGGAGGAAGAATGAATTCTGGCTCAAACTCACAATGTGGTTGCAAAATATTGGGGCAAAGGGGGAATACTAAAATGGGAAGAGTTTTTATGCTCTCATGCTTATTCTTTGGAATGGGACCCCAACACCTTCTTTTATAGGCCAAAAGAGATAGTAACGGTTGGGGTGATTGGCTATGGGCGGTCAACTGGATAGGTAACGGCCCAAAAACTTGTATTCCTTTGCAATTTTCATTTTTCATTCTTTTTTGTGAGTGTACGTGGGCTGTAGTGGTGCAACAAGCATGTGTACATGGGCAGTAGTGGTGTAGGGCGCGTACACCTTCAAAACAATGGTTTTTTAGAAGAGTTATTTAGTGATGGCTTGGCAAAGATAGCAAGTAAGATGGCCTGATGCCAGGTATGTATGTCTGGTGCAATTTAGGGTTAGAAGATGCCCCCTAATGTGTGAGGTTAGAAGAGAATATGATGGCCAAAATACATTACAAATCTTCACCAATGTATGGAGCAAGTGAGCCCAAAGTCCAGAGTTTAGAAGGTGCCATCTGCAAAATAACCATTTGTCTCACTGAGGCAGGCATACCCATGCCCGAGATGAAATAAAATCATGGATTCCAATCAAATACACTGTAGATCCATGTCATATAACTATATAAAGTGTAGCCGCGATCAGTACACAACAGATCTACATCTCAAAATCAAAAGATATACATGTATAGTATCCATATTCAAGAAGTCAATGACGCCTGATGGCTAGAAATGAGGTCTTCAGAGCTCAAGCAACAACTTCAAAATATTCAAAACTCGGGTAGGAGTGTAATATCAGTGTGCAACTTCACTACCCATAGGTGTTCTATGACTCGTAGGGAACATACAAGAGGATCTCGATGATCAGGAAGAGAACTTCATTGATTTTGAGCAAGGACTTGACTAGAATTTTGGGTTAGCCAGGCATGAGGACAAGAGACAAATTGCAGAAGGGCCAACTTAAGTTTAGTAAAACTTCCCTTGGACAAAATAACGATAAATGATGAGACTCAGGCAACATGGAATTGACATAAGTTCACGATGCAGGAGGCAACATGAACTCTCCATGTGTTTGGAAGGATAACCAAACAGAGGAGGACACAACTCTATGTAGCGAGAACAACTTCCTAAGGTCATATTGAATCGTAGATCTTGACGAAAAAATGAAAGGATGTGCTTCGTCCAAGGGTGACTCATTGTGTTGTCAACAAAAATAAAATACTTTTCCCTTCCTCTTTTTGGGGTATATTTGATTTTTTTGTCTTTTTCAATAATTTTGGAAAGCTTGAAAAATAATAAAAGAATGCTACGTTACAAGGGAGGAACGAGTGTCGTAGACATACTAGTTCCAAGTGCAAGGAACACACTGATGCTCAGAGAAAGGACACATATGTAGGAAAAGGACACTCGGGAAAAATCCTCCATGGGTCAAGGTGTCAAGATGCAGAGGCAAAGTGCTACAAGGCTTGCGTATAAGGCATGCTTTAGATGTTTCAGTTGAGAGAAACATGGATCCGACATTAGGCCAAAGATATAGAGATGAAAATGTGATTAATAAGACACAATGAGAACGTCCTTCGATGTAACTTTAACGATCCCAAAGAAGGTAAGATCGACAGTTTTTCATTTTTAGAGAGTTTGAAAAAGCATAAAACAAGACTCTACTGGGGTACCTTTTTCGAAGGTAGTCTAGTCAGTTTGAAAAAGGGGTAAACTAGCACTGAAAATATATCTATTCAAAACCATTTTAACGATTGTGAAAATGACAAAATCACTCGACATTTTTTTCATATTTAAGGAGTCTGAAAAAATCTTAACTATGGACTCTGTCAGGGATGTTCTTCTTGACCAATTTAACAAGTGTGAAGAAACAAGGTCACTCGACAATATTTTCAATTTTAGGGAGTCTGAAAAGAGCTTAACTATGGACTCTGTGGGGGCTCCTTTTTCATAAATTTAGTCCCTTAGGCCCCAAAAAGGGTTAAATTTATACCTGAGAATACTCTTCTAGAGAATCGAGGTCCCTGGAGTATACCTTTGTTTGTACATTTGACCGTCCAGACCGAAAAAGGGGTAAACTACCGCCGGACAGACGTGCCTTTGAATTTTAGTTTGGCGAGCATGAAGGAAAACAAGATCGCTCGACAATCATTTCATGTCTAGAGGGTATGAAAAGGGCTTAAAAGAATACCCATTGTTTTGCGAGTCCTGTGGGTGATTTAAAAAGTGATAATGAATCATGCAAGTGAGGCTCAAACTCGTAATCATGAACAACTAAAAAGGACTCCCGAGCCTATAATCATTAGCGACGAAATGGACACCAAAAATGCAACCAGGATCTACCTAGGGCATCCATGTGAAGGTAGGATCTACCACTAAATTATGACAATTCTAGAGAAAGAGTGAGGGTTTCGTGTTGCAATTCTATGGGATTGATCCTATGGAAAAGTGAAAAAGACAACGCGATGCAGAAAGTGGAGGTGGAATCCTGACTTAGATGCAAAAATTTAAAAAAATGACTTTTTACCAAAAGACCTTTAAAGATGACCCAACTCTAAAAAAGTTTCCCAATACCCAAAGTAACACGTATCGTAATCATCCATAAGAAACTTAAGAACCATACTAAACGAATTTCAAGCTAGAAAAAATGGCAAGAGGGTCCAAAAAATGACAAAAAGGGGCCAAAAAGTCTATAAATAGAAGCTGACAACTCATTATCACTATTGTTAATTGAGAATTGACAAAAAAGTTAAAAACACCCCTTTGCCAAAAGAGTTGATTCTGAGAGATTCAGTGGACGAAACAAACTTCCTCTTGGACCAAGTAAGAACAAACTAGCCCCTCCTACATTTCTATTCTTCCTTTTTTCATTTCCTTTGTTTTTTGGGGGGCAGTGACCTTTAAAGAGGTCGACCCTATGTGTACGCGGGCTGTCCAAGCACAACCCATGTGTGAACATGGGCATAAGATAAGTTTCCCACATACACACGCGACTGTCGCCAAGACAACCCGCATACACCCTCCAATGAGTGGAAAAAATAAAAATCAAGAGTTAAATCCCCATGAATTTTTCATTTTGCAGGATGTATGTTCATTGGAGAGAGAGGGAGCATGAGGACGTTGATTTTTTGGTCTCATAAGACCCTTCTGCTATCGTTTTTTATCACAATTTGGGTTGTTAAAATTATTCCAGTGTCCGTTCATGAGGGCACAACCTAGGTTGTTGAATGATTTGATAGATTACCGGCATCCTGACACTGAGGAATTTATGCTCGAGGGGTAGTCGTTGACTCCAATGACTAAAGGCATTTACTTCCTGACTGGTCTCTCGAGGAGAGGAGATCCAGTGAACTTGCGTACTTTCCCCCTCGGGCCTCACAACATTGAGGAGTTGATTGGACTCCATTGCGAGGCTGGTACTGAGAAAGTAGGTTCTCAGGTGTCTATACACAAGATCAGTAACCTATCACTAAAAGTGATAGTTCTACTCATTAGGCGGATCACTGGATCCACATCTTTACATCAGGCCTCCTGTGTACACATGCATTGTGTGGTTCAGTACTTAAATGCATGGATTTTCGATTGGAGTACAACCATGCTAGATTGCATGAAGAGACTGCTAAAAGAGTGTCGGATACGGGAACATGGAAACTTCGGGTTCGAGACTATTTTATGTTTCTTTTTCTTCGAGAGGGTACCCAGTCTCATTCCTCGAGAGACGATACAAGGGCACGTGGCCTCTCTCCCAGCATTATGTAGATGGGAGACGTTGTTGCTGTGACATGGGGGAGGGAGGACCATCGAGGCCTTTGATGAAATTTTTTTTGACTGGTGGGAACAACAGATTCCGGCAATAGAGGACTGCTCCTATGCCGGGATCAACTTTTCTAGAGATCCTGATATGCTTGTACCTCCTGGAGTGGATCAAGGAGAGATGGGTAAGTTTTTTTTTCTGAGTTATTTAATTTTTATTTATTTATATATATATCATTTTGTTTTTGTATATCAGAGTATCACACTTATGTATCTGTTATGTATAGATGTGGGACCAGTGTGTCCAACAGACTTCTCGAGGACTAGGTGGAATCCTCAACTAGAGGCAGTACCAACCACAATCGCTAGACCAACAACAACAGTAGGGGGGCCTCCACCTAGAGAGGCTGAGAGAGTATTGAGACGGGTGGAGCAGAACCTCACCGCGCTCACTCACACAGTCCCTATGGTAAAGATTGAGGATCTACCGCTAGTGATGCAACCTCACGTAGTTGGCGTACCATGGACCTGGGTCCATATTTTTCGGCATTTGGAAAACATCGTTGTTCATTATGGCAAGGCCAACAGGCCCCACACTTAGCCAGGCTAGACTATTCACGTGTCGAGGGCACCTTTTGTATATTTTTGAGGGCATAAGCCCCGTTACTCTTACCGGACATATTTTTGAGGCGCTTGTGCCCACCCATGTACTCTGATATTTTCGATATATATATGCATATTTACATATTGTAATATAGATTACATCTATTTTACAAATGTATTTACATGTGCGTGTGTGTGCTTTTTCTTACATGTGTGCAATGTGCCAATCTAATACATGATTAGCTAGAGTATATGTGATTTGATTCAATCTCCTAGGAACATGGATATGCGTAATGTAATCAAAGATTCATTCTAAGAGACGTACCCTAAGGAACCGTCGGTATAGAGTAGGATCATAAACGTGGTAAACCCCATTTAACTAGGACACAACCAATTGAGCATCTAAGTAGACTGGGAGGTGAGAGATACCATGCAACAAAGCATCACAAAGAAACTCTAAGACTGCACTGTATTCGATGACATTGTTTGTGGCGTCACCTAAACATATATCTCCTGAATATAGCAACTAGCCCTGAGGTGTGAAAATCACCCAAGCTGCGGAAGCAAGCCTCCGAGTGTGCCAACTAGCGCCATCCACAAACCCAAAAAACACCTCTGATTCACTTGACATATGCCACAGTGAAAAAGATGAAATAAAAAACGACACATCCATAAAACCAAAAACAAAAAAACTAAAAGAGAAAAATGTATAAGAACTATACATATGTACAAGAAGTCACCCAAGGCGACCCACCTACGAGTAATACTTCTTGAGGTAGAGCCCATTTCTAGGCTCCACCAAAGCATTTCCCTCAAAGTCCACCAGATGATAAGCGACCTTCTTTAAAACCTCCTTCACAATGAAAGGTATGAACCACATGGGGTTGAACTTGCCTGCCCCAAGGGGATCCTTATCTTGGTCATAGACTAGGACAAGGTTTCCTTCAGAGAAAATCTGAGGATGAACGAACCGATCATACTAACACTTGAATTTTTGTTTGTGAGCCTCATTAGCCAAGGCTGCATCCCGGCACTACTCATCGAGCTTCTCAAGATATAATAAATTCTCTTCAAGCGGTGAAGTGTCTGGAAATAACTGTATTGCCAACTTTAGAGACGAGATCTAGCACTCTATAGAGACTGCTTCCAGCCCGTAAATGAGTTTAAAAGGCGAGAAACCAGTTGTAGTCTTAACAGATGTTTAGTAGGCCCATAATGTCGAGTACAACATCAAATTGCAATTTGACTTAGCTGAATTGATCGTTCACTGTAGCATAGTCTTAAGGGACTTATTCACAGCTTCCACCTGACCATTCTCTTTTGGGTAGTAGGGTGACGAATGTTCTTGCCTCAACCCAAGATTTTATGTTAACTTGTACATAATTTTTTTCTGAAAGTGACTACCATGGTCAGTGACAATCTCTCTTGGGATGTTGAACCTTGCTATTATCTGGTTAAACAAAAAGAGAGTTGTTGTCTCGCCATCATCTTTAAACATTGGCATAGCCTTGAACCACTTCATGAAGTAGTCTACTGCTACGATGATATAATGGTGCCCCCTTGATGAAGGGGGGTTGCATGTAGCCTAATCAATCCCACACTTGGTGAAGGGACCAACTGTGATGACGAGAAACATGGGAGCGGGGTGTGCCCTCAACTTCCGAGAGAAGATCTAACACGGGTGGAACTTCTTGACCGATTCAACACAATCTTTGATTAATTTCAGCCAAAAGAAACCGACTCATAGAATATTTTGGGTTTTTTCCAACACAGAAAAATGACCGCCACATGCTCCAGTGTGGAAATTGTTAAGCATGATTTCCACTTCTTCATGAGTGAGACACTGGCGAAGGATGCAGTCTACACCTCGACTATACAGAGTGTCCTTGAGTATGAGATAGTTCTTGGCCTGATGGCGTATTCAACGACGCTCATCATGAGAAGCAGAGGTGGGTCACTTCAAAGTCTAGAGATAGACTAGTATATCTCCATACTAAGGGTCCGGAGACGCGATCAAAAACATGTCTCATTTAATAGGTGACTCCTCGTGTATAACATCACCTGATTCGATCGGAAGTTTCGAGATGAGTTCCACGAAGACCAACAACTTTTTGGATTTTTCCAAAACAAAATCCAAGTCGAATTCTTGAAGGATAACTATCCATCTACTGATATTTCTGCCAATTACACATCGTGTCAACACGTATTGAAACAGATTCACAACGATAATGATGGTGGTCTTGTGAAACAATATGTAATGACAGAACCATTGGACATCATGAAACTGCTGCCAACGCAAGTTTTTCAACGTGGGAATAATTGAGTTCTGGTCCAACTATGCCTCGACTCAGGTAATAAATCATGTATTCTGAGAGTAAATAATCCTCCTGAAAAAAGACCATACCAATGGTTGACTCTGCAGCGGCCAAGTACAATAAGGAATATTTATTATAGGTTGGTGGCTGAAGAAGAGGGCCAGATGTGAGAGTGTGTTTCAATTCTTCGAAAGAGCATTGAGCGGCTTCATCCTAATTAAAAGGAACATCTTTCTTTAGTAAACGCATGAATCCCTTTGTGATCTCGACATAGTTTGCGATGAAACACCATAAAAAGTTCACTTTTCTCTGTAAACTTTGAAGTTGAGGGACTATGCATGGGGGAGGCAACTGAACTATCGCCTCAACCTTGAGAGGATCGACCATGATCCCTATTGTTGAAACTATGAAACCTAACAGATGACCCAACGTTACGCAAAAAAATTATTTATTTGGATTTAAGTGAATTCGGTAGTAGTGACATCGCTCAAAGATGAGTCATAAGTGTGTGGGATGATCAGATCTCTTATGAGATCGTGATGCTAAATCATAAAGATAAGCCTCAACTACATGTTTGAGATCGTGGAAAACAAAAGACATGGCCCACTAAAAATTAGCTCCATAATTTTTCAGACCAAAAGGCATCTTTTGATAAGAGAATATACCCCACGGACAAATGAAAGTGGTTTTTTGTTGGTATTCGAGTTTGATCTGTATCTGATTGTATCCCGAAAAACCATCCATCAAAAGAAAAGGCCTCACAACCTACACATTTATCGACTATTTGGTCAATAAATGGCATGGGGAAATTATCCTTTGGACATGCCTTATTCAAATCATGGAAGTTTGTACATACGTGAATTGTACCCTATTTTTTCTTGACTGGCATGAGATTTGACACCCATTGAGTCAATTGGACGGGGCAGATGAAACTAGCTTTGAGTAGGTTCTCTACTTTAACCTTAATAGATGTTTCTTTCTTAGGATTAACCAGACGAAGCTTCTGTTGGACTGGCTTAGTGTCAGGATATGTCGTGATTTCATGTTCAATGATTCTTGGATCTATGCCTGGCATTTCCTCGTAAGACTAGGTAAACACATCGCAAAATTCTTTAAATAAATCCTTGTAGATTTGAATCTCCTCGGGAGAGCAGTCTGCTCCAACGAAGACATTCTCCATGACACCAAGGGTTATGGAGATATCAATAGGTATCATTTTAGTGATGTTTTCCATATTTCCTTCAGTGTAAACAACGTGCATAGCCAAAGGATTGACAGGACAAGCCCTATATCCAGTCATATTCAGAGTGAACTCTCCTGCTTCAATTCTTCTTAAATCTAGGAGAAAATAAGATCTATGATGGATATCATCCCAGGGTCTATCCAAAGTAGTCATTGACTCAATAATATCCTTGTCTGAGGGAAAGACCAAGTCTAAAGATTCATTATCGGCAAGGGAACTTTGAGCCCAAATAGGCTTAAGAACTGGATCTAACTCCTGTGCAGGAGTCCGATCGAGGTCGACAGAATCTTGCTGGACTATAGAGTACGCAACTTTGGCCGCAGACAAAGGCATGGCCATGCCATGGTTCCCTGTCCCTTCCATCATGGATGATGGGGAAGGAAGATTCCATGATATTTTAAATATTTGATGATGCTGGGCTGAGGGTTATCAATCATCGAGACCGTGGATACCCCCAATGAAGGATTAGGACGGGAGAAGGATAATTGATCAATGTACATGATCTAACCCTTGTGTGGAAACAAAAAGACCCAGAAAAATTGTATGAACACTTCTTGCATAGCATAGGTCCAACTCCTTCCTAACAAGATATTGTATTCGAGAGACGCATCGACCACTTCAACCTCGATGCACACGGTCTTCCCCCCTAACTACATGAGAAAAGAGGGGATGATTCCATGTGGTCGGAAGGAATGAACATCGAAAGAGGAAAGAAGAGTAGGTGACAGAGACAAAACGGGTTGGCCAATGGCCTTCCAACACGCCAAAGACATCATGCATGTCGAGGGGCCCTCATCAACCACCATGTGAAAAATGTTCCGAGTAATAGTTTTCGTGGTGTAAGCCACTACTATCTGAAATGCCACATGGTAAGGGAGACAAGGTTTTAAGTCAGTCGTATCAAGCATAATCATTCCTATATTACAAGTCTCATAAAATCCTAAGGCAACTAACATAGCCTTTTTCTAGGAAGGGCAGCTCTAGAGGACTTCCAAAGAAGACATTTCACAAGGGGTTTGAGATAAATCCTCCACCACAGAGTAGTTCTGGTGGCCCTTGCATTTGTATTGTGGGAATCTTTCTTGAACGCACCTTTTGGGATGTGTTTCATTGTTTCTCCCAATGTCTTCTCAATCTGGAGAGGAAGAGGTGGGTTTTCAACTTCTTTAACCTTCTCAGAGGTGTTTGGCATTCCATAGTCATGTGTCCTAGTTGCTATATCAACGCTACCTTTTATCATGTACACATTCACGGATGAAGGATTACTCGAAGACACAGGGGGTCCCTGACTGCCCCCTTCTGCACTCGAAGAGGCTTGGGTTAAAATTTGCCCATGTGAAAATGGGTTCATTAACACGACATGTTTCTATTGTGACAACAACTTTTGGGCCTCCGCAAGCCGAGGGAACTGGTGAGTCAGATGGTGTTCCGTGCAAATATTATACAAATACTTCAACTTCTTATTTTTTGTGTTTCCCCCGCCAACAATATTGGTAGGTTTCTTATCCCCCTTACCCTTCTTTTGTTGTTTCTTCTTTCTGTCAGGCTATTAGGTGGCCTTTGGGTTTGTCGATTTCACAATGTGTACATCCAATGTTTGGGTAGGGTGAGAATCCAAACCAGTGGTTTGGTTGGCCGTTGTATGCTATATCGAAAATTGTTTCAATTGATTCGACAGTTGATTAATGAAATTTGTTTGTTTTGAACGAACAATACCATCGGCATGTGGTCCAGATCTCTGTATGGTCTTGTCAAGTATCGATCACAGTGCATCTGATTTTTTTTTGTAAAGTAAACCAGACTGAGAGAAAATCAACTCTAGTTGTTGAGCTCTCATTATCACTTCTTCTTCTTAAAATACCCCCGACGTTGATACGTCTTTGGATAACTGTGGTACCAAAGACTTAAGGAACCACTCAAGCAAGAATGATGGTGGGACTGGTACTTTGTCAAACTCTTTCGGCATCTCCATTCTTGGATGTGATTTGAGATATGGTCCACTTTTGTCTACTCAAAGTTGGCCAACAATTCAGTGTTGGTGTCGTATCTCACAGGTAATTGGAAATGGTTTAAGAAAGCCATTGCCAATTCACCAAAGGAAGAGTATATTGAGTAATCGAGCTCAATGTAGCATTTATTTGCATTCCCGATGAGAGTGCATTGAAACAAACACAACTGTATGGAGTGATATCTCAATGAGTTGGACGAGCACCATATATGGAAGGTAGTCACATGATCATTTGGATCTTCATTCGGCTTAGCTTTGAACTTTGGGATGTCCAAAGGTAGCTTGGTCGGCATAGGAGGCCAATGTGGATAGTGACAGATAGGGTCGTTTAGTAACCTTGAAAAGTCTAGAAAATGTAAAGTTGCCATAAACAAAAGTTTGGGTTGTTGGGTATAACCAGGGAAAAAGGAGCCTGGAGTTTGGCTGGCACCAAGTTGCTAGGAAAAGTTAGGTTTCTGGCCAGGGTTCTGGTAAAAATCATGGCCGTGACCAGCATACAGATTCTGCACTTATTGAGATGTCATCGGTTGACTCGCATAGTAGGATGTGGAGGGTTGGGCTTGTGTTGTGTTCCAAGGATTCTAAAAAAGGTTTCCCCATACCAATCTGATGGGGATAGGTCCTGAGCCTTGCCCGGGGTTCCATTGGCTATGGAAGGGGTTGCCCTTATTCGGTATCCCTGATGAGGAAACTGATCCCTGCCACGGATTACAAGGTCCTTGAGAAGTGTGTGCCCCATGCGTAGGAATAGTACCCTGCATAGGAATCTGTGATCCAAAATCAAGGTTTCCCCCAGTCGAGACGACAACTGATGAGAAAGTGTTGTTACCAAATGCACTGAACAAAGAGAATGTCGTTGAACCTACCATCATTCTATAAGAAGGAATTTCTTGACTACCTGCTCCAAACGAACTATAGTTTATGTTCGGCCTGACTGAGTGCTGGTGAGCACCACCGAATGAAGGGGACGAAGGAGGTATATGACCCCCTCTGTAAGGGAAAGCGTTATAGAGAGTAGAAGTTCCCCCCATGGATCCTTGTAGAGGAGCATTTGAGCTCCCTTCCCCCATACCTAAAGTCTATAGAGTAGAGTAGGAAAGTACATAGTTCATATCGAAGCCAAGCATCCCGTATCAGAATGGAGGGTTGTCTCGCTCGGGGTGAAAGGAGTAGTGATCACCACCATAGACGGAATCAAACCATTGCCTGAGGTAGAGGCAGTCAAGACCGTAGTGGTAGGGACCGACGAAGGTTGGTTAGGAGGAAGAAAACCCCCTATAGTGACAGCCGTAGAGGGAGTATGAGTATTCCCTGGAGAAGTAGTAGCATTTGTCGTCATCGTTGCTTGTGACACTACCTGACACTCGTAAGGATTAACCTGTACGACGATGGGTGTCTATACATCAGTGATTGAAGGGTTAAATGGAACAAGAGCTTCTGCTCCAAGGTCATAAATGGTTGGTTCCTCCAGAATCAAATTTTCTCTTCTCGAAGATGGGTTGGGCTTAGTTTCCTATGGCCCAGTCACCTCAAAAGACCCTTGATGGTCTAGTCTTCGCCTTATCGGTGGCAGGGGTGGCTCCAGATCAACCGGTGGCAGACCAAGAAGCATTCACGACCAACAGAGCTCCTGATCCTCCATGGTGTGAGAATATCAATGACACACTAGGGATTTCTATTAATGTTAAATACCAACACAGACTAGAAAAAGCTCCTATGAGACAAGACAAGCAGATCACTAACTAGTTGGAAGAACAGTTACACCAGTCAACTCTAGAGCAACTTATCAGTGCAAGTGAAACTCAAATAAGGAAGCACCCTATGGGTATACTCTGCAAAGCATGGACCGATGTCTACCCTAGGTACTGCGGTATACCCCTGCACTCACCTATGTAAGTCACTAAGATAAAGGCAACTAGGTTGCCAACACACAAATAGTCACCAGGCGGGTACAATCAACAATCAGGTGGACTGTAATGAGAAGGGTATCAAGCCTGAAACCTATCAAGGGTATCAAAAGAAAGTGTTCCAGAAGATGACTAAGGACCTCGAATGGATTCGAGACCCACGAAGCTCTGTGGAAAATGAGATCAACGAAATCCCAAGATAAGCCCTCTATATGTGTTCCTCACTACGTTTGGTCCGGTTTGGAGGGGTTATCTCCGCTACCTTTCTGCACGCAACCTTGTGTTTAGCCTCTGTGTTAGAGGGGGGTCCTGGATAAATTTCACAGTTACTAGACTTTCAAGCACTCCCTAACACAAACTCTTATGTTTGTTTTTGTATCCTTGAAGAGTTTCCTCTCCAATCCTAAATCAAGGATCTAGACTAGACTAAATTGATGGAACCTACAAACACAAAGTCTAATAAATTTTAATTAAGCGTTAATTTTAGTGGTTGTATTAAGTCAAAAGGAATGGAAGTGAAACTAGTGGTGTTCTTTAAGAGATGAAATAGAAGAGCATAAGATGAAACTGAAAACAAACTACTTTGTCTCCACAAATAAATATCTGCTAATTTAAACTCTTTAACCAAATTTTTTCGTAACTACTTTTCTCATATCTTTAAAAAGAAAAAACTTAAAACAAGATTTTGCTCGACTACGAGCTACTTAATGTCCTAAGAATTCAAATAAAGAACTTAATAAAACTTTAGTTTTCCTTGGTAAATAAAGCAACTAACCTGAACTACTTTTACCAAACAAAGAAATGAAGATTTTTTTTTATTATTGTTTTATGCTTCAAAACAAGAAATTTGAAAAATGATTTCTTTTCTCTTCCTCTAAAGAAAAAAGGGAAAAATAACAAAAAGTCAAGACCAAGAAATGACTTCTGGCCCATCGCAGATCGCAGGGAGTCACTGACAATACCAAGCAGGCAGATCGGAACAGACTCACAAACTTCTCTAAAAACCCTAATAAAGAAAACACAAAAAATATTTCATAAAAATAAAGCTATGATGAGGTCAGACCCAACTACATACTACTATAACAGAGACCAGGGCTAGATCAAGAAAACCCCTGAGAAGTGTGACTTATGACAGGGAAGAGGATGACTTCCTCTTCTTTAAAAAATATTTTCTCAACATAGGAACGCTACTGACACTTCAACAACCTACGTATGTACGTGGGTTGTCCAAAGGCAGGGCATGTATGTACATGTGTAGGCCCACTATAGGTCGTGTATACCTCTGTAACTTCTCAAAAAAAATAAAAATGAAAATCAACAGTGAAGCATAGGCAGGGAGTACTGGTATGGAAGACCAGAATCCCCTAAAGACACATAATATTACAAAAACTCAAGAAATATTAAATAAATTGATTCAAAGCACCCAAAAGAATATCCCCAAAAAACCCTAGAGGTCTCCCCAGTATAGTCGCCAATTTTGCTATAGCGGGAAAACCCCTCTATGGACTACACCAAGGTTCTAAAGTGCATGTAGAGCTAACCGTTTAAAGTCTCTTACTTTTAACAACTATCTCGTCATTACCCCACAATCTTACATAAAAGACAAAGTATAGGGATCCGGTAGGAATACCTTAAACTCTGTGTCCGATGTCGATCCCTTTGCGCTTAGTTGTTTCTCGACTGCAGATCTCCTCCCAAGGCCAACCTGCATTCACCAAAAGACAAACAAGAAATTACAAGCATGCATTATACATATGGATTAGTGGGTTAAACATCATAATAAAAAATGTAAACAAATCATAAAGATTTAAGACCTCATTTGGCAGGACGAAAAAAATATTTCTTTATATTAATCTCACAAAAGTCGTTTACAATATGAGACCGAAAAATGCTCCTCGAACTCGATATTGGGATCCTCTTCACCATGTACCAACTACTTCCACGTATTCTTCTCCTCTTCAGTTCTCTATGGGGAAATGGCAAGGGTTTGCAATGGAGGAAGATGGAATTCTAGCTCAAACTCACAATGTGGTTGCAAAATATTGGGGCAAAGGGGGAATACTAAAATGGGCAGAGTTTCTATTCTCTCGTGCTTCTTCTTTGGAATGGGACCCC
The DNA here is from genome assembly GCA_000966675.3 of Picea glauca. Lineage (NCBI taxonomy): Eukaryota > Viridiplantae > Streptophyta > Pinopsida > Pinales > Pinaceae > Picea > Picea glauca. The sequence continues at coordinate 316,918 of JZKD02S1944907.1, read as the reverse complement.
AACACCTTCTTTTATAGGCAAAAAGAGATAGTAATGGTTGGGGTGATTGGCTATGGGTGGTCAACTGGTTAGGTAACGTCCCAAAAACCTGTATTCCTTTGAAATTTTCATTTTTTGCGCTTTTTTGTGAGTGTACGTGGGTTGTAGTGGTGCAACAAGTGTGTGTACGTAGGCAGTAGTGGTGTAGGCATGTACACCTTCAAAACAATGGTTTTTTACAAGATTTTTTTAATAATGGCTTTGAAAAGATAGCAAGTAAGATGGTCTGATGCCAAGTATGCATGTATGGTGCAATTTAGGGTTATAACAATGCTCCCCTAAGGAACTCATAGCTTACAAAGCTCTCTTTTAGGAATACTGAGATATTTTTTCCTGGTCATACACAGAGATGCCTGGACTCTATCCTTCTATCATCGAACATCGCATTGACACATGGCCAGATATCACCCCTGTACGACAAAAAAAATGCCCACTACACCCATCCAAAGTAGTGGCTATAAAAGCTGAAATTGACAAACTACACGCTGTAGGGTTCATCTACCGCATCACATACACGTCATGGGTCTCCAACCCCATCCTTGTAAAAAAAAAATAGGGCACTATTCATGTCTGTACCGACTTTCGCGATCTCAATCACGCTTGTCCCAAAGACAAATTCCCAACGCCTTTCATCGACCAAATTATTGATGACTATGCCGACCATGAGGCCTTGTCCTTCATGGACGGGTTCTATGGCTACAATCAAATCCAAATCCATCCAGCGGATCAATATAAAGACACATTCACTACCCCATGGGGTAATTTTTCTTATCGTGTGTTGGGCCTTGGGTTTGGATTAAGAAAGAAAGCGAAGAAAAAGGAAGACAAAAGGCAAAGTGCGAACTGCGCAGAAGGCATATTGACTAAGATCAGGTCGAAGTGGTTAAAGAAGAAGAAAATAAGGAGAGAAGTGAGGGAAAACAAACCATTGGATGAGAATATCGAGGATAACATATCATCAAGGAATATGGATCGTGGACAACTTAGTAAGTGGAAAAAGCCACCAATAGATGCTTTGGAGCACCTCACGGGAAAGAAGGAAAGACAAGTCGGTGAAGCTCGAAAGATGTGGGTCAAGTTGACCTAGGGTTTTGGATCTGTGGTTACGACACCTAGAATTTGTCATGTAATGTATAAATAAAGGTCTAGAGAACCTGGGATGGGTTTGTTCAGAGTTGTATGTTTGTGTTCGTTAGTCGTTGTGGGTTATTGTTGTTGTGATTGTTGTGGATAGAGTGATTATTGTTGTGAGAGAGAGAAGTGCTGAGAGTGAGAACCTTATGGTATTGTAAGTTCTTCATCTGGGTGCGAAGATCAACCCTACAGCTGGGTGCGCAGGGAGGGGAGAGGAGGAGAGAGAGAAGAAGAGGAGATCTTCAAGCTAAGAGCACAGATAGAACTGTATATTTTCATATAATATCAAGAAACATAGTTTTGTGGACATAGCCCTAGGGAGAGGGTGAACGACATATATCTTATTGTCTATGTGATCGATGTTGTGTTCTTTTGCCTTCTGATTAGTCTATTATTGCATCATTGTGTTATATATGAGATATAACTGTGCGAAGTAGGTTTAAGTTGGTAAATGATATCTAGCTTCTGTGTTGTTATTGCTTTGGATCCACTTTGCATTTCCTCTGGTTGTAGACACCTGTGTCCTGCAACCCCCTATTTCTACTTCGGGTGAGACTGCATTTGCTTCACAGGTGTTTTCGAAAGGGCCAGTAGTTAGGGATTGTCGGTGTGCTATTAGAGATGAATCCTGGGTCTTCCCCTATGCCAACAAATGGTTCTGTTGCCGAGACCTGAAACTGTGTTTGCTGGGAATTGAAGAAGAGAATGCTCTGTGCATAGATATGCTACTATAGTGCACAGTATTCTACTGAGTGCAGAGCTCTGTGCTAAGAAAAGAAGTCCAATATAAAGAAAAGAGGTAAGATCTTAAAGCTCTGTGCTTTGATAAAGGTAAGATAAGTGAAAAGTTTTGTTTCGAAAGAATGGATCTAGATATGCTTGATAGAGTTTGTCCTAGTCATAAAACTAGGGCACAACTAGAAGAAATAAGATGTGAAATGAATAGAAATAGTGAAAGATATGTTATTCCTATGCATAGAAAGAATGTTTGGAATAACACATGGATGTAGGACCCTAGAAAGAATTTTTTTCCTCTTAGTTACTGTGATCCCAGTGCGCAGTACAGGAAAGGTTGGGGATCATTTAAAATAAAGAGAGGATTAACTCTTTGTTATAGTTGTAGAATACCAGGACATCTTTCTAAGGAATTCCCTGGTAGAGGTCCTAGTTGTCTTTGTTGTAAAGCTATGGACCATGAAGTTTTGGATTTCCCTAGAATGATTGCTAAATTTGAAAATATGAATATGAGACAAAGAAAACCATGAGAAAGGCCAAGAGACTAAGAACATGATAGAGCCCCAGAAAGAATCGAAGACCATATTACCATAGATGAAAGAAACACTGAATGATTATAGAGATATCAGTTTATCAGAGACCTTGAAAGAGAAGGAGTGTATAGAAACAAGAATAGGGGAATTCGACATAGAATGTGTTCTGGATGAGGAAACATAGGTGAATATCATGACAGAAAGAACTTGGGAAATTTTGGGAAAGCCTACTATGGTTCCTTCATTGGGAGGAATAGGATTGTTTAAACGAAAGATGATAACCCTATGTGGAAGACTTACCCAGATACCCATGAGTGCTCATGGAACTTCAACAGAGGAAGAATTAAAGGTTGTTAGGTTTGTTGAGAACAATGCCCCATTTGTTATTTTGCTAGGAAAAACTTGGATTGAGAAAGATCAAATACGAAGGAAACAAGAAAAAGAGGATCTAGAATAGAAAAAACAAGAACTAAGGGATTTCCTGGCTAGGATAATATCACACTTACTGGAAGAAAAAGAGGGCAATTTGAAGCTACTAAGGACTAGAGACTTAGATGTCAAAGTGGAGAAAACGTAGGAAAGTTTGAAAAACATGTCCATGCAGCAGAAACGAGCACCTACCCCTGAAATAACAATAGAGGAGGTAGTCCACTCAAAACCTTTGAAATACCCTCAGCAATGCGAAGTTACTATGCTAAGAGAGAATAAGAATAAAAAGGGAAAGAGGCACCCAGTGACTCAAATCATGGGAAAGAAGGAAAGAAAGCTCAGTAAGAAGAAAGCAAAGTTAGAAAAATTGCAGGAAGTCCCAGAGAAGACTTTGCAGAAGGAAGATATGAAAAACTTGAACTTTGCCGGAATAACATAACAACGTAGATTGGAGCTTCACCATGACAAATCAATATGACCGTTGGAGGCGTCTTGACCGTTATCATGATGCTCAAGAACGGATAGAAACACAGTCATGGCTGGAAATATCGCCATTGGACCATTGGGACCGCACCATAACGGATGGAATCGTATTGATTGAGGATTTTTGACCTGTTGGAGGAATTTGTTACGACGTTGTCTATTTATCCCGTCGAATGTTGCACCAAGAACACTTTTGCAAACAGTGGTTACCCGAGCCCACATAGAACTAATTGTTATCGCGTAGTTCTTACTGAGACTTCACCACTCGTTCAATTACCATGAGTATTTTTCCACCTACCTGAGATATCCGATCTCGAGCGTGTATGTCGGGTGATCATAATGCAGTGGAAAATTCAGTGGATGAAATTATGATAGATTTAATGCCTAAGAAGGTCATTCTACAGGTGCAGATGCCTCATCAACTAGAGGATTGAAAGCCTCTCCATCGATTGTACATCGATGTAGGCCCTCTAGAACTACAACAGATAAACAGAGAAAACATCACGATGACTTGGCGAACGCAAAGCTCATCCCATCTATCCTTCTCGACTATATTCCACCTCTGGCTGGCGTGGTTAGTCGTGATAGTGTCCCGAGGGACTTCGAATACACATTTATCACTATGTACCTTCTGAAGGCGATACATTCAGTTGGACAACAATTGGGACAGATTATGACATTGAAGATCAGTGACTTCAACTTGGGAGATCGCAAGAACTATGGCATGCTCTCCCCACAAAAATATTTGACCAAGACAAAGGGGAAGAAGTCAAAGATAATCCTCTAGCTGTGGACCATGGACATCGCGTGATCCACCATCCTAAATGTGATGAAGATACCACATTTCGAAAGACATCAAGAGGTTAACATGTTCGTTAAACTACTCTTGTATTTCTACCATGGAGGTTATCTGTGGCTGGACATACACATCACCGTAGATCTGACACTAATCCATCAAATCACCGAATTAAGCATGCAAGAACCAGACCCTCAAGAATTTTATCCAGGGAAGGTTGTAGATCGCACCCTAGCACAGTGAATAAAAGACACCTATGACGATGTGGAGAAGGGGAAGCAAGGCTACAAGGTAGCCTGCATCCAAAATAACGCAGTGCACCTAGCCTACCAATTGATCGCTCATAAGCTAGTCAGGAAGAACATACCCACGTAGGTCATGGGGTTCATTCTCGACCTCGCAGGAAAATGAGTTGAAGGGCTACAAATGAACTGGGTGAGCTACCTCGTCAACCAGTTAGAGAAAGAATACCATGAAGCTCAGACTCAGGGCTACGAGTTTCATTTTAGATGGTTGTTGATCCTCATCACCTTTATTTCTTGGGAGATGTCGAAAGGAGCGACCTTCCCTAAATTTGGTTCATTTGAACCTCTAGCTGCGAAGTTCACTACGCTCTGGTATTCGAGCAACATGGAAAAACAATGGAAGTCAAACACGATGTTCCACACCTATTACCTGCAACTGAAGAAGGATATCCAGTCCTTCCCTCACGTGACGTCGAATACCCTACATAGGTTCAGGCCCCTTGCGAAGTTCCACACAGTTAGACATTTCATTTATATCACCACGCACAAAGATGAACATAAAGAAGAGATCCAATCCTACTATAAACTCACAGAGGAGGACATGGAAGAAATAACCAAGGAATGACCTGCAGAGTTCCTTATACCAGTCGACCAGGCAGAACTGTCTGACCCTGAACTCATTGAAAGTCTTGTAGTCACTCATGAAGAGTATGATGCACCCAACAGTAGCATAAGGAAGAAGAAGGATGAGGTACAGGATCTGAACAATGCATCAGAAGAGACTGCATCAGATTCATCTGGAGGGGGAGGAGGTGACGAAGTAGACAAAGAAGAGGAAAAATGGGAAGAAGATAAGCAAAAGCAGGGTGAAGTAACACCGCCTAACGATCCCCTTAATGAGGCTGATACATCCAAGAAAAGAAAAGGGTCCCCCACAAAACCTTCATCGTGGAAGAAGTCAAAATCTAGTAAGCCCAAGTTGCATACTATGCTCACAGTTCATGACATCGACCTCATCATTGCTGCTATATCAGATACTTCAGAGGATATTTTACAACGCAATGAAGAAAAACAAGAGACCATGTATGATAGGATTGAAGAAGAGATGAAAGGGGTACAACAAGCTCTCTATTCAAGCTGGACAATGTTTACTGCACCACCGTCATCTGAAGGAATTGAAGTGGGAGATGAGCCTTCCCAACTATGCAGACTAGTATATGTGACCGAAGCTCGCCTTCATTGCGTCCAGGAAGAAAAAGAGCAGGCCACATAGGCATTGAAGCAATAAAAAGAGGAATCCCTAGAGAAACCCTGGGTTGCGCAACAAGAAAAAAGACAACCTCCTGGTGAATTTTGTAGAGGATAGAGCGCAGATCCATAAGGAGAAAGAATAGTTGCTCGCGGAGCAGATTGGAGTTAAAGAAGCAGTCACTAGAGAACTTCACTCCGTGACGGGCTTAGAACAGATGGAAGAAGACCTAGTGGAGAGTCAAGTGGGGAATCTTGTTGAATCCATTCAGTAGCTCCAACAAAGAGTAGCAGAACTGGAATTTTAAGTTCATCACCAGAAGATCACTCCATACCACTCGCAGGAGAATGGTATAGTTGAAGCTTTCAACAAGATCTTGGAGACTGCAGTAACGAATATTTGTAGTGTGAACATAGATGACTGGGATTTGAGAGCACCAATAGTGTTATGGGCCTATAGAACCACTTGTAAGAAGGTGACAATGAAGACTCCATTTAAATTGGTTTATGGTCTAGAAGCAGTAGTATCTATGGAATATTTAGTTCCTGTCCTAAGAATTGCAACATTTACAGATATGGATGACACTAGCGCTATGCAAAACAGGCTTGCGCAGTTGGTAGAGCTAGAAGAATATATATTTATTGCAAGATTCCATCAGCATGTACATAAGGAAGGAGAGAAGGCTTACCATGACAGACACATCAAGAAGAAAGCCTTTAAGCAAAGAGATCTGGTATTGGTATACGACAACAAATTCATGAAGCATCCAAGGAAGTTCAGGACACATTGGCTGGGGCCATATGAGGTGGCCTATGTTATAGAAGGAGGAGCTGCGTAGTTGAAGACTTTGAATGGAGAATGGAAGGAAGGTTTGGTGAAAGGGAGCCGATTGAAATTGTACTATGAAAACCAATTTCCTTGAATCTCTCAGTAGAACAAGAAGAAGAAGGGTCTAGGTACCAGGTGCAGTTGAAACTGGGTACTAGACACAAAAAAGACAGTTTTCACACAGTGGGGAGGAACTGAGCAGAAAGCACAGGTTGCACTGCGTAGTCTGAAGTCGAAGTAAAAAATAAGATTCAGATCTACGGTGCCTTGGGATGAGTCATATGTGAGTGTTGGGGGCCTGTTGGGCCTTGGGTTTGGATTAAGAAAGAAAGTGAAGAAAAAGGAACAGAAAAGGTGAAGTGTGAACTGTGTGGAAGGAATATTGACTGAGATCAAGTCGAAGTGGTTAAACAAGAAAAAAATAAGGAGCGAAGTAAGGGAAAATGAACCATTGGATGAGAATATCGAGGAGAATAGATCAACAAGGAAGATGGATCATGGACAACTCAGCAAGTAAAAAAATCCACCAATAGATGCTTTGGAGCACCTCATGGGAAAGAAGGAAAGACAAGCTGGTGAATCCCAGAAGACACGGGTCAAGTTGACCTAGGGTTTTAGACACCTAGGATTTTGGATCGAGGTTTACGACACCTAGACTTTGTCTTGTAATGTATAAATAAAGGTCTAGAGGACTTGGGATGGGTTCGTTCAGAGTTGGATATTTGTGTTTGTTAGTCGTTGTGGGTTATTATTCCTGTGATTGTTGTTGATAGAGTGATTATTGTTGTGAGAGAGAGAAGTGTTGAGAGTGAGAGCCTTCTGGTTTTGTAAGATCTTCATCTGGGTGCGAAGTTCAACCCTATAGCTAGGTGCACAGGGAGAGGAGAGGAGGAGAGAGAGAAGAAGAGGAGATATGCAAGCTAAGAGTGTAGATAGAACTGTATATTTTCATATAATATCAAGAAACATAGTTCTATGGACGTAGCCCTAGGGAGAGAGTGAACCACGTATATCTTGTTGTCTGTGTGATTGATGTTGTGTTCTTTTGCCTTCTAATTAGTCTGTTATTGCATCATTGTGTTAGATCTAAGATATAACTGTGCGAAGTAGGTTTAAGTTGGTAAATGATATCTAGTTGTTATGTTGCTATTGCTTTGGATCCACTTTGCATTTCCTCTGGTTGTAGACACCTGTGTCCTGCAACCCCCTACTGCTACTTTGGGTGAGATTGCATTTGCTTTGCAGGTGTTGCCGAAAGGGCCAGTAGTTAGGGCTTGTTGGTGCATTGTTAGAGATGAACCTTGGGTCTACCCCTTTGCCAACATTGTTTCATGCCTTTTAGACTAAAAAACGCAGGTGCAACATTCCAATGGGCCATGACTTACGTTTTCCATGATATCACTTACATCATCCTTACTTACTTGAATGACATCGCCGCTTGATCCAAGAAACGAACTCAACATCTAGATGACTTATGGGTCATCTTTCAACGATTTCGATAGTACACTATCCGCTTGAACCCCCTCAAGTGCGTATTTTGTGTCACCACTAGACGCCTCCTTGGGTTTATTGTCTCCTAGCACAACATCAATGTGGACCCCCTCAAGGTCCAAGCTATCACAAAAATCCCACCACCTTGGAATTTATGCCAATTTCAAAGCCTACAAGGCAAAGCCAACTTTTTACGATGCTTTGTCCCAGATTATGCCACTCGTGCACATTTTTTCCTTTGCCTACTGCGTCATGACATCCCATTTCGATGGGATGAACATGGCCAAACCACTTTTGGTGATTTAAAAATAGTTCTCTCCAACGCCCCTTTAATTAGTCCCCTCAACTATGATCATGATTATATCCTCAGCCAACTAGGGGATGATGGCCACGATCATGTCATTTACTACATCAGTAAAAACCTTTTAGAGCCACCCCTAAAGTACAATCATGAAGAGAAACTCACCCTCGCAGTCCAGAAACTGCATCATTATATTTTGCTTCGCAATACCAAAGTCATGGCAGATTCCAAACCTATGCAGTACTTGCTTAGTCGAAAAAACATTAATGGAAAAATTTCCTGATGGATCGTCATCCTTCAGGAATACGACCTAGAATTTGTAACTCCCAAAAGCAATAAATCACTCATCCTCGCCGAGATCATCATGATATTTCCCTCTAACACTAATGATGCACCCATCAATACAGATTTTCCTGACTAACACCTCTTCTACATCCCCTTGGATTACCCCTGGTACGACGACCTCCTCGACTACCTTCAAACACAGAAGTTTGGAACCCATCTCTCCTGAGATGATCATCGACACATTCGCCATCAAGACCCTCGATATCTCCTTATGATCAATGACATCTTATATCAACGAGGGGTCAACACCATACTCCATTGATGTTTGACCATTGATGAAGCCGACAGAGTCTTGAATGATTGCCACAGTGGCGCCTGCGGTGGCCACCTCTCAGGGATGTCCCCCACCCAAAAAATCATTCGAGCAGGCTACTTCTAGCCCACATTGTTTCATTACTACATCCACACTGTGAAGCGATGTGACAAATGCCAACTTTATGCAAACAAAGAACGAGCACGACCCACTCTTTTACATCTCGTCATCACTGCCAGCCCCTTTTGCAAATTTGACATCGAATTCATGACTTGCAATACTCCATCTAACAATGGGCACAAGTACATCTTCATCATAATCGATTACTTTACCAAATGGGCTGAAGCCATGCCTACCTTCAACAACACCACTAACATAACATCATGTTTTTTCTTCAACCACGTCATTTCCCGCTTTGGAGTCCCACTACAGTTAGTCTCTGATAACTGTAAACACTTTGAGAATGATATATTTGTCGAAATCTCCTCAAAGTTAGGCTTATCCCATTAGTTTGCCTCCCCATACTACCCTCAGTCCAACGGACAGGTCGAGGTTGTTAACAAAGTTCTCAAAACCATGTTGCAACGCACTGTTAACAAACATAAGACCAATTGGCATCATATGTTGTTTTTATCACTATGAGCTTATCGCACAACAATTAAAACTGCCATTGTGTTGATGGGCGAAATCGACCGTCCGTCAACTAAGAGAGTGGAATCGGTCTGGGGTTGTCTAATAACCCAAGCCGTTTGGGATGAACCACCCTGACGGGTTTAGCGGCTCCGTTAGCCGATCTAAGGTCCTAAGAAAACAAAAGAAAACAAATCTAAACTAACTAACTAAAAACAAATAAAACAAACTAACTAACTAATCTAACCTAAAACTAACTATTAAACAAACTAAACTAATCTAACTATTCTATAAATACAATCTACTAACTAATACTATACTAACTCTAACTAATTAACTATCTAACTACTAACAAAGATATAACTTATTCACAAAATATACAATATCTACAATTTACAGATTTAAATAAAACCTGAAAAACTCGTTTGCATTTTGTCCTAAGGCAGAGAGATATATTTTTGTTGATTTTATAATTTTATGAACAAGAAATAAAACTAAAACTAACTAAAACTAAACAACTAACATACTAATTCTAACTACATATATATCTAACTAAACTACTAATGTTATACTAACAAATCAATCAAACAAATAAGTAACAAACTAACCTGGAGAAACGCCCCAGATCCGTCCTGTGTATGATGATCTTCTAAGCTAATTGGAGGGAGGAAACCCGCACCGAATAATCCAGAAGCTTCTCGTAAACGATAGCTACAATGCTCTTTAAGTTTGATTACAGGACAAACAAGACATAAAAATAACAACAATCTTATAATTTATAAATCTCTACAATTAGATAAACCTGTATGTAAAGACTTATACATGATAGTTCAATTGATGAAGAAGAGAAATCTGTCATTCATTAGCTGAACTAAGTAATTGTTGTATTCTTTAAATTAGTGAAAGAAATCAGGCATGTATCACATTAATTCAATCATATCATTCTGCAAAAGACTGTGATAGCTAAAGTAGTCACTAATCAAATACAAATTGATAAACATAAACATGAAACAAAAGATTGATATTATGAAAGCAAAAGATGTAGCAGAACATCAACTTCTGTCTCAGTTTGTATTATAAATCCATAGCCTGGTTCTCCCACAAGTGAGGATGATCCTTATTACAATAATAATAAGTATTTATATGTTTTCCACAGGGTAAAACCTCCCTGTGGAAGTTATCAAAACAATTTACATAAATCTGGGAAAATATCCCAAGTTTAACTAAACTAGGAAACTACAATAAAACTAAAAAACACAAATATCCCCCTAGCCTGTCCAACATGTCCCATTCAATTCAAATTTACCTGAAAAGGGGAAAAAATGAACGAGTTAGAAAGATTCTTTATTAACAAACTGATAAAAATCTACTCCTATAGACTAGCTACAGAATCATGCGATTCTGTAGCTGGTCTAAATAAGACACAGATTCAACATTGAAATTGATTAAGAATCTTTCAAAGAATTCCATTTAATTGACATCCAATAACTATTTGAAAACGAATAATTTTGATTTGAGTTTGTTATACCATTCGAAATCAAACAGGATCCAAATCAATTAAATGACTACAGAGATAGGCATACTTTGTTTTGTTTGTTACCACAAAGTCGGGTGACAAAATTATATGGAACAATAATGCAATTGTTTCATAACAAATCGAATTCGACATAATCAAAACAAATCGCAAGCAATGGTTACGTTGCCTTGTCAACAGGAAATATGAATTCGACAAGATCATTTTCAAATCATTATAACTGTGTTGACACAACAAATGATTCATACCATGAGTGGGTCGACTCAAGCTGGCGCGAAAATCCATTCAAATGAAATCGTAACAATATCGATTGATTAGCAACAAAATTCGTAATTTGTTATTGCAAAATGGGCAAACAAACCCGATTGGCATTGAACGCAATCGTTCATTTTAAATGAATTATAACCGAATTTAACATATATATCAATCGTCGATCTCAATTTAACCAACTCGTTTTTACAAATCAAAATCAAACAGAGCATTCATTTATGATACAAATCTAACTCATGAAAATGATCGAACTAACAACAATCCAATCAAACGAATCAATCGGCTGGGGTTTAGCATAGTTATCATGAACCAAATCCATTCCATGATTTAGGTGCATTTGCATAGGCTTAACTGAGAGCGTTGTTTTCATACGAAACAGAGAAATTCCTTCCAAATTGAATTGAACAAAGTGGCATTCCTGATTTGGAAAATTATATGACACAACATATCATAACACCCAAACTCATTGAAATTGTTTACCAATCACAGCATATGAATCATAACGAAATCAAATCCAAACGTGATCGCATTCTAAATTGATCATGAAAAACTTCCTATTCGGAGGAGATACAAAACGAACTGAATTGAACACAAACCATCAATTTTAACCCAATCTAACAAATCAAATCCAATCGAAAATCAATTAAATCCGATAAAATCCATCAGTGACTAAGCTAGGTAAATCAAGTAACCGAATCGAAATTCCATTCATTTTTAGCAAGCGAAAACACTGTACAGGATAAACACATTATGACAGAATCATTTCAAAATGTAAACAGATTTGTTCGAAGACCAAATTCGAATCATTAATTAATCCTGTCCATTCGCAAAGCTAAAACGATATCAAAATCCATACCTGTATAGCGACGAGACGGATCGATTATGCCAATTTGGAGTTGACAACGGCTGTGGCTGATTCAACATTCTTGAAAACGATGGAGCCGGTTGTCTTCTGCTTCTTATCATTTGCTTGGAGCTGGTCTCTTTGACTGGTCAATACTGCAATTTGATCTTCCAGCGATTGAATTTTCGATTGGAGTATGGGAACGTAAATGTAGTATCATTCCAGCCATAAATCACATTGATCACAGGAAGACTGTGAGGGGTTTGAAAGAGAAGGCGAGGGTTTGATCATATGGCTGAGGGTTTCGTTAGGAAATTTAATACCAGGGTAGCTGGGATCATTTCTTAGGCAGGGGGGAAGATTCGTTATGAAATCATAAGGTGGTTCGGGGCATAAACCCTGTGAGTAAGGGTACTCGCTGGCTAAGAAACGTTCTACGTCAGAGTCTGAATCCTCACTAAGGACAATAAGATTTGACTCAGCAGAGGGTTTAGGTTTGTTCCTAGCCATTCTTGAAATCATCCGAGCGTTCTTTTTACCCTTGGCATAAGCCGTAGGGTTTTCCTTGGGATTTTTTCTTACAGGCCTTTTAATAGTCTCGGCCTTCTTAGTTTCAACGTCTGGTAAATCAATAGGAGGGTCAACTGAAGGCTTAGGAGCAGGCAATAGGATATGGAAGGGCACATGTGGCTTGGCCTTGGCTTCAGTCACCACAGGCTTGTCAACCTATATAGGGTCCGAGTCATCGAAACCGTTTCGAGCGACGAAAGCTCTCCATCTATCGCCATGTAAACTCAAATGATAAACAATATTAAGCTTAATAAGCCCATGGTGGAATAGGCTACTGTCAGCCTTCTGCCTTTTAAACCTTTTTGACATTTTATATAGGCTACGCTGAAAGTAAAAGGGCAAATTGAACGGGTATCCCATAAAGTTCATTAATAAATGCAGATGATAGAGGAAAACTAGTCCGTATCGACCTTCACAGGTCACGAACTATTTGACTACCATCAAAGTATCGTGCCATCGTGTTTTAAGTGTAGAGATGGGCATACCTCTGTCACAAGAGGTGAATTTTCACGAGACAAACAATAGCGTCCATGGAACCTCTTCCACTTTAGAATTTTTGAACCAACGCTGGACCGAGGATGGTAACCCTGTAGAAGAACTAATAAATTCCTCGTCGATTTCCAACTAGATGTATCCCACCTTGGCTCTACAGCCATCGAAAGTCATGGAAAAATGCTATGCCACAGCTAGATTAAAACCCTCAAAATGTTGCACGAAGGTGAGCCATCCATTATCCTCCAAGTATTTCCGAGCATTGTCAAACATTAACAAGGCTTGGTTGCCATTTGTCTCGATTTGCACAACTGGTGCCATGGATCCGAGCACATGGTAAGCCGAGGGTTTGGATCATAACACACAGGGGCAGAGCTACCCGAGCTAACAGAAGTGAACGGGCATAAGGGATAGGCATAAATGCCATCGTGCAAAGGTGGTGGAGCTTATCAATAGTTATTGCCATAGTTATCAAGGTGTGGAGGGATAGGCATAAATAGTTATTCCAAAGTACAACCGCCGATTTTCATAGCTGTTCAACCCACTATTCTATAGTTCAACAATCATATCCCTTGGCCGACCAATGAAAATAATGGTGAGTGTACAAACCGACGCGCAAAATCAACGTTATGCCAAAGTTTTGAACCATCAACATACAATTCAAAATCAATATCAAACATTTAACCATGCGCCAATGTATCAGCTCAGATCAATAGTTTAACCAATGTGCCGATGAGTATCCATATAATCAACAAACCAATAGTTATGAAAACACAAACATAGGTATCATATTAAAAGATATATATGAAAGATTTAAACATAATACCCATGTATCTTATGAAACCAAAGGTCAAGTAGGTCAAATAAAATGCAAATCCAAATACCAATGCATTACAAACTCAATGAAACCAAGTCACACAATTGATCTAAGAGCGTCCAATAAGTACAGTTAAAAGTTTTTTCCAGCTGCATAACGATAGATGAAAAGTAAGATAAATAGGCATACTGACAAGGAGGATCATGGCAGTCCAAATAGTGATTTTAATGCGACTTCGAAAGATGAAATTTTCACGCTTACAGTTGTGAAAAAAAACGAAGGTAAATGTGCAAATGTCACAAAAAATAAAAAATGTTGTTTATTTGGAAATTGCGACAAAAAAAATGATGTTTGCAAAACATTGGTGTAGGCAGCTTATAAGACAATGGAAAAATGTGAATTGGCTGCCAACACATTGGGTCCATGGGGTCGAAGCCACTCTCGTCCATGGGGTCGAAGCCACTCTCCCCATCGAGTGCGAAATTCCCACTTTACGCACCGCCATCAAGCTATTACCTCACACTTCTCCAATGGAGTAGCACTTGTTGAACTTAGAGTCGTTGGATGAAGACTGCCAGTCTTCATTACAGAACAATGAGGCAACTCCAAAATGATCGAAGGCCACCTTTGACTGCCATGTCAACCTTTGCTCATTTAATGAAGGAGACCTCTTAAATGATATCGCTCACGATACCCTCGGTCATGGAAAATTTGAGTCATTATGGCATGGACCCTACATCATCCAACACTGCCTCACTAAAGGCACATACATCATGGCCTCTCCAGAAGGCTACCCTCTCAAAAATCTATCAACGGGTTGTACTTAAAGAAATTTTACACCTAAGCGTAGTCATTCTACACTAGGATTTTTATTTTTTACACATTTGTAGAGTGTTTAGTCTTCTATTTACCCTCCATGCCTTATGTCTAATCTACCATTTGTGTTATTTATATATGTCTCCTCCATCAGCCTACCACATCGGTTACACTGATGGAGCTAGTCGATGGACAAAGAATCTCACTTCGGCCGCTTGGGCCCTCTATACCCCCTCACATGAACTGCTCCACTCCAGTGGAATATGTTTGGGCTCAACAAGCAACAACCAAGTACAATACAAAACCTTCATTGGCCTCCTTACTGAGGCCAGTCACTGCCATATTCATCAGCTTAGTGTCTTATTATATTCCCATCTTGTCATCCTGCAGCTCAACAATGTGTACCGTTTCCGTGATCCTTGCCTCTTCCATAAACACCTACAAGTTAGAATCTTATCTCGACATTTTGATTCAATTACATTTACACATATTCCAAGACAATTTAATCAAATAGCAGATAACATGTCTAACCTAGTATTAGATTGGCATTTATCACATCAAGACACCATTACACATGCATAAATCATCAAAAGTTTGTCACAACTTATATATTAGACATCATAAAAAGCACCACAAAACATCATCACATGTGAACATCAAAGATATCATAAACATGTATATCCACACACACACACACACACACATATATAACGATCAATGTATCATATATGTTTACAAAAATGGTACAAAATGTACATCGCTCGTAGGCAGGTGAGCCCCCTCATCCCTATAGGTACAAAATAGGTGTCACACTACCCTATACAAAATGGGATCGCTGGCCTATATAAATACAAAAACTATACATCAAGCACTCATGGTGCCTCTAGAGAACCATCACCAGGTCCTCTATTTGGAGGAGGTGCCCCACCAACTGGGGGTCCTCTAGGTCCTTGGGGCAGTCGCCCAGTCATAGCTTCCCTCGCTACAATTTCTCTGTGGATCAGGGTCTGCAACTCTGCTGAAAGGCCCACACACTGCTCCAAGACTCCCTCATCCTATATCTGAGTCAAAATTCCCTTGGTCACTCCTTGTAGCACCACCTCCAACTAGCGGTGGAAGTCCTCTAACACCCCGTCGGTCTCTATTGGAGGAGCATGTGATGGCCCTGTGTCGGGGTCATAAAATCAATGCCTCCTGTCAGATCTCACTTCATCGGTTGGCCTTGCACCAACCTCAACCCTCTGACATCTCTCTCCCACCCGTGGCTCTCCCCACGAAGGTGTCACTATCCCCTGACGAGCCGACTGTTGTCCCTTGACCAAGTTTTGGGAGTTTCTTGGTCATGTTGACCTAGTTTGGGACTTTGACAGCCTGCCAAAGGAGGAGCGCAAGACGAAGCAGATATCACAGGATCTCGACCCCTTTTTGGGCCTCTTTTTGGGTTTTTGGGAATATGTAACAGGAAAGGGTTGTCAACCCATGGGTTTACCCATATTTAGGCCTATTTTGTATATATAAATAGATGCCCAGGCTAGGAAGAAAGGGAGGAGACAAATGAAAGGATAAGTGCTAGATCTAAGTGATGTGAATGTATGATAAGTGCAAGTAGGGTTTTTGGATGATTTGTGCATGATTGTAAGAGACTTGCAGAGATGAGTGCAAGTAGTTGTGACAGATTGTGAAAGGCTTAGTGCTATAATGTGAGGAAGAAGGATCTAGCGAGATGTGTGAATCTTCTGTCCTTTGAAGAGTAAGGGTTTGAGGATCTGTGTTGTAATAGATTGACTGAAGACAATAAAGAAGAAGAGTTGATGGACATAGCCCCAGGAGAGGGGTGAACCACGTAAACATTGTGTTATCTTGCTTGGTGCTTGTCTGAATGTGCTTATATCTTCTTTGCTTAGTGCTTTGAGATGATTAGATAGATATTCTTATGCTCAGTGCTAATGATGTATAGAATGTTAGATCTAATTTACATGAATATGCTCAGTGCTTGATCCATTACATCCAACCTATTTACTTATGCTAAGTGCTTTTATATGATAGATTAGTGTGGATACTGTGAGGCTCTTTTTTATCAACAAAGAAGATAATGATTGCATGTTAAAGAACTAGAGGTGCTAAATTCTTTATTAAGTAATACAATCACAGATCTGTGTCCCAGCTAAGGTTGCAGACACTTGAGCCCTGCAACCACCCCTACCTCTACCTCGGGTGAGACTTCATCTGCTTCATAGGTGTTGCCAAAAGGGACAATAGTTAGGGTTTTGTTGGTGCATTGTTGTAACGTTGAACCCTGGGTCTGCCCCTGTGTCCCAACAAATGGTTCTATTGTTGGGACCGAAATTGTGATTGCTGGGAACTAAAGAAGAAGAAACTTTGTGCAAATATTCGATCTAAAAGTGTGAAATCTCTGCGTGTAGATCTTTTTCCCTAGTGCACAACATTTTACTTCACTTGTGAAGCTTTGTGCTAAAGAGAGAAGGCCAGATCTGAAGTAAAGAAGCCCGATCTGAAAAAAGGAGGTTAGATTTGAAGAAAAGAAGCAAGATCTGAAAGCTTTGTGCTCTAAGAAAGGTAAAAGTGGAAACTTCTAACTAAAAGAGGTAATATCTGCAAGCTCTGTGCTCTGATAAAGGTAAGAATAGTTAAAAATTCTTAGATCTGAAATCTTTGTGCTCTGTAAAAGTAAGATAAGTGGAAATTTTTGTTTCTAATGTATGAATCTAGGTATGTTTGATAGATTCTGTCCTAGCTTAAAAACTAGGGCACTAATAGATGAAACAATTTTTTTTATGAATAGATCTGATAAGAATCATGAAAGATATGTTATACCTATGCATAGAAAAGATGTTTGGACTAAAAAATGGATGCAGGATCATAGAAACAAATTGTTTCAGGTTAGCTCATACGATCCTAGTGTGCAGTACAAAAGAAGTTGGGGATCGTTTAAAAGGAAGAGAGGATTAACTTTCTGTTACAGTTGCAGAAGGCTGGGACATCTTGCTAAGGAATGCCCTTGTGGAAGACCTAGTTTTATTTGTTGTAAAGCTATAGACCATGAAGTATTGGATTGCCCTAGAATGATCACCAAGATTGAAGGAATGAACATGAATCAAGAGAACCCTAAGACAGATCCAGAAAAGGTAGAACCCCATAAAGAATCAGAGAAAGTATTGATACAGATGAAAGAAACCTTGAATGACCACCGACATGTCATCTTATCAGAGATCTTCAAAGAGAAGGAATGCATTGAAGCAAGAATAGGGGACTTTGACTGTGTTCTGGATGAGGAAACATAGATAAATATTATGCCAAAAAGAACCTGGAAAGCTATAGGAAGGCCTGCTATGATCCCTTCACTAGGAGGAATAGGTTTATTCAAAGGAAATCTAGTAAACCTATGTGTAAGGCTCGCTCGGATACCTATGACTGTCAATGGAACTTCAACAGAAGAAGACTTTGAGATTATTAAATTTGTTGAAGATAGCGCCCCGTTTACCATGCTAATAGGAAAACCTTGGATTGATAGAAATCAAGCTAGACGAAAGGAAGAAGAAGAAGTTTTGGAACAGAAGAAACAAGAGTTAAAAGACTTTATGACTAGAAGGATCATGCACTTGATTGAGGAACAGGAGAGTAGATCACATATATTTAATACTATAATCTCATATGTCAAAGTTAAGAAAACACTAGAGGATCCTCAGAAGATTGAATTACCTATCCCAGACACAGAAGAAGTATTATCCAGGAACCCTAGGAAAGAGTTTCAATAGTGCGAAGTAACTAAGACCAAAGAAGAAAAGAATCAGAATGAGAAAAGCATTACTGAGACAAAGCTCACCGGAAAGAAGGATAGAAAGTTAAGAAAGAAAAGGGCTAATACTAAAAAGTTATAGGAGGTTCTAGAGGAGACCTCACAGAAATAAAAATTGCAGAATTGGAGCTTCGCCAAGATATCAGAACAGTGACACATGGCACTTCACCATGACGAAGCAATCTAGCAGTTGGGGCTGATATATCTGTTCGACTTCTTCTCCAAACGGACAAAAAATAAATAAAGGTTTGTCATCCGACCATTGGACCGTGCCATAACTAATCAAATAAGAGTTAATGGAGGCTTATACCCGTTGCAAGCCAATCGTTGTCGATTTACTTATTTAGCTCGTCGTGCCATGCACTGAGAACACTTTTGACAACTAATAATTCGATCCCATAGACTAATCTGAGTTTATACAGTGATCATTGTGCTCTCATTCTCTATCTCATTACTATGTCTAAGTTATTCCCTGATCCCGCGAATTGTTTACCTTGAGTGCGTATGTCAGAAGCATTGAGTGCTGTAGAGAAAGACACTGAGGAATTTTTGATCGACTTGATGACAGAGAGAGTCATGTCAGAGAAAGGATTGTCTACAAGTGTACAAGCATCATTGACGAGAGGACTGCAGGCCTCTCCTTCCATTGCTCGAGCCAGTCCATCCTGACCAACTGATGAGAAACAAACAAAGAACATAGATGATATCACAAATTCTAGGCTGATTCTGAGCATTCTACTTGCTTATCTACCACCTCTGAGTGGTGCCATCAATCGTGATAGTGTACCCCACAAATTTGAGTATTATTTGATCACTACGTACCTTCCAAAAGAAGTGTGTGCAATTTGTGCCAACCAGGATAAGCTCACCGCATTAAAGTTCAGTGATTTCAACCTTGGTGATAGGAAGGTTTACAATATGCTCACCCATCATAAATATATGACACGAACCAAAGGAAATAACTTTAGGATTATCACTCAATCATGGACCTAGAACCTCGGGCAGTCAACCCTAATTAATGTAATGAAGATTCCTCACTTCGGGAGGCATCAAGAAGTGAACGTGTGCGTCAAGTTGTTGTTGTCCTGCTATCATGGAGGATACTTATGGTTGAACCACCACATCGCAATGGATCCAACTTTGATCAATCAAATCACAGGGCTAAGCATGCAGGGCACCGACCCACAGGATTTCTACCCAGGAAAGACCAGAGATCGTGCTCTTGCCCAGAAAATAAAGGATATGTATGGATATGTAGAGAAGGGCACGCAAGGCTACAAGGTAGTCACTATCCAGAGTGGCGTAATGCACCTTGCCTATCAGTTGATCGCAGACAAGCTAGTTCGCAAGAACTGATCGACCCAAGTAGCCATATTTGTAGTCGACCTCACAAGAAAGTGAGCGAAGGGCCTACATATGAATTGGGCCAAATACTTGGTGAACCAACTAGAAATGGACTGTAGGGAAGCGCAGTATCAAGGGTACAAGTTCCATTTTAGCTAGCTACTCATATTAATCTCTTTCATCGCATGGGATATGCCAGAAAGTGAAACCTTCCCGGATGTCAAGCCCTTTGAACCACTGGCCGCAAATTTTAGTACGTTGTGGTATTATTGAAGGTATCCATACAGGCCACGCCTCGCATAACCCCAAACACACTTCACATATTTAGGCCATTGATGAAATTCAACGCGAACCGCCACTTCATCTATATCATAGTGCACGCTGATGAGAATCACCAACAGCTATAGTCATACTACAAGTTAACGGAGGATGAATTGGAGGAGATTACCAAGGAATGGTCGACAAACTTCCTTGTTCCATCGGACCCCACAAAGATGTCCGATGTTGACAGCCCTGAAATTGCGCCAGATACAACCAGACCTAGCAATATAAAGAAGACTGAAGAGGTTGACAATTTAGACAGTGCATCCATAAAGACCGCATCTATCTCAGCCAAGCAAGGAGGTGATGGCACAAAAATAGAGAAAAATAAAGGCGAGGCTACACCACCAAGAGACGAGGAGGATCCCTCAAAGAAAAGGAAGGTTTCCCCTCTGAAACCTTCTTCAAGGAAGAAAATGAAAGCAACTAGAACCAAATTCGAGACCACCAACACCTCAGATGACTTCAAATTCATCGTCGCTGCACTGAACAATTCTTCGCTAGAGATAGAAGAGAAGAAAGAAGCCAAGCAGGAGGAGGTGTTCAATCACATCAAGGTCGAGCTTCAATAAGTACAGCGGGCACTACAGTCCAGCCGCGTAGTATCCACTGCACCCCTGATAGTTGGAACATCGGATTGTCGATATAGTTGAAGCTCACCTTCAACGAGCTCAAGAAGAAATAGTGCAAGCCACCCAGGCTCTGGTTCGATCACAGGGAGATCTACTAGAACAACACAACAATGCAGAATGAGAATTTTTTTATCTCCAAGCAAAGTGGGATGAAGAGAAAGAAGAGCTACAACAAAGCAAGGAACAGTTGATCGTCGAGCAACTTGAAGTTAAGGAAAGGGTCAAAAAAGCACTTCTCTCTGTGACAATCGTCAAAGTACAAACTACAAAACAAGTTCCATAGAAGGTGGCACAACTCGAAGAGGTAATCCAGAAGCTCCAACAACACATTGCATATCTAGAGCTCCGCGTTGTACCCAAAACCCCTCAGGAGATAAGAAACCAACGAGAAGCAACTACTCTCAGGGCAGTGGGAAGATTAAAAGCTCTTGCCTTGGAGTGAAAGCATATAAGTAACCAGAGCACCCAGACATATGAAAACCTTACAGAGAATCCAGAATTACAGGCGCTGGAGTTGCAGCTCCAGGAAGAAAAACAACATGCGGATACACTACAAGCACAACTGAAGGCCCTGTCAGCAGTAGATAAAATGAAGAGGTCTCATGAACAATGCATAGCTCACCAACAGATCCATATGATTCAAAGAAAAATGATGGAAGTCACTCAACGACTTCAACCTATTTGTTTACAAAGGTCGAGAGCCAAGGAGAAGAGCTAGACCAAGTCATCCTCACAGTAGACCAACACTTAGAAGGATCAGTGAACGATGCAGTGATCCAAGAGTTCACCGAGCAAGAGGCCACAACAAAGCATCAATTCAAAGCAGCTTAGGCCAATCTTGAGGCATTCAAGGTAGAGTTGGTCAGACCAGAGTGATTCGGGACGAGTCACAAGTGAGTGTTGGGGGCATGTTGGCCCTTGACCAATTTTTGGGAGTTTCTTGGTCATTTTGACCTAGTTTGGGACTTCGATAGCCTGTCGAAGGAGGAGCGCAAGACGAAGTGGAGATCATGGGATCTCGACCCCCTTTTGGGCCTCTTTTTGGGTTTTTGGGAATGTTGTCGCAAGAGTTGACTCTAGGCTGTAATAGAGCCAAGCCTTAGTACATTTTAAATGAAATGATTATTTGTGGTTTGATCAGTCATATGCGGATTCTAGAACTAGGTCTGAAACATGCCTTTCACTCATTTATAGATCATAAGGAAGAGGCATGACCTCATCTGCTAAATTCATTTCAAAATCACGAGGATGGATAGAAGATAGGGGATGAACAAAACTGAAAGAAAAATCGAGGTATCTAATTCTGATAAATCTAGTCTTCCTTTCAATAGAAGAAATAACACCAAACTTCAAATATCTGAACACAGGTCTTGTCTCACTCATAGAAAGACAGAGGAAAAGCTATGAACAAATAAAACTTGTAAATAAGGAAAAACAATTAAGATGCAGGTCTTGTTCTACTCACAACAAAACAGTGGAAAAACTGCACTTTAAGGAATGCTTTAAATTATCTACAACAGAAGTATCATTGAATTGTAACCATTACAAGCTAAATTAATGAATGGAAGGAAGAAAGAGAAGTAATGAAAAATTCAGAAAAAATAACAT
This sequence comes from Picea glauca, assembly GCA_000966675.3. NCBI lineage: Eukaryota > Viridiplantae > Streptophyta > Pinopsida > Pinales > Pinaceae > Picea > Picea glauca. The sequence continues at coordinate 294,362 of JZKD02S1944907.1, read as the reverse complement.
AGGAAGAAGACAAAATTAGACAGTGACAAGGTGTAGAATCTCTTGGCATTTTGTTCTATATTTTATGAAAAGGAATGCATTACAAACCTAGCCTCCAAAAGGCTCTCAGGTTGTTCCCTCCCCCCCCCTCCCTTTTCTTCTTCAAGAAGATACAATAATATACGTCTTATACCCTCTTTAGAATAACTAAAAAAATGATTAGAATTACAAAATAAATCCCTCTATAAATGAACGAGTATCTCATGTAGGTATTGAGGTCGAAATCCTCCCTAGGAGGTCGAATTTCCTCCCAAAAGATAACAACAGTTACCATCAATTTTAGAAACTTTCTGCCATAGAAAATGGGCCAAACTGCTGAAAACTGAGGTTGTGGTTATGGTTTTGTATCTCTCGAATCGTGACAGATGTGTATAAACTGAAAGAGTCTTTTTTGCATCTGTTTTTTTTGAGAAAAAACCTCTCTCATTTCCTTGATATCCATTTCCATTTTCCCCAGATTTTCATTTTACAAACATGTGTCTAAACAAGAAAATATGATATCCAAAAATTAGGGCTCGGAGATGGATTCAATTATCCCAATATGTGACAACTGTAGGAAAACTGAGAGAATATATTGATCTCCGATGTGTTAGGCACAAAATCCTCCTACCATTTCTCAAAATGATACTCCAGTTGCTCAGAATCATCATTTGAAAATGATGACTCAGCACAGTAAAAAACACCACATTTCTGAAAATGAACCTCATCTTTCGAGTGACTTTTGACTGTCTTCCCAAGATCCAAATGAAATTATGAAGAAACCCCTGGGAATATTATGATCTGTAGATGTTGATCGATTATTCGAACGCGGAAAAAACCCTCTCCACGACTGAGAAAATTGAGTTTTTCTAAGGCAGTTTTGTCACTGGAAAAAACCTGCGATTTCAGTGGCTAACATGCCAAAAACAGGGGTATCTTAGCCACCAAAATTCCTAGATTTCGGCAGCTAACAGTGCGATTTCAGAGCGCCATAAGCCACCGAAAGTTTCGAAACCCCAATTTTGGCTTTCGGCTTTCGGGGAAACGGAGCAATGGTCAAATCTCTATGTCGGTCAAACCCTCGACTACTGAAAACCCGAAATGGTGATGTGGAATTTATGTAAAACCTTATTATAGCGATTTTATTGCCATTTATTGCATTCTTTTTGTGCCTCCTCATGACTTGATTTCTAGGTAAAAACACATCTACACTTTCGACAGCTAAGGGCATATGAAACCTAAGATTTAAGCTATCGAAAGTCTGCACTTTCGGTAGATAAAGACTATAAATTTTTTCCTCCTAAGCTACCGAAAGCCAAAATTTCAATATTTGTTCCAACAAGGAATATGTAACAGGAAAGGGATGTCGGCCCATGGGTTTACCCATGTTTAGGACTATTTTGTATATATAAATAGATGCCTAGGCTAGGAAGAAAGGGAGGAGATGAATGAAAGGATAAGTGCTAGATCTAAGTGATCTGAATGTATGCTAAGTGCACGTAGGGTTTTTGGATGCCTTGTGCATGATTGTAAGAGACTTGCAGAGTTGAGTGCAAGTAGTTGTGACATATTGTGAAAGGCTTAGTGTTGTAGCACAAGGAAGAAGGATCTAGCGAGTTGTGCAGATCTTCTGTCCTGTGTGGAGTAAGGGTTTGAGGCTCTGTTCCATAATAGATTGACTGAAGGAAATAAATAAGAAGAGTTGGTGGACGTAGCCCCAGGAGAGGGGTGAACCATGTAAACACTATGTTATCTTGCTTGGTGCTTGTCTGAATGTGCTTATATCTTCTTTGCTTAGTTCTTTGAGATGATTAGATATATCTGCTTATGCTCAGTGCTAATGATGTATAGAATGTTAGATCTAATGTACATGAATATGCTCAGTGCTTGATCGGTTACATCCAACCTATTTACTTATGCTAAGTGCTTGCATATGGTAGATTAGTGTGGATACTGCGAGGCTCTATTTTATCATCAAAGCATATAATGATTGTATGTTAAAGAACTCAAGGTGATAAATGCTTTATTAAGTAATACAATCACATATCTGTGTCCCAGCTAAGGTTGCATACACTTGAGTCCTACAACCACCCTTGCCTCGACCTTGGGTGAGACTTCATCTACTTTGTAGGTGTTTCTGAAAGGGCTAGTAGTTAGGGTTTTGTTGGTGTGTTGTTGTAACGTTGAACCCTAGGTTTGCCCTTGTGTCCCAACACTGACTCCCTGACCAACTCAGCCTCTCAGCCTCGCGGCCCCACATCTACAAAAACAAAACCAAACGATATCATCATCATCCATCCATAAAATAAGCATATGATAGACTATCAAAATCACAAAACATAAAGTACACCAACATACCTCTCTAGTCCCAAACCTCCCCAGGAGGCAACACCAAACCTGGGTCCTGGAAGTAGTCCATCCCACCATATGGGTACCACAGTATAATCTGTGGCATATGGTGCCACACATGTGCCATATCGACTGTAAAATAATGGCAACCCTCCCCACGTCCATGTCGTACCAAAATTGATTCCCACCACATCGGTCATGGCTCTCGTGCATCAGCCGCCGAAAAAAACACTCTAGGGTGAAACATGGGCACCCTCTCCAAGAACCACACCACCAAAATTGACCCAAAGGAAAACTTGCCCGAGTCGTTGGCCCGACATCAGTTAAGATGCCCCATCATCTTGGCATGCAAAGTCAAGCCCTAGGAAAAACAATCTCCACCCAATGCTCTCTGCATAATCCTCAACTAACCACCAGTGCTTCGTTGAGTTGCTAAGGATTTGTAGATCCTCACAATCATCATTGTGATGTAACGATGCACCAGTGCATCCATCGCCCCAATCCGAACAACCGAACCTGACATAAAGTCCGGCCCCAAAAAGTACCTCCGTGCCAAGTCTGCCAAGTGGACATCCCTTGACAACTGGGGATCAACAAGTAGGGCCCTCCCCCAAAAAGGGAGCCCAGTCAAAAAATAAACATACTTCATCACAGAGAATGTTAGCTGCTCGCCCCACATAATGAAGCATTGTTGCTCAGTGCTCCACATAGAGATTCGATACTGCAGCAGGTACTCCTGTGCCCATATAAGTGGGCATTCAAAGAACTTTAACAGCCCACAGGCTGCCAAAGGTCCCTGAACACCCGGATCATCTCTCACCTCCTCCCCGAGGGGCTCCCAGTCCCTCTCCCTTCAGTGGAATAGCATCCTGAACTGATCACCTGCATTAACACAAACAACATTTGATCAACCATCACTATTCATCAACAAAAATTTCCAAAAATACAAGTTTTTTCCAAAACCCCCAGCTTTGCCTCTTGTGCACGACTATCACCCCCCACAGGTGCACACATATGCACACTTGTTATTCTCATAGTTTTGAATCAATGTGCAACTGTCGAAGAAACATATGTGCATCAATGTGCACCTGTCACACCCACATGCACGTATTCATGCACACCTGTTGACTACCCATCTGCGCATAAGTGTGTAACTATACTTCAAATAGGCGTGCATCAAATGCACACCTGTTTTCCTCACTTATGCGCCCCCATGTTCATTTGTCCTCACTACAACTTTGCACCTCTATGTGGGTATCCTTTGATCGCCCGCGCACTTGGGGGCCCACCCTCACAAAATCCCCTAGTACGGCCATCCGTACAACCCTGCCTAGAAAAGAAACCCTAACTACTATGCAGGAGGATGAGACCACTAACCTGGCTCTCGCAAATCCTGGATCGGCTAGCTCAAAATCCTGTAATCTCCAAATATCCTATAAAAACCTCGCATAAACTCACTATGGAAGAAAGTACAAATGAGGTGGCATTGTGGGCCCTACAACTATATATAGTGCCCTTTGCCAAACTTCCATGCTCCATTACAGGAGCTCAGAGCATCCATTTTCCGATCCATCTTCAGCCACAAGATCAGGATCCCGCCACCTACACAGTCGCATTCCCTAGGTCACCATAGAGCCTTAGCCCTGGGGGAGCATTTTTTTCACATCACGCCCAGGTACACATGCTCATAATTATCAAATAGCTGGTATATGCTCTTTATCTTCAGATATTTCTCACGTCTGATATTTGGTTTTCATGTGTGTAGGTACTTGGTCATCACACATCAACGCAGCCCCTTCAGGTATATAATTGACACTGGCATGTAATCATTCCCTCTGAATATCCATTGCATCTCCAGTCATACCCTCCAAAATTTTCCTATAGGATCCTCACATCCATCTCTGCAGTACTATCACCTCCGTTGGATTTCAAGTACTGTCACCAGGTAACACTCTCCCTTACATGAGTTATCCCATTCATATTCCCCTTTGGTACTTTGAAACTCATGCTTCTTCACCCCCTAAGGATGGGAGTCTCGATAGTCTTATGCATGTTCAAGAATAAACCTCATACTCCTCCTCATTTTGATATCTTTCCCAATGGACTCCTAGGATATCTCCTCATGGTTCTCGTTTGACTATGCCTCTACAATGTCATTAACCCTCCATTTTATCCATATTCAGTTTTCCCATCTACGAATTCCACTCCATTCATTTACCTCATACATAAGCCCACCTATGGGCCCCCCACCCTCCACCATTTCTCCATGCAACTTGTGCCCTCATAGGCCAAGCCATCTTGCACTAGGGCACACATTTCTGTATCTACACACTTCACCCAAATTATTCTTTATTCATTTGATAATTGTACAAAGCCTTTATTTCCATCATTTACATCACTTTTTGTTGTCACCTTTAGCGAACTTATTTTTCCAGAAAAACAACCCTTGCCACCCTTGGTTGGGGCATTCATTACCTTATACTCTTTTTGACATTGTCTAGTTGTCCCCCTGACACTAGATTCAGTTTCATGGTTGTTTCCACTCATACTTCACATATATCCCCAACCAAGTGCAGTCTTGAGTCTCACCGCATCTTGACTTCATCCATGTTCCTTATCAATTCCTTATCTCACTCCAATGGATTTCATGAAGCCCTTTGCTTCATGGAGTCGTGTTTCCCTTTCTGTCGACATCAACACAATTCCCAGAAGGGCGACAATATCTTGACTCTCATTACCTTTACAAAGAGGAGTCTCGAACGACACAGAGAGAACCATCATTTCTCTATGTTTTCGTTGACCCCCATAACATTCGATGTCAAGACACTCTCATGTTACGGTGGGTCTTACTATGCGACTATTGTAGTTGTTTTATACTAGCTGAAGACCTTTGAATTCGTTGGGCCATCAATGCCTACGAGTCCTCGACACTTCTTATATGTGTCATCATCTCTTTTTAGAATATGTTCACCACCAAAATCGTCATCTTTCATTATCGAACCACCCCGGAGGACGCTGCAGTTATCTACATCAACATACAACTTCAGTTATTGCCTTACATATTTGAGTTACATGACCGCCTCATTTGTATACAACTTTTATTTTTCCTACACCAAGAGAAAGGTTCAGTCCCACAGTTTCCCCTCTCCTTCCAACGAGTCGCTCTTGCATTTCCTCTCAGCACTCTTTCTTACAATGGCACTTTCAGTAGAAGAAACATTGATGTATTTCGTCTATACGTATGCTCCTAACCTCACACATCAGGGGGCATATTTTATCCATGAAATTTTGTCCACAAATGGTTACATGAATCCAGCATCTCCAAACACCTATTAGTTCACCTACAACCCTAAAAAATCATTTCTAAAAGGCACAAACTATACAACTAGTTATAAAATTGACATGTGTAGAAACACTACAGGAAGCGCGTGCACGTGCAAAGGCCAAAAAATCCAAAAGAGCACACATGCACCCGATGCGTGACTGTGTACAATAAAATCCATGCACTCCTATGAACGATGCATTTATGGTTCTTGTCGGCCCCTCACCCACTTCTGGTTCAACTCCCAAGTTGATTTGACCCTCAAATCCGAGTTGAATCCAAGTGGGGGGTTGGTCAAAGACCTAAGGGTGCCCTAAAGGGCCCCTTGTTCACACTAAAGACTAGTTGGATAATGCCTCAAATATTTTCTATAAAAATAGGTCGTGGATGCATTATAAATTCAAGAATCTCATTGTATTGTTATGCTGCCTCTATTCTCCTACAAGGAACCTCTTTCCTTCTTGGAGCATGCTAACATCATCTCATTAAGCTATTCACCTCACCTATTGAGGGAATAAGCTTGGATTTCTTCACCATTCACTTTCTAGTTTTCCATTTGTAAGAAGAGCTCTCACATAGGGGACTCAAGAGCCCTCCCTAGGAGGAAGAGGGGATCCATAAGTCCCCCTTTATCTTTGGTTTTTTCCCACTAATATAATCTCTCCATTGGTGGCATGAATATTAGTCAATTGTTTGATTGATTTTGGTTCTAATTTCCTTATGCATTTTAGTTTCATTTCTTTAGTTGTTATTATATTTGTTGTTTGTTTATTTCATGTGATTATTTCATTTGATTCATACACTAACTTTTGTCTTGTCCAACAGACCCAACTGGACTTGCAAGTGTCCCTCTTTTTCTCATTCAAGTGGCAAAAATGATACAACACTCATTGTTGGGTGTATATTTTTAGAGAAAGTTTACCTAAGGTGACCATAAATATGAAGGATGGAGCACCAAAAAGGAATCTTAACATTGTCTATCTCCTAACAATAAGAACAATTCCCCACCTGGATATCAATTCCTTCAAGCAGTCCATCTCCCAAGTTCATTTCCACAAAAATCTTAGCCATTTAGGTATTTTCTAGGAAGCATGTTTTCTTGTCAATATCCAACATCGATCAAATTAGGAGGTCATCCATCAAATTATGTGACACATGCCTCCAAATGCGCAAATAAGTTGACCACTCCAATATTTGTGACGTGGCATGGCATGAGAGGTCCATGTGCATGAAGAATATCCCCAAATTACCTATGCCATTCTGACCAATTCCTTGAGAGTTGTAAGATTGCATCGAGAGTTGTGAACGAACTCAGAAGTTGTGAAGATTCCTTGGGAGTTGTGAAAATTAAAAATCTCATAATGAATCCCATGCAATTTCCACTTAGCCACAATTTCCATTCACCATTAATCCAACCAATATGTAATCATGGCCTTTGAATAATGGCTTCTCCCATTTGTCCTTTTTGGATGGAGTGAGTCAAGGTAATTAAAAAAAAATGATTTTTTGGATGGAGTGAGTCAAGGTAATGGACAACAACAACAAAAACATCACTTATCCCATTGTCAATAACTTACACCCATGCCTTATACTTTACAATTTTGTAGCCATCGATGGGTTATGAATCAATAACAACTTTCATATTTGTTACTTAACAATGTACTTTACTCTCAATTGCTCGCTCCCTTTTGACATGTATAGGCCACCTTTACCTTTCTACCATTTCTTCTCCTTGGGTTGAGGAATCACATCCTCCACCTTAGCCACCTCGGTTTCCTCTTCCCTAGTCATGACCTCCATTTGTATTATCATTGTTATTAGGGTCCACTTAAGTGTTCAACATAGGCATTGTAGTCTAGTATTGACATATTCATGTAATTGAAATAATATTCATATTTCCAATGAGGGTAGTGTTTTCGGTGAGTTAAAGTTCCACCTATCTTGTTCATTTTTTCAGAAATACCATGATTTGGGTTGTCTTTAAATTGTCCAAAAACTCTTAGGGTAAAGTTACATGAGAAAAATTCCTAACATAGAAGTGGAATCCTAATTTTTTGCATAGTTCCTATCGATTTTGGGTCAATTTTTCACTGGAAAAAATAGATGATATGATTTCCCCTTATCCCACTCTAACCATTTCAAGTCCAAAGCTCAAAAATATGGAGAAAACTAGACAGGGAGAGTCATAGAACATGAATTTGTAAGAAACTAAAAATATCTCAAAATGATTTGTCTTTCTTTGTGTTGATGTCATTTGACTCCAAACATGCCCCTATAATTCCCAATTAGTATACCAATAGTAATAGAGCATAATACAATTGTGAAAGAGTAACACTATGGTAATTATTATGAGCTTATTGTGATACTAATACGATACTAGTAATGAACTAGTGTTACATATTGATTGATTGGTTGTTTCTGTCATTAATGGTGTTATAGGACGTACAAGAAAATATGTATTTTTCATATCTATCTTCATTGAGTGAGGGAAGTTCGGGTAGAATAGAGGAAAGTGAGACATCTAGTAGGTCTAACAGGAAAAGATCAACTAGAGGCGAGAAGATCAGAAGAAAATTCCATAGACGCATGGAATTTTTTCTTGTGGAAAGGGGATCATGTTCTTATGATCATGAGAACATAGAGGACATCGAGGTGCCCTTGAGATACAAACATATAGTGAAACAATGGGTACCCAAGGATCTTCCTGAAATAAACACTGATTTTTGTGTAAACGAAAGGATATATTGGATTGCTCCATCGTCATTACATGGTTTGGGGATATTTTCCATGGATGGAATAAAGGTCTATTATGATGGATTAACTGAATTGATGGAGTACGTCAGACCCTATTATATCTACAAAGATTGGATACGAATAGTCCAATATACAAAAAGTATGTGAAGATATGGCTTGGCTGCAAATTATATACAACTAAAAGACAATGATCAAAATAAAGGAGAAACTATCTATATTGATGGAAGGCTAAAAGAAATGTGGAATATTAAGGGGTTTATAAACAGTACATGACCCACGACCACAAATAAGTGACCCAATTTCATATTTGAGGGGCGTGAAGGAAACCGTGTATTCGTATGTGCAATAAAATCAATAGCTACTGGGGAAGAGTTATTGATTTATTACAATTTGAATCGAATAGATACAGATGTTTCTATTATGGGGGTAGTACGTATACTAATTTACCCAACCTATAAGCAATGACTCTCATATTTTATGATTTTCATTATGTTCTTTACGGTGTTAATCCATTTGGAGAGCTTCGGTCTGTTTAGTACTCAGTGTGTCCTATTTTTGTTATCAATATTTGAATTTCTCATACATTTGAATTTATCATAAATTTGAATTTATTTATCATGATAATGATCACGGTTCTAATTTTACTGTAATGTGGAAAGACGATCGTGGTAAATCAAAAGCGGCCTCAGAACAGGTAAATGAACAACAATTTTCGAATTGCATTTTATTTTTGTGGCGATCTTATCTGTTTACATAACTGAATTATCATTTATTTTGTCGAATATGTAGTCGGAGGGACATGATTCTGATGATGATTCACTCGGTGAAAGGGATTTGTATGAATCCCCTGACCCTATGGTTTTAATTAGAAAAAATATCAATAAAGGAAGCAAGGAACTAGCTCACTTGTTAGATATTCTAGATCAAACTCCTGAGGTCAAAGAAATAATCAAAGAACTTATGACGAAGCTTAAGACATATAAGTTAATAACCATAATTTCAAGTGGTTTTATTTTTGTGTCATAGGATCAATTATGAAATCTTGATTTTTAACTTTTACATTATCTAAACGAAAAAATGTTTTCTTTCTTATATAGAGATTTTTGGATCATGTTGACACTGATATGCATGGTATCGATAGTAGTGGAGATGCACAAATGCCACATGGTCCTGACACATTCCCTTGTATAGCTGATAGGACACAGTTATTCAGATCTCCACCTTCCACACCATTAGGTGGGAGCCACGACACACACACCGAGGAAGCGGCCACACATGTAGGCTCTGGAGGTGGTGACGGAGATGAGGTCGATGATTTGACAAATTGTATGCTTGCTTTTCACAAAGCAAGACCTGTGACCAGCATAGGGACCCCTTAAGTAAACCTTTATGGTCAACAAGGAAGGGCTTCCATTAAAGTAGGTTAAAGTCCCAAGTAATATTTAAAATTTTATATTTTTCATGTTCTCTATGTAGACAAATATAAATCATATAAATTATTATTTTTAAATTAATAATCATATAATCATTTTGCGTGTAGGGAACAACGATTTTTACAGGTCCTTGGAGAATAAAGATTTGCTGATTTTTGGGCCCACCATACGGGAGAGGTGGAACTCCCAGAATTCCAACCTAAAAAAAGAATTGATGGATTATCTAGAAAGCCTTTTTGGTGTAGATACATTTAATAAGACCTTGGCCACCGCCGCAGTTGGACAATATTTAAAATATACATGAGAAACATATAGGAAGCACTTGAAACAAAATGATAGGTACAAGCATCCTCTGATGATTCCAAGGAGGGATTGGAAGGCCCTCATTGAGGACGCAAAAGAGAAGAAATCGACAGATGAAGGAAAAACACCCTCTTGCCCCATAAGGTAAATTACAATTTCAATTGAATACCTTCAATTTTTTTTAGATGTAAATAAAATTGTGGTATATATTAGCATACTTGAAACTTTTGATGATAGGTTGACTGACACGTCAAAGGCCACAAAAGAAAGGATTTCCAAATGTGGCCAGCACAGGCCAGGCCAGGGTGGCTACTTGAAGTTGCAGTCATGAATTGTAAGTACCTAAATATCTTATTTGTATCACCTTAAAACTTCTAGGCAATTACAATGAATAACATAAAAAATACGAGTTTGGTACTAAAACCACGGAGGAAGACCTCCAGCTTGGTTACAAGTATGGATATAAAGCATTACTTGAACATTGAAAAGGCTTGGGGCATATACCAAGAATCACTTTGCATGATAAGGTAAAGAAAATTCAATCCACATTAACCTTTATTATTAAAAGAATACAGTCATGTTGGATATTATTAATATTTACAACTTTGTTTTAATCAAGGGAGAACACTGTCAACGAACGCACTAGTATTGGAGAGCAGTGTGTTGATAGAAATTTGCAACCAGAAGATGGTTTTGATCCCATTCAATCCCAATTTTCCATGGGGGCACAACCCCACGATGGTGCTACGACCGAGCTGGCACATGATGGTAATATGGTTGTATTTTAATCATATACTTAATAATTTTGTAGTTATACATTTTGTACTTCCATTTTTTTTTACTTATACATTTATGATTGTCCTTATAAAGTTTGTGGTCTCAATGGCAGAGAATGTTGTACTTGAGGCTCATACATTTGAAGAGGAGCACGTAGGGGAAACCATTCCAACGGTGCCGACCAGTGCACTAGGTAAATAATGACATTGCAGGTGTTTTTTTTAATATTACTGAACTATGTCAATGATATTTAAAAACTGGCCATTTAAATTTTGTATTTTTTTATTTTGTAGGTGATGCCTCATCACAACGGCCTCCATTACACCATGAGTACCCCATGACTAGGTGTGCTCTGTGTGAGAGGACACAATCACAATCATATTTTGAAGAGCACCCAGAGAACGAAGACGTAGATATTGATGAAATGGTTAGGAACTATAGAGCTAAGAAGAAGAGGCCGAATAAAAGTACTAAATGATGTACATGAATATTTTAATAATTATTTAATATAAAATCTATTTTCACCATATTTTGCGCACTCCAAATGGATCAAGGAAACATTTTATTTCATTGTAAACAATTGTGAATATTGGTATGTATATATCTTTGTTTTTGCTGTAAATATTTCAATAGATTTATATGTTGGGTAT
>JZKD02S1944907.1:260357-282725 GCA_000966675.3 Picea glauca | reverse complement strand
GGGGGGGGCCATAAGAGCTTCCACCTTCACGTGGTTGGACCTGTTCACTAGATAATAATTTATTGGATTCGTTTAATCCTGGAGCAAACCTCCCTTGATCCAACAGAGAAACAACAAAGTCAATGTTGACTTCATTGTTGCTACTTCAAATAAAGGGAGACAGTTTGATCAAATATTAGACACGTGGCTCCAACAAATTATTCTTGAAACCAAGAGAATCTCATTCAGGTATGTTTTGACACTCTCATAAAAATGCATCTTAGAGTAAATAATGTGCTACAAATATTACTTGTATTGATTTTTTAGATTTTTATGGAGGTTGAATGATTTTGGCAGGTACATTAAGATATTTCTTCGCCGATTGAGGGAAGCTCAAGACTAATAGAGGGTCATATAGCTTGTTATCATTGAGATTCAACCTCATATTGCAAGAGGATAAGCCCAATACCCATCAGAATGTTTGGTGGATGTTAGTTTTATGGATGGAGGTCAAATGGACAAAACTCAATACAAGAATAATTTTAACACAGAAATTGGACAAGCAATGCACATGGAAATGAGGTCCTCATTAACTTCAGCCAGTGGTTTGAGTTTAAGGATGAGTAGAAGGAAGACTTAGTGATAGAAGTGGACAAGTCTACCATGAGCATCCAGCCTTCAAGAAACTCGGTGAAGAAAAGCTCAAGCTCAAGAAAACTCTTGAGCTCAAGTTTCAGACACTGAAATATGTCACAACAACATAATAATCAAACCTACATCATCATGATATTACAACAACTCATATGGATCCTCCATGCATGAGAATTTCATCATAAGTAGAAATAAGATAACAAAGGGAAAGTATTGGAATAGGTTACAACAACATTATAATCAAACCTACATTACAATACAAATGCAACCTTCGACTCGATCCTCCATGCCCGAGTGTTTCAACACATTTTACACAAAGAAATGAAAGAAGTTGACTTCTATTAATGCGAAAGTATCAAGTTTGATACATTGCCAAAGAACAATTCTGACATCAAAAAATTACATAGTAGGGAGCTCTGCTCAACCATTCTACCCCATTAAAAAAATATCAAACTGATATACTTATACTCAAATTAGTCCACAACCGCCATGAGTGTGATCTGGAAATCTCAGTCAAAGATTTGTGTCTGTGCAGACCTCTTTCATACTGTGTGTGTTTCCTTTTGGCAGATGCAAACCTAGTTCAGTATGGGCCTACAAGAAAACCGTCCATGGTTGTACCTTGGGCTAACAACTCTGTCTCCTCAGTCATAACTTACAAGCCTTCCATTTATGGACTGAGCTGAGGTTTCAACTACCATTCCCTTCTTCATTAACTAGATCTTCATTAGGATTGGAGTGCGGTTGGACGACTAGTGGAAGACCATCTGTCGCAACCGGATTGGGCTCTGAATAAGAAGGTGGCTGCAAAAGTCAATCCTCGTTCATTGGCTAACCCCTCCTTGGGATTGGAGTGCAGTGGGACGATTATTGGGTGACCACCTGTCGATATTGGATAGAGCTCCATATGCGCATGTGCATTTCGGGGCCGCGGGAAGTGGTTTAGTCCCACACCGCTTTTGAGCCCGAAACATACCGTCGCTTTCCACATTGCCCGAAACAGTGGTTTTTATTTCGGCTCACCCTTCGTATTTTAACGTCCGCGCATGTTGCAGCCCTGAAATGATATGAGATTGTCGATCTGGAGGGAAGCTGAGATCTGGGCGTGCCAGCTAATTTAGCACCCCTGCCAAACTTTTACCCGCCTACCAACCTTGGAGTCCCTCCAAATATGCTTGGAGATAGTGCCACATTGAATCTGCACAGGGGATATTGACTGTTGCACACTGTACCTACTCATCTGCGTTCATGCTACTTTGTGTGATAACATTTGGCTCCACAGGGGATGCCATGCTCCCTGTGAGCTACTAAGAATGTGTAGTTCCAATGCCTTAGATTTTGGGTCATGGAGTCTCTTATTTAAACAAAAAATGAAAGGAATTGGTAATTACAATGGTGGAAAGCCAATCATGGGTTAAACAAAATATTTCTTCAGAAAGTGCCCATTGACAGGGTTACCCAAAACTTCAGAATCCTCCAAGCTCTACAACTTATAGGTGTTATTTGAAAATACTTCAGAAATATTGAAGGGAACAATCCATAAGGCTTCAAATTTACCATGTTTTCCTTTGTCTTGCTTGGGGGAATCCCACTTGAGCACCAGATCTCCCAGCTGGAAATGATTTTTTCTTTCCCTCTTGTTAAAGGCTCGTTTTATTCTCTGTTGGTGATCCTAAGCTTTATCAAGTAGCTTCTATCTAGCCTGTTGTACTTCTACCGACTGTTGTATCCTCCCGACCATATCCTCAGGTTCTCCTTGGTATTCCTAGAGGAATTTTTCCACAGGAAAGGCAAGCTGAGTAGGAAAAATAGCCTCCACCCCATACACAAGATGAAAAGGGGAAACACCCAGTGACCTTTTTATTATAAATCTATCAGCCCATAATGCAAATTTCATCTTTGAGTCTCGGGATTTCTTGTTGTCCTCTAACAATTTCTTGATGATCTTTATGAGGCTCTTGTTAGAGGTATCTGCTAAACCATTTCCCTAAGGGTAGTAGGGAGTAGAATATATTAATGTGATCCCATACTACTCAAAAAAATTGATTAATGATTAAGCTTTGAAGGAAGCAACATTGTCAGTAAAAATCCTTCTTGGACAGCCAAATATGGACATGATATATTCAAGGAATGATCTAGAATTGGATCCAGGAGATTGATAGGGCTCAGAAAAGCATAACAATTAAAGTTCTTAGAATGGATTCAAAATGGACGTGTGTGTATACCTCGTTGATACGAACCCAACACAACTTGAACGGGCTCAAATGAACATCGTATGCTCCAGATATGGCGATATGTTCATTTTTCCAAACAAGTAAAGAAATGATGATTGTATAGTTCCACGTGGCAGCTGACTATATAGGTTGTACGACTGTACAACTAACATGGCAAGACACAGTTGGCATTGGCATGGTAGGGTCCGTACAGCTGATGTGGCAGGCTAACTTGATGTACAGACTGATGGCGTCAAAGGTACATGTGGACCAATCCGAGAGTGACACATGTCACCACTGCAAGGGTGACACGTGGCATGTTCGTATGGAGACATGTGGCAGGCCCGTACAGAGACACGTGGTAAACAGTGACTGAACAAGTATGATGATAGGGTAGATAGGTGGCAAACATGTGGATGAATGAAGCATCGAAAAGTGGAAGATTTCTCGGTGTATGGTACGGTGCCACGTGGCCTAGACATGGGATGCCACGTGGCACCCTTTGACTGGTTAATGGTTTATGAAAAAATTGTTTTGGATTTTATGGGTTTTGAACCCATGACCTATTGAGGCACCAAGGTTTCACATAGGTCAGGCTAGCCAACCCGCCTATGGGTGGTGCTTATTAACCATAGGGAAAATTAAATATATAAAGTTGAATGGTGGTCCTGTTGGCATAAGTTAGGGATGGGGTATAGCCCTAGCCCACGGTTCAACAATTTGTTACATTCCATATGACCAGTCACATGTGCCCAGACTCTTATAATAGTTGGCACAAATGTGATAAGGAATAACCCTTGGTTTCCGCGAGCCCTCCATTAGACCTGGTGTATATGGGTTGTTGGCGCGGCTATGGGAACAACCCTTGGTTTTGGGGAAATTTTCACATGTTTCCACAAGGTTAATGTAGTGGCATGGAGGACTAGGGATTAGCCCATGGATTTGGGATCCACCAATAGTGCATGTGACTAGGTATTGCGGAGGAGGGGCCACCGCGCAACCCCTAGGGGGTTGTCACTTGGCCATATGGTTCCATGTGACCCTGTAGAGGGTGTGCGCACCTAGGTCTAAGGATATTATCCCCAATATTGCTTAGAAGTGGGTTATAAACTTTATAATAGTGATTTTTAAATGATTTCTTCAGCAGTTTTGGAGAGTTTTTACCCTTTTGGGGGGATATTGGACCCTTTTTGAGGCCATATCTTTGGAGGAAGTTGGGATATGGTTACCAACTTTAGATCTATATAAACCAGGCCTTCTTGAGGCCATGGGAGGAGGATATTCATAGCATTTTTATGTAGAATATTTTCAAAGCCAAAGCAATTTATATGTAGGGAAGTTGTTGAGGAGCGCACATTTACGGGCCATTTATGGGAGCTCTGGTCATCCGATTTGAGTGTCGTTTCTTCTGTTGGGTTCTAGATATTTGGTGGAACAAGACCAGATCAGTTTTGTAACCTTTTTTCACTACTATGATGTACTTATTAAGCTTCGAACAGAAATAATAAATCCTCACCCATTGAGACAAGGCCCGGAGACGTAGGAGAGATTGTCGAACTTCGTTATCACATTGGTGTTATGGTTTTCTGTTGTTTATGATTCATTTCAGATATGTATATGTGTATATGGATGTTACATTTCCTCTTTAATTATTCCTTCTTTCATTCATCTTCCTAATTGGTTAATAAACACATGCATAATAACTCAACCATTGTCGTGTAAAAGATCTTTTCGGATCAAGTGGTATCAGAGCTAGTTGACATTTGGATTTGAGTTTTGCATGTTAACCAGGTAAAATCTACATCATGGTGAAGGTGATATTGTTGAAGAGAATCCATTGATTGGATTGAGAAATATAACTTCTCAAAGCAAGAAGATGGCATTGGAAGAGGGATTTTCTCAGGATGTGAAAGAGTTTCGAAAAACTTTCTTTGCTATGTCAGAGATGATGAAGGTTTTGTATGATGATTACTTGGAACGGAAGAGACCAGTTCTTGGTGAATCTTCAAAGGGAAAAAGTGAAGAAGGAGAGGATCCTCCTTCACCTACATCTTCACCTCCTTCTTCTCCTTCTTCTTCTTCAAGTTCAATTTCTAAATCCAATGCAAAGAAGCATGTCCATAAACATAAGAATGAAATGCATTTATTAAAACTTGATGTTAAATTCAAATTACCCATATATGATGGTGAATTTAATGCAGAGAGACTTGACAATTGGGTCATATATATGGAGGTCTATTGTAGTGTGCAACAGATCAAGGATTAGGCCACACAAATCAAGTTGCCATCATTGAGACTTGCAGGCACAACACTCATCTGGTGGCAAATAAAATTGAAAAATGGCACGCAATAAGTGGGTAATGTATTTCCATCATGGCAAAGTTTCATTTCTGCACATAGAAAGAAATTATATCCTTTGGGTTATAAAGAAAAAGTGTTAATTGAATGGAAAGCTTTAAAACTAAGAAAAGGACAAACGATGCAAGAATACATAGATGGATTTCATAAAATGACATTGATGTTAGATATTCCTTTACATACCCAATAAACTATTATGAAGTATATAGGAGGTTTACCTGCACATATTCGAAATACTGTATTCATGTTTGGACCAACTAATCTTGATGAGGTTTATGTTCAAGAGACATACATTGAAGCAGGTAAAATAGGTGTTGGTGTATCAGGGGAATTGTCTTCAAGAAAAGAGGACAAAAGGAAGTGGCATAGAAAGAAGGCAAATGTAGTGGCAAGAAAGGAGGAGAAGCCCTGTTGCAAGAATTGCAAGAAATGGGGGCATGATGAGGACCGTTGTTGGAAATTGCATCCTGAGAAGAGACCAAAGTGGTTCAAGGAAAAGAAAGGGAGGCAAATAGTTGCGGCAACAACGCGACCCATAGACTTGGGATCAGATTCAGGTGATGAATCTAAAGTCTCATTGGTTGGTATGACATGTAAAATTGGTGAAGGATTTGATTGTAGAAGTAACTTATTTCATATCAGGGTCATCATGAGGCATACTAAGGTTGACACATTGATAGACAGTGGATCTCAATCTAACTTAATTTCAGAGGAATTGGTTAAGCAATTGGGGTTAAAAACACAGATGCATCATAAGACATACACACTTAAATGGATAAGCAACAATCATCAAATGCACATAACCAAGCAATGCACATTAAAATTTGTAATTTCATATAAGTATGTGGACGAGGTAACATGTGGTGTGGTTCCACTAAGTGAATGTGGAATGGTCTTAGGTAGTACATACTTGTATGATCGTAAAGAAATCTTCTACAGGGAAAAGAATCAATATCATTTAACCAAAGCAGGTCAAGAATATGTGGTTCATGCTCATCATGTAAAGGAAAATAAAACTCTTCAAAGAATGGAACAATTAAATAAGGCATCTCAAGAAAGAAATACACCTATAATTGTTTCAAGTCAAGTAATCGATCTTAAGCAAGAACAGGAGATGATTGTAGAATGGAAAATCAATCACAGTTTGCTTCAAGATAAGATAATGTCATGCAAATATTACAAACATAACAACTCATTTGAAGTCATATTTTTTATGTTATCATTAGTAATGTTGTCTACATGGATGATAGTGGCTTCAGTAAGATGTGACAGGGTACAAATGGCTAACAATATGCTGTCAGTTGTCATGATTGTGTTACAGTTGATCTTGATGAGACAGGTGCATAGGACAGAGTTCAAAGACATATATCAAGACGAGTGGCCTATCTTGAGCTTGATGACTGGTCAATAAAATTTTTGGAACCAAAAGGTCCTTTAGTGGGGAGGTGTGATCTAGAATTGGATCTAGGAGCTTGATAGGGCTCAGAAATGCCTAAAAATCAAAGTTCTCATAATGGCTTAAAAATGGACGTGTGTGTAGGCCTCGTCTATATGAACCCAACACAACTTGAAAGGGCTCAAAAAGATGTCGTATTCTCTAGATATGGAGATCTATTCATTTTTCCAAATAGACAAAAAAATGATGACTGTATAGTCTGTACAATGCCACGTGGCAACTGACTGTATAGGTTGTACGGTCGTACAACTGACATGGTAAGACATAGTTGTCACTGATGTGGCAAGACATAGTTGGTGCTAACATGGTAGGATGACTGGATGCACAAACTGATGATGTGGCAGGTACAGGTGGACCAATCTGAGAGTGACACGTGTCACCACTGTAAGGGTGACATGTGGAACATATGTACAGAGACATGTGGCATGCCTGTATGATGACATGTGGTAGATGGTGACTGGACAAGTATGCTAACAGGGTAGGAAGGTGGCAGACACATGGACGAATGAAGCATCGACAAGTGGAAGAGTTCTCGATGTATGGTACTGTGCCACGTGGCCCAGATGTGGGCTGTCACATGGCACCCTTTGACTGGTTAATGGTTTATGAAAAAATTGTTTTGGAGTTTATGGGTTTCAAACCCGTGACCTATTGAGGCACCAAGGTTTCGCGTAGGTCGGGCTAGAGAACCCGCTTATGGGTGGTGCTTATTAACCATAGGCAAAATTAAATATATAAAGTTGAATGGTGGTCCTATCGGTGGAAGTTAGGGATAGGTTCTAGCCCCAGCCCCCAATTCAACCATTTGTTACATTCCATATGACCAGTCGCATGTTCCCATACTCTTATAATAGTTGGCGCAAATGTGATAAGGAATAGCCCTCGGTTTCCATGAGCCCTCCATTAGACTTGGTGTATATGGGTTGTTGGCGCAGATATGGGAACAACCCTTGGTTTCCGGGAACTTTTCACATGTGTCCACAGGGTTAATCCAGTGGCGCGAAGAACTAGGGATTAGCCTGTGGATTAGGGATCCATCAATAATGCATGTGATCGAGTATTACGGAGGAGGGGCCAACGCTCAACCCCTAGGGGGTTGGCGCTTGGCCATATGGTTCCATGTGACCCTGTAGAGGGGCGTGCGCCTAGTTCTAAGGGGATTATCCCCAATATTGCTCAGAAGTGGGCTATAAACTTTATAATAGTGATTTTTAAATGATTTCTTCAATAGTTTTGGAGATTTTTGGCCCTTTTGGGGGGATATTGGACCCTTTTTTAGGCCAAATATTTGGGAGAAGTTGGGAGATGGTTACCAACTTCAGATATATATAAACCAGGCCTTCTTGAGACCATGGGAGGAGGATATTCAGAGAAAGTTTATGCTGAATATTTTCCAAGACAAAGCCATTTTTATGCAGGGAAGTTGTTGAGGAGTGCACCTTTGCGGGCCATTTCTGGGAGCTCCGGTCATCCAATTTGAGTGTCGTTTCTTCTGTTGGGTTCTAGAGATCTGGTAGAAAAAGACCAAATTAGTTTTGTAACCTTTTGTCACTTTTTTGATGTACTTATTAATCTTTGAACATAAATAAGAAAGCCTCACCCACTGAGACAAGGCCTGGAGACATAGGCGAGATTGTCGAACTCTGCTATCACATTGGTGTTATGGTTTTTTGTTTTTTATGCTTCTTTTCAGATCTATATATGTGTATATGGATATTAAATTTCCTCTTTAATTATTCCTTATTTCATTCAACTTCCTAGTTAGTTAATAAACACATGCATAATAACTCAACCATTGTCGTGTAAAAGATCTTTTTGGATCAAGGAATCTAATGATTACCTTGTGGGAGGCATTACTTGTAGGGATGGATTCTATCCATTTGGTGAAAAAATAAGTGGCAATCAAAATCCACCTGTGTTGGCCACTTGAGGCTGGGTGGATCTCTCCAATGAAGTCAAGACCCCACTGTTGAAAAGGTCTAGAAACCATTACAGGTTTCAAAGGCAAAGGTTTGATCTACTGCTTTCCAGAAATTTTTTGGCATTTGAAACAAGCTTTAATATTTGCACAAACATCAGAAAAAAGGTTGGGCCAGAAATACCCATCTTCGAGGATTTTATAAGATGTGGTCCTCCAACAATGATGTCCCCCACATAAGTTGTCATGAAAATCATCTATAGCTCTTTGGGCCTCTTATGGGTCCATACATCTTAGTAGAACCCCCAGAGGATCCTTCTAGTACAAAACCTTCTCAATGAGGCAATATTTGATTACTTTGAGTTTCAAATCTCTTACATTTCTTTTGTCCAAATCATCAGGCGGTCTCAAATTCTACAGAAAATATATGATGTATTTAAACCAAGTGCATTATGTCAAGTTGGGGTTTATATGAGAGTCTTTATCAACAATCTCGTCTTGTTGATTTTCTGAGTTTATGTTCATGAAATTAACCCCTAAAGCCTTTCACTTTGATTTAGCCAACAGTCTGTCTAAACCTTGTCCTTTTACCAATTTAGTGGGATTTATTTCAAGGTCATATTCCAAAATTTTGGCAATCCATTCTCTTCTCTTCCCATCTATATCAAGCTAGATCAATATCTCTTTCACTGAGGCTGAGGGGACATATACAATAATCTTTGAATGTAGAACATAGATTCTAAAAGCCTTGAGGGATTTGAACAAAGAATATGCATGCTTCTCCATGATATCGTATCTCATTTCTACATCCCTCAATGATCTGTTGAAAAATGAAATAGGATGCTCTAACCCCTCTATATTTTTCTGTAACAAAACAACGACCAATGTATCAGATGAGGCAAAAGAAAAAATCAGAAATTCCTCAAAATATTTTGGGTTGATGAGCACATGTGCTTTAGTCAAATACCTCTTGATTTGGTCAAAATAATTTATGGAATCAACAATCCATCTCACTTCGTTCCCCTTTCTAAGCATGGTTGTAATGTGCTTAACCAGTTCAGCAAAATTAGAAATGAACCTCCTTAGAAAGTTGATTTTACCCAAGAAATATTGAACCTCTTTCTTACATCTGGGAAAAGATAAGGCCTGGATGGCCTCTACTTTGCTTGGATCAATTCTTATTCCTTCTACTGACACAATATGCCCCAATAATTTTCCCTCCTTCATTGAAAACAAATATTTCTTAGGATTGAGGGAGAGACCAACCTTCTGCACTTCAGGAAGACTTTCTTCAGATGATGAAAATGATCTTTATCATACTTTGAGAATATTTTAATGTCATCCAGATAGATGACTACAAATTTGTCCCTTTCCCCAATGAAGGCAATGTCCATGGCTCGCTAGCAGGTTTCTCTTGCATTCATCAATCCAAAGGGAATTTTAAAATACATGAATGCACCCTAAGGAGTAGTGAAAGTTATCTTCTCTCTATCTTCAGGGAAGATAGAGATCTAATTGTAGCCAAAGAATCCATCAATCATAGACATCCTGGATGAACTAGTCACTCTCTGCAAAATGTGCTCCATCTTTGGCAAGGGGTAGTTATCTTTTTTGGAGCTCCTGTTCAAATTTATGAAATCAACACACAATCTGATTTCCCCATTTTTATTCCTCACATGCACCAAGTTATCCACCCATTCTGAATATCTTAAATGAATGATGATTTGGGCATCCAACAATTTTTTCACTTCTTTTCCACAATAGGTAGCAACATGAGATTTATCTGTTTGAGTTTCTTCCTGAAAGGTTTGGCCTATTCTTTCAAAGGTATATTATGCTCAATGATGTTGGTGTCATATGTTCTCAAATCTTCATATTTCCAGGAAAACACATCAGCAAACTCCTTCAAAAGTTTGACATAATCATCCCTTTTCTCCTTTGACAAACTGCTAGACAATTTGACATATTTGGGATCCTCCTTTGTTCCTAAATTTCATTCAGTCACATCAACCTCTTTAGTTGAAATTTTAACCTTTACAACAACATCATTTCTGCCAAACAATCTTTCCAAGGGGACAAGTCCCTTTGGAATATGGTTACTTGGCAACTGAACAATATGATGGTCAACAATTTTATTTAGAAAAACATCAGCATGAGGGTTTTCTTCAGTATCTTGATCCTGATCAATATGCAAATTAGAAAATTCATCTACATTCTCAAGAAATATTTTCATTTCAATATCATCCTCAAAAACCTTCCAATGTTTGATATTGTCACGAATAGAGGGTCTGTATTTTACTTCCACCTCATACTTGAGCTTCGGGGGAAAAGGGACCCTAAAATTACTTGTTGAGACAACCAATGAATCTACCATAGAGTTCTCCTCTCTTGGAACAAATGAGATATTAAAATCCAACAAGAAACTATCAACAAGATCCTAGAATTCATTTATGTAGGCCCTTAACCTAGGGTGTTTATCTTGATACAGATTTTTGATCTGATGTACAATTAACTCAACATCTCCAAACACTTATAGCTCCTCAATATCCATGTCTTTGGAAGCTCTCAAACCCAAAACAAGCGCCTCATATTCTGCAACATTGTTTGTTGTTTCAAATTCAATCTTAAAAGACATAGATATGATCTCTTAGGTAGGGGAAATGAAAACTACCCCAGCCCCAACACTTTCCTTGCAAGAGGCTCCATCAAAAAACATTTTCCAAACAAAGATATTGGAAGGAGGGTCTTCACAAGAGGTGATGGTCTTCTTTCCGATTTCAATAGGTGATTGAGGACCATCAATGAGTTGTAACATACTGGTTCCTAGATCAATGTCTACTGCAAAAATGGGGTGGTTGGTTGGATTTGCTTCATCACTGATAATGTAAGCAACTTTTGCTTGTTGAAGTTACTTCACACACACCTAGGATTTATTTTTCCTAAGGTTTTTCCTTTTTTATTAGTCATAATTAGTCATTATCCAGTCTCCTATATTTTAGGGGAGAATATTCCACCTGGAGAATATTCTCTTTCAGTTGACACTTCAGTTTGACTAGTTGAGTTGTGTTTAAATGTTACATTGGTTTTGTCACCATGCAACATTGGGATCATCACGAGATAATGCACACTTGTCTTGGAATCATCACCAGACTGGCACATTACTCTTGATTCCCTAAGTAAACTCCTCACTACTCTATGTTCAGTCAGTTAACTAAAGACTAATTGACTAGTTAACTCAGCTAGGTGGCAGTTCACTCCCGTAATCGCCTGAGAGACTAGACTAGGTGGCATTTTACTCCCGTAACTATTGGTGTGTGTCCAAATCGCTCTAGAACACCACTATGGATCATTAGTTACTCATGTATCCTATATCTATTGTAAATTATTCACTCTTTGAGTGTGGAATACAGTTAATGAGAATTATTTCATTCTTTCTCTCCTTCTTCTTCTTTTTCCAATTCTCTCTGCAAATGTGTGTATTATTGTTTATCTAGATATATTCTATGCAGGTTCAACATATTTACATGGTATTAGAACCGACATATTGCTAAGCAAAATATACACCAAATTATTTTTGCAAATACTGAAGATTGAAGAACGCAAAAAATGGAATATATGTTTTACTCACCGATAATAATTCTCATGCCTCATAAATATTTGGAGTGGAAGCCACATATTATAATTCTTCTTAGAAGTAGAGGATTATACCAAATAACCATGGAAATGGAAGTAGAGCATAATTCCGCCAATGAGAAAAATGACTTTCTCAATAGACAAGATATGGCCATAGGATTTATTTGCTTGTCTATTTCTCAAGAAATTCTCCACCAAGTATGTGATGTCACACAAGACTTCACTCCAAATGAATTATGGACCAGATTGGAGGTTCTATTTGGGAATAAAGAAGATTGTGAAGATTGCATGTAGGGGATTGGAAAGATAGAACCAAAAGAGAATCCATCAAGAGATCAAACCTCTTATTATGAAGAGTCTTCTACAAAAGTATTTGCATAAATTTGTATTCCATTAATTGAAGATGATGTCTACTCCATTTTAGAATTGTTTTCTTAAATTCATGTGGAATATATATGGCATGCATCTCAGGAGTCACATGCAGACACTTTTGCATGCACCATGCATACATCTCAGGAGACAAAAAGAGAGTAGCGCAAATTAGACTCCATTATGATATTTTCTTAGCACAATTTGCATAAACAAATTGGATATTTGAATTCCTCTTGAGAAAATATCCAATTTCAAAAACAAAATCGTCTGAAATGGAGTCCGGGAAGTGAAGTTATGATCATTTCAAAATCAACAAAATTTCAGCGTTTTTTCAGAAACGGCTGCACGGTTTTCAAAATTTCATCCAAACTTTATTTGGATATTTTTCATTGCAAGAAGAGAAAGTAGATATGTGTGTACATCTCAATGGTGCATATACTTCATCAGATCCATGAAAACATCTACATCTTCAACAAAATCTTCAACAAGCACAAACTTGCATAGTTGCGAGGTCTTCTTGGAGTGAAGGACACGGTTGCTTAACAACTGTTTTTTGTTCATTCTCATTTTTTTTTTCATGCATTGTAATTTGAGGGGGAGGGTTTCCCATGAGGTTTTCCCTCTTTCCTCATTTATTTCATCATATCTTTTGTATTTGGGTACCTAACATGGCCTCGTTGCCGAGACCCATTCTTTATTTTCACCATAGTGATGTTCAAGGGGGGTGTTGGAGTTACTTCACACACACATAGGATTTATTTTTCCTAAGGTTTTTCCTTTTTTGTTAGTCATAATTAGTCATTATCCAATATCCTATATTTTAGGGGAGAATATTCCACTTGGAGAATATTCTCTTTCAGTTGACACTTCAGTTTGACTAGTTGAGTTGAGTTTAGATGTTACATTGGTTTTGTCACCATGAAACATTGGGATCATCACCAGCTAATGCACAATTGTCTTGGGATCATCACCAGACTAGCGCATTACTCTTGATTCCCTGATTTAACTCCTCACTACTCTATTTTCAGTCAGCTAACTGAAGACCAATTGACTAGTTAACTCAGCTAGGTGGCAGTTCACTCCCATAACTTGTTGAGAGACTAGACTAGGTGATAGTTTACTCTTGTAACTGTTGGTGTGTGTCCATATAACTCTAGACCACCACTATGGCTCATTAGTTACTCATGTATCTTATATATATTGTAAATTATTCACTCTTTGAGTGTGGAATACAGTTAATGAGAATTATTTCATTATTTCTCTCCTTCTTCTTCTTTTTCCAATTCTCTCTGCAAATGTGTGTATTATTGTTTAGCTAGATCTATTATGTCCAGGTTCAACACATTTATAGTGCTTCCCTATAAATTATTCTATGCTCTCCCCCAAACACAGGAGCATCCCAAACTTAGGGGGGGCATCATCCACCACAATATCCATGACCACACTTTTCATTGGAAACTGGAACAAGGAAACAACCAAGTCTTTGATAACCCTGAGGCACTTCACCTTCTTGGAATCAAACAAGTACAGGTCATGGTAAGTTTTTGTAACCTCTAACCCGAGTTCCTCCTTGACAATATTAGGCATGATATTGTGATATGCCCTTGAATCCATCAAGAAATTGTGAAACACCTTATCATGGATGTTCAATGAGGTATAGAAAGGAAGGGAGGAGTCATCTCCATCCTCCACCAAAGTTCCCAATATGACAATAGGATTTTCATCTTGGAGGTTGACTGAATCCGTGGAATAAGATGAAGGCTCAGGCTACAACACTTTGGAGAGGTACCTTTTGAAATCCTCATTTTTAACTAGCTCCAAGAAAGGTACAAGAATTATAATCTTTTGAATCTCATTCTCAAAGATAAATGAGGAGAGAGGATTCATAATCTCCTTCATTTCTGGGATAGGGCTCTTAACCACTTCCTGGGGATTTTGTGCCTCTTTTTCTTTTCTTCTAGCTTCCATATTCTTAGCAGGATTCTCTACTCTAGTAGGCTGATCAGGAATATCAGGCTTTCCTTCTTTCTTCTTGGACCTGAGGTTGTATCTGTTTGGATGGCCACTGGTCCTTTCTCCCTTTCTCAACTCATTTAGTTTGATGGCCATGAGAGACTCTTCATATGAAGATTGATTTAAATGAGGAGATGAAGAGGTGGCACCAAGATAATGGATTTCAAGATCAGTTTCGTCTTCCTCACCATCTTCATCAGTAAGCGAGTTATTTTGGAGAGGGGCTTGGATTTTATTATCATCCCTATCCATATTTCTTTGATTTCTCTAGATGATCTGAGGGGCATTATTTGGTCTCCTGAAATTACCCCTGTTATCCATATTCTGGGTGTTCTTATAGCCTTGTTTCCCCTCAAATTTCAATTTCTCCATTTCTGCATAAAGTGATTTTACCAGTTTAGTCAACTCATCCACTTGAGGGTGGGAAGTACAGGAACCATAGGCTGAATCTTCAGCCCTACCTTTTCTTCTGTCTCTATCATCCTTACTCCTAAGTTTTTCAACTGCCAATATATTGGATTCTACTTCAAGGGTTGCATCTTGCATATGAGCCAAGGAGGTAGTTCTTCTCTCTCTCAACAGGAGGAAAAACTCAGGGTCAAAAGCACTAGCATAAGTGATCTTGGCAGAGGTTTCAATAGGATTAATCTCAGTGGGGATCTTATTGTACATCTTATTAAATCTCTTTGAGAAATATGAAACATATTCCCCCTCCTCTCTCTTAAGTGATCCAAACTCTGTAATATAATAAAGCAAGTCTTTTTTATCCCCCAATGTCTCAAAAATGAATCATCTAGAGCTTCAATCCCACCAATAGATCTGGGATTCAAGCCCCTGAACCATTTTCTAGCCTCTCCATCAAGGCTCTGTACAAAAACTCTCAACCATACACCTTCATTTTCAATATTAAGATTATATGCATAACTGTAAAAAGTTGAAAGGTGTTCTTCTGCAGTTATGTCCTCCTCCCCTGTAAAATTGGGCATGTACTTGAGGTAATATCCAACCAGGAGGGGATTCATAGGTCGAGGAAAAACCAGAGGGGCATACCTAGCAGCCACTATGGAATCTATTATGTTTCTAGCAAGATTAGCACCTGCCATTGGGATGTGAACTACAGGAGAACCAGGGGGATATGGAGATTGGGAAGGTGGGACTGGAGCTATGTTTCCAAGGGAAAGGGGAAACAATTGAGTGTTGGAGGAGAATAATATTGGGTTCAAGGGAAAATAAGTTCCCCCCTTTCTAAATACAACAAATATGACAGGAGGAGGAGTAGGAAGACCCAAGGTGGGAAAATCTTCTAATCTCATGGGTCTAAACCACTTTACAATCTCAGGGGAAATAGGGGTGTCAAAAATTTCTTCTAAATGAGGCCTAGAAGGGGAAAATTCAACAGCGAAATCCCCAAAATTTAAACTTCTAGAAACTCCAACAGATGGTATAACAGGATAATTAGATGCAACTACTAGAGTTTTAAAAGGAGAAGTTGGTAAATTACCAGAATCACCTGGTACAACNAATACCTTTCAAGAAGGGATTTCAACTGTTTTAAAAGGAGAAGTTGGTAAATTACCAGAATCACCTGGTACAACAGTTGAAATCCCTTCTTGAAAGGTATTTCCTTTCTAGATAATCTTTTTTGGGTCATCTTCAAATTTTTCCAAAGGAAATTGTGGAGTAGAACTCATGTGTCTTCCTTTGGGAGACACAACTGAAACAGTGGAGTCGTTAGGTGCAAGTTGCAATATTCAAGGTACTAATTTCCGATGCACCTTCAGAATCATAATTTCTTTGTCGTTATATCCCAGGGAAATGTCTTCAATTCGTTCCCTGACAATGGCACCGATAATGTTATTACTGAGAGATTGAAAGAGGATAAACCCAATACCCATCAGAATGTTTGGTGGGTGTTGGTTTTATGAATGGAGGTCAAATGGACAAAACTCAGTACAATAATACTTTTAACACAGAAACTGGACAAGCAATGCACAGGGAAATGAGGTCCTCATTAACTTCAGTCAGTGGTTTGAGTTTAAGGATGAGTAGAAGGAAGACTTTGTGAGAGAATCTGACCTTTAAGAAGCTCGGTGAAGAAAAACTCAGGCTCAAGAGAACTCTTGAGCTCAAGTTTCAGACACTGAAATATGTCACAGTATCATAATAATCAAACCTACATCATCATGCTATTACAAAAACTCATCTGGATCCTCCATGCATGAACATTTCAGCATAAGAGGAAATAAGATAACAAAGGGAAAGTACCAGAACAAGTCACAATAGCATTATAATCAAACCTACATTACAATACAACTACAACCCTCGACTGGATCCTCCATGCCTGAGTGTTTTAGCACAATTTGCACAAAGAAATGAAAGAAGTTGACTTCTATTAATGTGAAAGTCTCAAGTTTGATACATTGACAAAGAACAACTATGTCATAAAAACATTACACAGTAGGGAGCTCTGCTCAACCATTCGACCCAATTAACAAAATATCAAACTGATCTACTTATACTAAAATCAATCCACATCTATGAGGAGTGTGATATGGAAATGTCAATCAAAGCTTTGCATCTATGCAACCCTCTGTCAGACTGTGTGTGTTTCCTTTTGTCAGACGCAAACCTGGTTTAGTATGGACCTGCAAGAAAACCATCCATGGTTGTACATTGGGATGAAATCTTTGTCTCCTCAGTCATAACTTATGAGCCTTCCATTTATGGACTGAGCTGAGGTTTCAGCTACCAGTCCCTGCTTCATTAACTAGATATTCATCGGGATTGGAGCGTGGTTGGATGATTGGAGGAAGACCATCTGTCGCAACTGGATTGGGTGTTGAATAAGAAGGTGGCTGCAAAATTCAATCCTCATTCATTCATTGACCCCTCCTCAATATTGGAGCGTGGTGGGACGATTATCGAGAAACCACCTGTCAATATTGGATAGCGCTCCATATGCACATGTGAATTTTGGGGGCGCGGGAAGTGGTTTAGGATCACACCACTTTTGAGCCCGAAACGTACCATCACTTGCCATGTTTCCACCCCACAAAAAAGTGGTTTAGATTTTGTCCAACCCTTTGGATTTTAATTTTTGCACATGTTGCGGCCCCGAAATGATCTAAGACCATCGATCTGGAGAGGAGATAAGATCTAGGTGCACCGACTAATTTAGTGCCCATGCCAAACTTTTACTCATCTGCCAACCTTGGAGTCCCTCCAACTGGGCTTGGAGATAGTGCCACATCAATTCTACGCAGGGGATCTCGACTACTCTAGACTGCACTTGCTCGTCTACATTCATGCTTCTTTGTGTGATAACACAGATAAAGAGAAACACGCAGGGCCAACCATTCCAACTGTATTGTCGACCAGTTCATCATATCATGTGTTATTGCTCCTTTCAGCATATAAGTTTATATAGCCATCAATTCTAGTTAAGTTTAATGTTTTATGAATTGTTATGTTCGATTGCTAAATTGAAAAATTAGCATTTAGGTATGTATAATATTTTTATTATGTCCTCTAGATATTATGGATTTGTTAGTGTAGTTTTTTGGTTAACCAATGGATAAATCTAACATGAATGTATGGATAAATTCTAACATGACTGTATGGCTCCGAACATGTCGCAAAAATGGCAGTTTCGTTTTGGTGACAAGATATTTGGAGGAATGGAACCTACTGAAATGAACATTATGACCATTTGGAGGCTTATATATTATGATATTGTAGTGCACCCAAATTGAGAGGATCGTTTGGAAGCCGAGAGATAGAGAGATTGCAATGAACCGTTTGGAGGCCCAGACATCATGAGATTGTAGTACACTCCAAAGGGTGCATTGCAATCTCATATCTTTATGCCTCAAACGATCATTTCAACTCGAGTGTATTGCAATATCAGGATGTCTGGGCCTCCAAGTAGTTCATTGCAATATCACTATATCTCTGCCTCCAAACGATCTTCCTTTACGCAACGATACAATTTTTCTCCTTTGGTACAAGATGGAAGCTAAGTAATATGGTTATCTATCATTGGGAACTTTAGGCATCTTCTCACTTCCTTCTGGGAAGAAAATGTCATCCAAATGGTAGGATTCCTAAGGGATCATCCTTTCTCAATTCTTGGATTTATCCTTGGCTATGTTCCTTGGTGGTTGATATAAGTCCCTAGATGTGTCTAGGGCCCTTGGATGTGTTCCAGGAAATCCTTTATCAGTGATTGGATTGATCCTTGGATGTGCTCCTTGGTGGTTGATATAAGACCCTAGATGTGTTCTAAGTCCCCTGGATGTGTTCTAGGAAACCCTTTCCTAATGCATGGGTTGATCCTTTGTCTTGTACCTTGGTGGATAAGACCCTAGATGTTTTCTAGGGCCCCCAAATGTGTTCTGGGAAAACCTAGTTTTTGACCAGGTAGATCTTAGTGTAATACCAAGATGTGTTGATGTGTGATCCTCTTCCTCTCTCCCAGGATGGTCTATGAGAACTAGGAGTGCCTATGAAGATGGACATGACCACATTGTTGATGGACCTCAAGAATGAAGAAATATTAAACATGACATTCTTCTTGCTCAAAAGCCTACCAAAAATGGTTTCCATGGTTCACAAGAGGGAAAACCCTGAGACAAGGTAATACCACCAAGGTATGATAAAGATGTTGATTATGAATGAGTTGGGTAGGCTTCGTATCAGTTGGGAATTATTTTTAAAAGGACTAGGGAGAAAACCCAGGGTGAGGGTTATATTGCCTACCAATTGACTCAGGCACGATGGAAAACAAACCCCTGCATATTCCACCTCAACCCCCAATACATCTGCTACTATGGAATCACATCATCACTATGATACAAGGGCCTCCAAGGCACCTACAGTTCCAATGTCACAGGAAAAGGAGGTTGTGGAATTACAAGTGGAACTACTACAAAACTTTTCATTGGTCCATCTCCAATCTCCATCTCCTCATCTGAGTCTGATAGATTAGAGGATTTACAGGCTCAAAGGTTGTTCTCTCCATAACAACAAGAACACCAATCTGATGATGAGCTAGTAGGGTTACAATTTCCAAGGTCCTCATCTCCATAATAGTGGGAAGGACAATTTTATGACAAATGAGGGGACCTATAGTCTCCAAAGTCCTTGTTTCCAGAGCAACAAGAGGTGCAAGTTGATGATCATGAATTATAAGGCTTACATCCTTCTATACCTTTCTCACCACCATAACAAGATCAATTTGATGATGAAATTGATGGATATTTTCATTCTCCTAAACCTAATCCACACCCAAAGTATGTTGGATTGAGAAAAAGAAGGAGAATCAAAGGTAGCATAGGAAAGTCCAAGTCTTGAATGGCCTCTAAATAATTTCATTTATGTATCCCTAGTTACCAATATTTATTAAAGGATAACATAAAATTGAGGTTGTAAAATCAGAAGCTAAAGATAAAATTGGAAAGAAACGGGTCCAGGGTTCCAAGAAATAACCCTCTAAATTCCTTATTAGAAGCCATTGACTCAAAAGAGTCATAAATGGACAAGGAAAATGCTTATTCAGAAGAATGTATGAAGCTAGTTCATCAAATAATCAATATTGTATTGGATTACTTCATGGTGAATACATATGTATGCATCTTGTTATCTCTCTGTCAAATCTCCCAAGGTTCTGAAGGAAAATGGCAAAGGTAACCTCAAACCAATATTTTGGTCAGTATCTAGCCCTACCAACCAGAGAGGGCTCTCTCAATTGGTCAACCTCAATGAGATGACTAAAAAACAATGATCTTAGACTAGGTATTGGGTACAATGAGTATTTTTTATAATAAAGTGGGGGTTTTGCTAGACAATGGGTTTGAAAACCAAAAAAATAGAATAATCACTCTTAAAGATCAGTTGCAGAGGTCAAACATGGGCAAGGTACATGGAAATGTATGTCCAAATGAATATTGTTGTAGTTTGATGGTTGAGGAAACAAAGGTAGACGGTAAGTGAGCATTGTAATGTGAATTCACCTACAAGAACACTGAAACAATTAATTGCCAAATACTACAAAATAGAGCATGAAATGAATTATGTTTCAACAATTGAGATATATTTAGCATAAGAAAAACATGGGATGAAGATAAATTACATAGAAAAATAAAACACATGGACACAAACTCCAACACAAGAATCTGTGTAAAAACTTGTTGCAATTTGTATTAAGCTTCTGCAAAAAACTGCTACAATGGATTCCAAAGCTTCAAAACAATGCTATCCACCTCCCTTTTGATTAAATTGAGTACACAAATAGATTAAAAACTCATATCCTACCTCCAAGGGTCGAGTCCTTCAGATTAGGATCAGTTTCCTAAAAGATCTACAACAAAAACACAAAATCTAGGAGGTTGAACTAATTCCCAAATTTGTCTCAACTGAACTTTGAACTTTTTAATGTATTCACTATCATCCAAATTTACATAAAAAATGACTATGAAAATTCTTATTTGACTCAATTTCATCATATGACCTTTTACAATTTGAGCTACTACCTTTGACTTCGACCAAAACAGGAAAAATTCAAAAATTTGAAAGTTTGACAGAAGCGCAACGTCCAAAACTGCAGAAGCATTGCGCTAGTTCAAGGATATTTTTGGCCAAATTTTAGGAGTCCATTTTTAATTCTTGAAACTAGGTCACATATCCCCACATGTCTACTTTCCAATGAACCATCAAACTCGAGAAAATACCAATGGGAAGGCCTTCAAAAAATGAATCTTCCAACCTTACTTAGAAGCGTCGCGTTGTGGTTCGTACTGCGTAGAAGGGTCACACTGTGGGTCGTACTGCTCCCAAAATGAAAAAACAAAACCCTCGTTTTTTCACAAATTTTTCTCTTTTTGAGTTTGTAGGATGGTTTTTATGGTGTACTTTGGCTAGTAGGTTGACTAGCATAAGACAAAAAGACATTCTAGGATGGTGATGAGATGGTGATGACCAGGCGTAATATAGGAAGTAGTAACGACACCTAGACATGACTCAAGTGTCATTTGATAGACAAGACATGCCAAATTTTATTTGCGAAATATAAACATTTGACCTAAAACCAAAGAATAACTTGAAAGATTGAAGTTGATTTCATTTGATCACTGGCGACTATCAGGAGATAACATATCCAACTAAAAATCGACCTACATGAATGGCGATATAAATATGAACTATTTTATATTGGGATCATAAAGGAGAGCCATTAGCAAGTGATTGAGAAACTGACGGAAAAATGATTCTTAATGTATTTAGTTCAGGAGGAGAAGTGGAAGCCAAATTTTAAAGAGTGTAAAGCATAGTTGATGCAAGCACAGAATCGAAGGAAGCAAGCCTATAAATTAGCATTAGAGGTGTTACACATTATTTTGGTCACTCTGATGATGACCCTACAGGCATGTGTCCAAGATTCCAAAACAATCTTTCACATGAGGAAAATGATTGAGTTCTTCCCCTACAAGGCACATTTTTAGAATGACGCTGCAGGCTGACAGTAGTACACAGTGAGAAAATCCTTGATTTCTATAGGTTGCTCTATGCCTGAACCATGGGATTTTCGCATGCTTGTATATAGGTAGGGTGTGGTGGCACTTGAAGCTAAGAAAAGGAAGAATTTTCACAAATTTTCTAGAAGGATAATCTGTTGGAAGATTGGTTGTTGTCATTGATGTCAACCCTAGTCATGGGTTTTGGACCAGAATATTGATGAAGTTATTTGGACATGAAGGAAAATGAAAATGAAGATACAACAC
>JZKD02S1944907.1:242646-259958 GCA_000966675.3 Picea glauca | reverse complement strand
CTCTTATACTATTGTTCATTTCTCATTGGATATAATTGAATGGTTTAAGTATAATTTGAAAAAGGTTTTAAATTGTACTTGATACTGATTCACCCCCCTCTCAGTATCAACATAATCTTCTAGAATGTGAGGTGGTGTCTGTATGGTTGTAATCTTACTGGCTTATCTGATTTGGTGGGATCATCCTCATCCTACTAACCACTTCACCCTCTCCTGTATAATAATGGATTTCTCATGGAAAGGGTTAAGCAAGGTCAAATAATATTGAGCAAATAATAGGCTGAAGACTATGTGAAGAATCCTGATACAATTGATGCTTGAGGCCTCCATTTGTCAATCAATCTTTGTGGACTATCTTCATACAAATCCAAAGCAAGTGTATGTGTGTGTTGGAACAAAGGATCACCGAAAGGGAACTTGTGACATCAAGGAAATCTGGTTGTATCTTCTAGTTTTACTTAATATGATACAATGACATGTTTCTTTCCCATAAAATCATTAGCATTTTATTACATGACTCTTTGATCACATGTTTAGATCTCCATTGAATCTACAATTATTGCTTTCACTTTGGTTGGTTTGTGTCTTTACAAATTTGATCTCACAAGAGAACTGGAGTGAAGAAGGAACACCAAATATATAAGGAAGAGATATATAAAGGTATCTCATACATTCCTTCTTTGGTGATAAATTCAATGGTAGCAACCTAGGGAAAGCGTCATGTCATGTCTTGTTTTCTTCTAGATCGAGGTGGATCTAGGGAGATTAATTTATGTCTACATTTACCGATTTATCCAATAACAAAATTGGCGAATCCACTGGGGAACGACTTGATTGTGGTTTTTGGTTGGCCATTTTCCCTTTACATATTATTTTAACTTGAAATCAGTCTCTAAGTCTGTGGGAGATCCATTCAGACCCTCTAGTTTTAAAAGTCTACTTAGGTGCCTTACCCTTTTTTCAAATTTCCTTGATTTACAAACACTTCTGCACTGTACCTTATACATTGCCTATGAAAAACTTTGATTTATGCACCCTGGGTGTTTACTTCAGTGCGGACTTTCCACACCCTATCTGTTTTTTACCTGCGGAAACTCTCCATTTCCGCACTGTGTTATGCTACCAGCCTGCGACGACGTTTATGAAATTTTTTGAATTGGGTCTTGGCCTCTGTTGATGCCCAGTTTTTTCTTTAGTCAATTGGGAGGGATTTTTAATACCAACATATGATTGTTTTCTAAACTTTTGACTTGTTGTTGATTGGTTTTGAAGATCGAACACCTCTCTTTTAGTCTTTTTCCAATTTTTCGTTTTTTGATTTGTATTGACAACAGTATAATCTCTGACCTTGTGTCTGAGTTCTTGTTCGGCTACAAGTCTTTGATTTCATTTGAAGTTTTTGGATTGATTACGTGTTCCAGATTGCTTGATGATTGGGAAGTCATTTTTTCATTCGCATTTGAAGAAACACTTTCTTTTCATTATTTATTTTTATATTTATTGAAAGATCGATTTGGGTGCTTCTTGAGTGTTTTATTTTCATTGATTGTTCATCTTTTCTTAATCCCATCCTTGTTTTGGTATTTGAAAGGGAAATTAAAGTCTTTCAGTCTTTTAGGTAATCATTTATATGGAAAATATTGGCATTCAAAAAATTGAAAGAGAGAAAATAGAGAAATTACATTGTTCATGATTGTTTGGTATTGCATTCAAAGAAAAGGAATTGTACGCTGTAGTTATCATTGTTCCAGAAAGATACCTTTTCTCTGTTGTAGATAGAATTCATCGAACAAAAGTTTGCATCATTCATTTCTATTTTCATATTATTGGGTCTAGGTCTTACACAACATTTGTTTCATTTCCATCTACCTCTTGAGTAACAACAGCCTCTAAAAAACATTGCGAAATTTAAAACTCAATTAGTAACTTTTATTTTCTAGGGCTCTTTTACACCAACATTAGCTAGGCTAGAGCTTTGGAATAGGTAGTGAGACACACTCTCCAAAGAAAAAAACAAAAAATAGTATCTTGTGATAGGGAGTGTTCAAACCTATTTGCAACATTTTGTCTTGGGAAGCCCTTCTCACCCTGCTTTGTTGATTTCAGTGTAGAGATTGCATGTATTATGGGGGTCGCTTGAAGGTATACCCACAATGATGAGTGGAATCCTTTCAAGTTGATTTCAGGATTGATACCTTGCCCTTGCATGTGGATCAGACTGTCGACTATTTCCCCAGGCATCACTATTGTTTTTGGTAACTTTAGTAGCCTATATTCTTAGGGTATTACACAAGGTGACTGTGGAGGGGCAAGTCTTCACGGTACTTGGAATCAACCTTGGCTAGACTCACTTGGGCTCCTTGGAGGGTATACCCACGATTATGTGTGGGAGCTTGCACCAGGGTGTAAGTCCATTAAGAAGGTCATCAATGTAACTTTTCCACCCTAGCCCAGCCCCTTCTTGTCTCAATTTCATGACGTTGGATTTCATCACCAACTAGTGACTTCAGAATAAGAAGGTTTGTTTGTCTGGTTTGAACTCTAGGTTTTATTAGTGAGTGTTTTTTTTTTTCATAGTTGGCCATAGATTTTTTCCACAAAATTTTTGGTTTCGCCAACATAGACCCTCCTCGTCATTCACGCAGGGTACAGGGACTTCCCATAGAAAATATGGAAGATTCTATCCATATACCCCCTCATGCATCGGAGGGCTCTTCTCAACAGAGTGAGGTCCAGGATACCACCACCGTACAAGAGGAAGGTTCCACCTCTTTGGAAAGTTTCTAAGAAATGTATGATTCCATGGAAGCTTTTTGCATCTCTCATGGATACAAAAGACGTTTTCTCCGGATGAATTTAGATGGGGAACTTGTTGTTGATACTTTTGGAATGCTAACTGGACCTTTTGGAGTTGACGATCCCTTTTGGATTTCTGACATAGTTAGAATCCCACCTCGCACGGTGCGAGACCTTTATGGCTCAGGGGTGGGAGCAGATATACCTTCCATACCTGAGCTATCTGAAATGTATGCTACCCTCTCAGTATCCCTAGGTCATTTTTCCACAATGGCCTATCTTTTTGCTGGTTCATACGCACAATCAGTTAGTCCTAGTTCAACCATCCCTCTTCAAATGTCCCACTTTACGATGGTCCCTCGTACTATGACTATTCCCACAAGGAATATGATGGTTAACAATGCTCCCATTGGTACACCACATTCCTCTAGACCTACTTCTTCACTCCCCCTTAGGTATCAGGCTTTGAATTCTTCTGCTACCGTCCATACCCAAGTTCCATCTGGAGTTCCACTTGGTCATAATACCTCTGCTAGTTATGTTCCCACACCTTCCCAGGTCCTCTCCGGAGGGTCTTATCCACCTCTTCATGGCGGATCTGGCCCTAGTGGCTCCAATCCGATTGGAATCACTCATCATCCACTCACTTTCGGTTACCAGATTCCCGTTGGAGGGATATCTTATGTTGGGGGGAAACCTCAATTTGGGGGTCAAACTCAAATTGGGGTGCCACCTCTATATGGAGGATAATCTCAGGTTGGAACTTATAATTCACAATCTAGACCAAACACGTTAAACTTGTTATCTCACCTTTGGAACCTTCATGTTCAAGGAAACACACAACCCTTTGGGGGTCAACCTTCTCAAGCTAGTTTTTCTGTGCCCCCTAACTATAGTCAACCATATCCGGGTTCTTTGAATCCCACTTGGGGTCCGAACTTTCAGTCCAGTACTCCTTTTCAAGGGAACATCCCTAACCAATCCAACCCCATGGGATACATGCCTCCTCATCACTGACCGAATCTGTTAGGACCTACGCCTTATGTGCAGACTTCTTATGGTCCTACTGGTATACCGACAGGGCTTCCTCCCCAAAGTCACCAGTATCCTCAAGTGAATAGACAGTTGCCCTTTTTAGCCACTTTGGACTTACCCGATTTGTCTAGAATTTTGAATGATCCTATCCATCACTCTCCTCATTGGCCCGTCATACCGGCCAAATTACCATCGGACATTCCTAAGTTTGATGGTAAACCAGGAGAGGATCAAACAATCAGGTCATGAATTTCCATCTTTGGTGTTCATCCAAATCTTTGATGGTGCCTCCATTTGATTACACCTTTTTCAATGAACTCTCACGAGTTCGGCCGCAAAGTGGTATATAGAATTACCACGAGGCTTCTTCATAGAATTTAATACCCTAGCCATGGATTTACTCACACAATATCAATTGTCAATCCGTTATGAAACGAGAACCGATATTTTGAGTTCTTTCAAGAAAAATAAAGCCACTCACATCTTTGATCACATTCATGAGTGGAGACGAAGACGACGTTTAATCAAAATCGATTTTGTTGATCAATTATTGGCAGAATGGTTCACGAAATCCTTCGTGAACAACATCTCTCATGACATTTCCATGGGTGGAGTTGTCACAGAAGAACATGCAATCAGTCGCGCTCAATACCTCGATCTTTTTTATTCACAAACGAGTACTCTTTATGATCTTCTCCCTGACGCACCTCATCCTTCTACCACGACCACCTCAATGACCCTGACAACTTCTCATGCTATTGATGGTGTGATAGGTACTTTCCATGCTCAACCTAAATATATGCAGACCTCTCACACCAACTCCAAATCCCATGCTTCTAATGTTCAAACTGCTCTGACACCCACTCCTCCCACCGGTAAAACTTTAGAAGTGAACGTTGTTCAATTGACTCCTATCGGTAAGAATAAATCTAAAAAAGGGAAGGGTAGGAATAATGAGTATAAAAATAACAACCCATAATCCGATAAGAACAAGTCACAACCTGTTGATGACAAGGACAAACACAAAACTCGCTATCCTTTCCTTATCTGTGGTGATGATCTCTACACGAAGGACTGTCCAAGATGTGTTGAAGTCACAAAGTTCCTCCAAGGGACCCCAAAACCTCCTACACCTACCGTCTTGTCTCATCCCTTCCCTTCTCAACATCAGGCTCAATTGGTCATCCATGATCAACCTTCTTCCTCCACTACCTCCTACGTCCTTATGTGTACCGGTGATTCAAAGAAGAATGACATCACACTGACCACTCGAGCCAAAGATTATTCTTCCTCAAAAGAGAAAGTTGAAGAGACTCCACCTTCGTTGGTTCAGTCACCTCCTTCGATTCCACCTACCAATGGTCCTCTTCATATCGAATGACCAAACCCTGATATAGTCCTTCACCCTCCTCCCAAGGGCGTGGTTCGAAAGTCTACCTTCAATCCTCATGCACATGCTGCTTAGAAATACAGTATTGTAGAAGATCTGGTGCAAGCACCCTCCACGATGTCGGCTCTCAAATTCCTTCAAAGTGGTCCCACTCAACGGAAGGCACTACTGAAGGATATCGGTGGAATTGACCCCATGGATACAAATTTGATAATTTTTTACCTAGAAGATCACATTCCAAGGTTACCCCCTCAGCTTGCATTTTAGATACAAGTTGTTGTCTCAGACATAAACATTTGTAGAACAGTTATTGATGAGGGTGCCTTGACGTGTGTCATGTCTATTGCCTACTGGAAATCCATTGGCTCTCCTCCCTTAACTGAATCACACAACATGCTCAAAGACTTCAATCGCTCTAGATTTAAACCCTAATACATGGATTTCCTCACACACTATCAATTGCCAATCCGTTATGAAACAAGAACCGAGATTTTGAGTTCTTTCAAGAAAAATAAATCCACTCACATCTCTGATCACATT
The DNA here is from genome assembly GCA_000966675.3 of Picea glauca. NCBI lineage: Eukaryota > Viridiplantae > Streptophyta > Pinopsida > Pinales > Pinaceae > Picea > Picea glauca. The sequence goes on along the minus strand of JZKD02S1944907.1, from coordinate 254,197 downwards.
CATGAGTGGAGATGAAGATGATGTTTAATCAAACTCGATCTTCCCGATCAGTTATTGGTAGAATGGTTCATGAAATCCTTCATGAATGAAATCTCTCGTGACATTTCCATGGGTGGAGTTGTCACAGAAGAATAGGCGATCAGTCATGCTCAGTACCTCGATCTCATTTATTCACAAACAGGTACTTCTTACGATCTTCTCCCTGGCGCACCTCATCCTTTTACCACAACCACCTCAATGACCCCGACAACTTCTCATGTTGTTGATGGTGTGATAGGTACTTTCCACGCTCAACCTCAATCTGTGCAGAACTCTCACACCAACCCCAAATCCCATTTTTCTAATGTTCAAACTACTCTGATATCCACTCCTCCCACCAGTAAAACTTCAAAAGTGAACGTTGTTCAATCAACTCCTACCGGTAAGAATAAATCTAAAAATGGCAAGGGTAGGAATACGGAGGATAAAAATAACAACCCACAATCTGACAAGAACAAGTCACAACCAGCTGATGACAAGGACAAACACAAACTTTGTTATCCTTGCCTTATCTGTGGTGATGATCACTACATGAAGGATTGTCCAAGACGTGTCGAAGTCACAAAGTTCCTCCAAGGGACCCCAAAACCTCCTACACCTTTCGTCTTGTCTCAACCCTTCCCTTCTCAACAACAGGCTCAATTGGTCATCCATGATCAACCTTCTTCCTCCACTACCTCCTATTCCTTATGTGTATCGGTGATTCAAAGAAGAATGACATCACACTGACCACTTGGGCCAAAGATTATTCTTCCTCAAAAGAGAAAGTTGAAGACACTCCACCTTCATTGGTTCAGCCACCTCCTTCAATTCCACCTACCAACGATCCTCTTCATATCGAATGACCAAACCCTGATACATTCCTTCACCCTTCACGATGTTGGATCTCAAAGTCCTTCAAAGTTGTCCCACTCAACGGAAGGCACTGCTGAAGGCTATCGGTGGAATTGACCCCACAAATACAAATTTGATAATTTTTTACCTTGAAGATCACATTCCAAGGTTACCCCCTCAGCTCACATTTTAGATACAAGTTTTTGTCACAAACAATAACATTTGTAGAATAGTTATTGACGAGGGTGCCTCGACGTGTGTCATGTCTATTTCCTGTTGGAAATCCATTGGCTCTCCTCCCTTAACTGAATCACACAACACACTCAAAGCCTTTAATGGCTCTAGCTTTAAACCTTACGGTGTACCCCCTTCATTGCATATTACGTTAGAAGGTAACTCGGTCAACATTGAAGTTGAGGTCTTTGACGCACCTCTCGATTACAACCTCTTACTTGGTCGTAGTTGGATTGATTCCATACAAGCAATCATGTCTACTATTTTCCATATCATGTGTTTTCACATCAGGGAAAAGTAGTTACAGTAGACCAACTGGCCTTCTTTAACTGTGATACTCATACTAGAAACATACCTTTCATTGAAAAGACACCCCCTAGGTACGAGAATGTCGGTGTGGGTCTACTAAAACACTCAAATTTGATGGGTACATTCCCGATCCCTCCACCCGATATTCCACCTCTTTTGGTTGCCTCGATCAACATGATTTCCACCTCCTTTCGTGAAACCCCCACGTCTTCTGAATCGTGGGTAGTACCTGAACCTGGTGATTATCTTCTCTATGGCGACTAGATGCCTTTAAGTCCAGTTGAATCTTCTTACCAAGCCATTCAATTGGCCAACCCTTCTACTCCCTCTCTTGATGATTCATCTCCTGACCCGTTCCACGTTATTTTTCCCACGAACGAGATGATCATGCCGATTATGTCCATGGAAGACACTCCATGGGATGATGGGCATTATCGTTCCATTCTCTTTCTGGAGCAACACACCTTAGAGAGTTACCAATGGATCTCGACTCCGTCGACCGTTGTCGTTATTTATTCTATTCTCGAGTCCACAAATGATGTGTTATACGAAGGGAACTTGAGCAACATCTCACCCACCATCCCCCTTGACATATCTATTAAACCTAGAGTTGTCGAAAATGTTCACATTGGAGCTTTGTGTTCCACCAATGAGGTTGTCACATATAATTCCCTTTTTCAAGAATTTTGTGACATCTTCGCGTGGAGCTACGAAGAGATACCAGGTATTGACCCTGATATTGTTGTACACGAAATTAAGACCTACCCAGGCGCTAAACCTGTCCGGCAGAGACTTCGCCCGGTCCACCCCCATAAAGCAGCTGCTATCAATCTTGAAGTTGAAAAACTTATTAAAGATGGATTTATCTATCCCATGGCTTTGACTGATTGGGTATCCAATCTAGTTCTAGTTAACAAGAAACAAGGTACAATTTGTGTCTATGTTGATTATAGGGATATCAACAAAGCTTGTCCTAGGGACAACTTTCCTACCCCCTTCATTGAACAAATAGTCGATGATTGTGCCTGAAGTGAAATCTTCTCTTTGATGGACGGTTTCTCCGGATATAATCAAATCAATATCTTACTTGTGGATCAACACAAAACCGCTTTTATTTGTCCTTGGAGCACTTTTGCCTACTGAAAACTACCCTTCGGTTTAAAGAACGTCGGTGCGACTTTTCAACGCACAATGTCTTATGCTTTTCATGATATTAAGAACAATGTACAACCATATCTAGATGACCTGCCAGCACATTCCATGCTTTGTAGTGATCATCTGGCGCACCTCCGAGCCATTTTCCTTCCTTGTCAATTCTATCGTATACGCTTAAACCCACATAAATGTGTCTTTTGTGTGGAGTCCGGTCGAATCCTGGGATTTATTGTGTCACGTTGAGGGATCAGGGTAGATCCTTTGAATATTGGGGTGATTCTCAATCTCCCTCCTCTTTCCTCACTCTTCCAGCTGCAAATTTTGCAAGGGAAGGAAAACTTTTTATGTTGTTTTATCCCCAACTACACTGAGTTAACACTCGGATTTACTCGACTACTGAAGAAAGGTTTTGAGTTCGTATGGGACACCACTGCCAACAAAGCCTTCAAATCTTTGAAACTAATTTTAACCCATGCCCCACTACTTTTCCCGCCCAATTATAGTCGAGATTATTTCCTTTATCTCGCTACTTCGGACTCCACCATTTCCATGGTTCTAGTCCAAGAAGATGATTTACACGACGAACATGTCATTTATTATTTGATTCAAAGTCTCACAACTACCAAATCCAAGTACTTAAATGTTGAAAAACTAGCCTTGGAAGTTGTTCAAGTTGTCCAACGTTTCCGTCACTATATTCTCTTATGCAAGACCACTGTAATTTTCGATTTCAACGCTATGCAACACATTTTTACACGTCAATTGCTAGGGGGAAAATACTCCAAATGGATAGTGATTCTCCAGGAGTTTGACTTAGAATTCAAATGTGCTAAGTCTAAGAAATCCTTGGTTTTTTCTGAACTGATATGTGACCTTCCCTGCACTAAGACAAATAATGTAGCAGAGGATTCTTTACCCGACGAATCCCTTTTTCTGATTAGTTTTGATGACCTTTGGTATGGGGATATCATTGTTTATCTCCAGACTCAAACTTTCTGGCCCGATTTGTCTAGCGTTGACCGTCGTCATATATGTTATCAAGCCCATCAGTACATTATCCTCAGTGACACTCTTTATCACCATGGAGATGACTCCATTTTTCGACGCTATCTCACCTATGATGAGGTTGAGAAAGCCTTGAATGACTGTCATTCTGGAGCATGTGGTGGTCACATGTCCAGGTATGCTACTGCCCAAAAGATCTTACGAGCAGGGTATTTTTGGTCTTCTCTATTTAAAGACTATATTATTGCCATCCAAAAATGCCACGCTTGCCAAACATACAACACCAAAATAAGATCACATCCTACTCCTTTACACACTGTAGTTTTTGTTGGACCTTTCACGAAATGGGGCATTGATTTCATGACCTGTAACCCTCACTCGATCAGGAGGCATGGATACATTATTGTATCCATGGATTATTTCACAAAATGGGCTGAGGCGATGCCTACATTCGACAATACCGGAAAAACTGAAGCCCTATTCATATTCAATCATATCATCACACATTTTGGAATCCCGCAAGCTATCGTCACTGATCACGGTAGCCATTTTCAAAATTTCATGATGTCCAAGCTTACCAAAAATTTGGTTCTTCGACATGAAAACTCAACCCCCTAATATCCATAGGTCAATGGCCAAGTAGAACCGATAAATAAAGTTATCATCACTTTGCTTCGAAAGATAATAGGAATTCACAAGACAAGTTGGCACACGATGTTGTTTTTCAGCATTGTGGTCATATCAGACATCCGTGAAGTTCTCTATGGGATTTACGCCTTTTCAATTAGTGTATGGTATCAAAGTTGTTCTACCAATTGAATGTGAGATACCATCATTGAAGCCAGCCATTGAACTCCTTCCCAACACCTCTACCGAGGAATAACGTCTACTCTATCTGATGCAATTAGATGAAACCCTTCGTAATGCCACCTTGGTTATTGAAACCCAGAAGAAACGTGTAAAATCCCAATACGAAAAACATGCCAAGCCGCATGTTTTCTTTGAAGGTGATCTAGTTCTCCTTTATGAATAGGATCGTGATTTACTAGGAGCCAGAAAATTCGAGGCTATGTGGCCTGGTCCTTGTATCGTCAAACGAGTGTTGGAGAAAGGAGCTTATGAGTTAGTAGATTATGATGGCATTCATTTGAGTGAGCCCCAAAATGGGATTTACTTGAAGAAGTACTATTCTTAGACTATATTTGCATGAGTGCTTGTATTTTTACTGTATCATACTTTTTGTGTGCTACTTTTGTGTTCTTTTCGTTATTTGGTTTCGAACCCCAACTGCTTACCTCACCTTGTGCTTGGTTTCCAAATGTCGACGTCTTCTTTACCCTAAATTGGCTTCGCCGATGGTGCTAGTCATAGTAATCAGAACCTAGATTCTATTGCTTGGGCAATCTATTCACCCACGAACGAACTTATCATTCTACAAGGTGTTTTCCTCGGTCGAGCAACCAATAATATCACAGAATATAACACAGTCATCAAATTGTTGACTGGTGCTATTTCACTTGCGATTCACCGAATGGTCGTACGACTTGACTCGTAGCTAGTAGTGCTACAGTTTAGTAACATTTATACTATCTGAAGTCCTACTTTGTTACGGGTATATTTATGAATTCGTCTCTTGGAGCATTACTTTGATTACATTGAGTATCAACACATTCCTAGATGTCTAAATACATTAATTGATGCATTAACTAATTATGTGTTAGATAGACATTTGAGAAATTTATAAATCCAATCATACATTACACATTGTATATAAAAGAAGAGTAATCCGATAGAAGACTCATGTATATATATAATGAAAATGTTTTACAAAAAGTGTTTTCCATCCCAAGACCAAAATATCAAAATATAGAGCCTATGGATCCTAAAAAATAGCATTACAGATGTTGCTCGAAATAGCATCATGGATGTTGCTCGCGATAGCACACTACCACCCGTGCTACCCTGTGAAGTAACTGACTAAGTAAGTTGGACACACCTATAGTATGGCATTGATAACACCTCGGGACCTCCTCAATCGACATATCAGGAATGTCTGTCGTCAAGTCTTCTAAGTTCTTCTCCATCGCCTCATAGTTGTCGGCATCCCACCTTGCTACCATATGTGCCTCTTCTCTCCTCTGGATCATAGATGTGCTTGGAGGTCGATGCGGCCCTACATATGTATAGTCAAAAGTCTTTGATTAGTCTTTAGATCGAAAACACAAAAAACATCTAATATTCTAAAAACCACAAAACACTATAAAAGACAAAATGTCTTTTTTACCTAGATCTCCCCACTGAAATCCCTCAAGGAGAGCCAAGTCAGGATCACCCCGAAATTCTAGGCTGGAATATGCATAATCATCAATCATCAATATTTGGGGCCTTAACCAGTCAAAAAATGCATCATTGTACTTGATAATAGGGCCCGCTACGTGTTGAGCCATAAGGTCACACCACCATTTCATTCTTGGGTCTCATGGGGCTAGTATTCCCCACTCTACCTGTAGCTACAAATGAGGGACTATTTCTAAGAATAAAAACACCAAAATAGACCCATACCCAAATTTCTTTAGATATCCTCTCTTTCTTTTAGTGAGTTGCGTCTTCATACTGCGGAGCACACCGTCACACCAATTGAATACTTGAGGTTCCATAAATTCAATGACATATTGAAAATAACTCTGGAGCGCCATGTGCGGTGACACGCTTCCTACCATCTGTGCAATGGTAAAGAGGATGGTTTTGAGAGTCATATCCCACAGACCTCGGATAGCCACTTTACCTTTGTGCCTTTCGGCGTCAGGTTCACAGTGCCAACGAATATACTCACTCATCGGAAAGCCACCACCTCGACCCCCTGTCAGAGTCACACGTGCCCCACGACGAGATAGACTTGTCAAAAAGTAAATATCCTCAATGTCCAAGGAGAGGACATGAACACCCACGTGGAATAATTGTTGTTATGAATCCCACATATGGACCAAGTACTCTAATAGTCTTTGTTGGGCTCTCATGCCCTGGATCTTGAAAACTTTCAATAGGCCACATTATCAAAGAGAATCAATGGTTCCTGGATCATTCAAAGCCATAGAGGTGTCATATTCATGCTCACGTTCTCTCCATTCCAACAATTTTTCAATCAAACACCTGCATAGAAATGGGAGAAGATAGTTAACAACTTTTATCATCATTTTTGGATTCTTTTTTGGTTCAACGCATGCATTTCTTATTGGGTTTTCGCCGCCACAACTTAACTTCAGTTACAGTGTGGGATTTCCGTAGGCGAGCCATTGCGCACCTGCATAAATCCTTGATTTTCGCAGGACCAAATATTGGCTACCTATGGGAGCCCCAACACACACCTACCGGCCCAAAAATCACCAAAAAAATCATTTTTTGACCACCAAAAACAAATTTTAAACCATTGAAAAGGAAGAAGATGAAGGACGTATTGTTTTCACGGAAACCGTTCATTGATTGATCGCCTGTGCTCTTCATAATCGACCACCGAAATAAGGGGTGAAAAAAGGGTTTTTTGACAAGTTCTTGACCAAATACAAATGAATGGTAAAAAAGAGCTCTTACTCTTATTTATTTCATTTTTTACCTTTTTCATAATATTTTATATTATATAAATGTGTTTGGTTGTTAACCTTCAAAACTAATAGTCTTGTGAGTGTCTTGTTACTTGCAGGAAGAAGACTAGAGTCATAATTGATGAAGTATGGTTCCATAATTTGTTTTCTCTTCGTTACGCATATCGGTACTTTTTAGGGTTTTTTAGTAAAACTTCAAGTTCACTCTTCGTTCGTTCTCATGCTCGAAAATTTATGAGAACACAACCGAGTATAATTTTGTCATCCTTTTGTACTTGTCTTGGTAACACAAAAAACGAAACACATGGAGTATCATTTAAGCTCTTTTCACACTCCATAAAAATGAAAAGATTGTCGAGCACCCTTGTTATGTTCATGCTCGTAAAAGTATTTGAATAAAATGTTTGATGGGCAATAGTTTATCACATTTTCAGTCCTATCAAACTATTTTACGAAAAAGGAACTGAGAGATTTCTCTTTAAGTGTTTTTCAGACTCTGTAAACATGAAAAAACACCGAGTTTTCTATCTTTGGACTCATTAAACAAACATAGAAAGACCCACATGGGACCGAACCACTCCTTCTTAGGGTTCGTTAAAAATTCTCTGAGGTACTTGTTCGAAGGATGATCTTACATCAACAAGAATATGTTATCCTCCTCAAGCTTGTGTAAAAATAAAGAGGTACTCGCTAGAAATGGTGGGGGGGAATTTGGGAAAGAGATGTGTTTTTGTACCTGTGTTAGTGGCAGTACTAGTCACTCTTGAACATGACACCCCCTTCGTCATTTGAATCCGGGTTTGAAAATCCATTTGTCTCTCATCTAGCCTTCTTCGAATTCATATCTTGGGTCTTCTTTGAGTCAATGCTGCCAAGACCAATGTCGTGTCATTCATATGTTCAAGAGAATTCTAAAAAATTCCTCCCTCGAGTCGGCCATCTTCATTGTCATTTCTTACCATGTTGGCCTTCCCTGTGTCAGTTTCGAATCATTTTCATACTTTGATCTACGCTAAATTTGTTACTTATTTCATGTCACTGATGAGGGATACATCAAGGCCCTCTTATGACGAGTTTTTTCTTGTCGAATTCAACTCATCATCCAGGAACAAGACTTAGAAATCGTTTAATACCTCAGATCCTGCATGACTCAATGGCAGGTTTCTTTGCTCTCAATGGAGGATTCACATCATTGGTCCCTGATCGAGAGATTTCATCGAGTGTTTGAATTCAGCTCATTTATTCACATTCGTTGGATTGTACTAAAGTACCTTGGGATTCATTGACATCAATGGTGATTTCCCTCACACTTTGTTAATGGTTTTCATCAACGACCGGTAATCAAGTGGATTCTACCATGTTCGACTTCAACACTTGTAATCGCATGGTTAGATTCATACTTACAGACGACGGGATTGAAGACCCTGGATCTTATCGTTTTGGCCCAGGTTGTGATGGAGTATTTATGATTTGAATTGACACATAGATCCACTTTGTATGTCTCGTGGTTGTCTCTGAACTTACACTTTCTAATACATATATCCACGGTGTATTTTTGGTGGCTATGTATAATCTTGACGACATGGATCCACAGTGTATAATTGGTGGCCATGCGTTGCATTTATGATTTTAATCACTTGTAATCTGAGCATGGGAATTCCTACCTTAGAAATGGTATAATTCTATGTAGATGCTTGATTTTTTGCAGGTTCTTGATTGGTGCGCTCCTTGTTCCCGACACACACATGCATTTTACAAAGTATTTTGGCTGTCACATGTTCCAGCTTCATACTTTGGGGGGATTTCTGTTACACATTATTTTGGTCACTCTGATGATGGCCCTACATGCATATGTACAGGCTTCCAAAACAATCTTTCACATGAGGAAAATGACTGAGTTCTTCCCCTACAAGGAACATTTTTAGAATGATGTTGCAGGCTGACAGTAGTACACAGTGCAAAAATCCTTGATTTCCGCAGGATACTCTATGCCTAGCCCATGGGATTTCCGTGTATTGCTATATAAGCAGGGTGCGGTGGTGCTTGAAGCTAAGAAAAGGAAGAAGTTTCACGGATTTTCTAGAAGGAGAATCTTCTAGAATGTGAGGTGGCGTCTGTATGGTTGTGATCTTACTAGATTCTTTGATTTGGTGGGATCATCCTCATCCTAGTAACCACTTCACCCTCTCCTATATGATAATGGATTTCTCATGGAAAGGGTTAAGCAAGGTCAAACAAGATTGAGCAAAGAATAGGCTGAAGACTGTGTGAAGAATCATGATACAATTGATGCTTGAGGCCTCCATTTGTCCATCAATATTTGTGGACTATCTTCATACAAATCCAGAGAAAGTGTATGTGTGTGTTGGAACAAAGGACCACTCAAAGGGAACTTGCAACATCAAATCAATCTGGTTGTATCTTCCAGTTTTACTTAATATGATACAACGACATGTTTCTTTCCCATAAAATCATTAGCATTTTATTACATGACTCCTTGATCACATGTTTAGATCTCCATTGAATATACAATTATTTCTTTCACTTTGGTTGGTTTGTGTCATTACAGATTTGATCTCACAAGAGAACTGGAGTGAAGCAAAGACAACAGAGATATAATGAAGCGATATATAAAGGTATGTCATACATTCCTTATTTGGTGATAAATTCAATGGTAACAACCTAGGGAAAGTGTCATGTCCTGTCTTGTTTTTTTCTAGATTCAGGTGGATCTAGGGAGATTAGTTTATGTCCACATTTACCAATTTATCCAATAACAAGAGGCCCTAACTTGTAGGTAATAATCTCGAGTTTTCCACATATTTTTACATGAAATATGGACTACCTTTAGGCTTCAATACCTAGTAGAAAAAATAACATATGAGATCAAACAACCTCAATATTTTATCAATATATTTCTATCCTGTGATTCTCTTGATCGAAACTTATTGTGTGAACTATATCATTTCAACTTATACTTGCAAGACAATTCTCAGTGGAACCCCAATCCTTATGTTGGTGATATCCATATCCAAGAATTTTCAACATTCATGTTTAGTCATGTTTAGTGGAAGAAAGCTACATAATTTTATGTCAGGATTGAAGGAAATTCAATATTGATCATTTGGTATCAATATCCCCTACCATTGGTTATAATAGTTTATTACCAGAGGTTGTTATGATACCTTGGAGATTATGCAATCATTAGATACCATCAAATATATAATATCTCTAATTACCAAGAAATGGTTAAGAAACATTCCTTGAAAGCATTGTTGATTTCCTATGACATATGGGAAAAACTCCCTAATTACTTGAGGAATAGGAAACTTGTGGGTTATCCATATTTCATTTGATCCCTCAATAGATAAACCTTTTATATAAACTCTATAATAATACATGATGTTAGGTGGCTTGGCCTTGGATTTCACTTTCCCCTTCTTTGGTGTCCTATTAGGTTTTACAAGTCACTCATCAAGTAGGTAGAATGAGAAGAAGTTATGAAATGGACTCAAGTAGACATAACACTTGGATTTTATGGTGCAAATGAATTTGGACATCTAGCCTTCAATTTGGAATATCTTCACTCTGGTGCTCTTGAAAAAGAATAGTAGGTTGCATGAGGACATGCAACACTTTTGGTTGAGGGGAGATGATGGGCTCAAGAAATGACATATTTTTTCCACCTATAACTATATCTTTTCTATCACAAGAACCTAGTTTAAACCCTAGTTCTTGTCATCATCACTACTTTGTTGTGTACATCTCACAAGGTAAGGAGGATTGCAATTTAGGTTTCTTTCTTGTTAGCATGATTAAATTTAGGGAAGGTTGTGAAATTACTTGTGTTTCAGTGAATGATGAAGGATGTTTTCATAATATATATGTCTAAATAAACCTTGCTAACACAACTTGTAGCAGGCATTTCACAATCTATTTCATAGGGTATCAAATGGCTTCACACAGTTATGAAAAGTTGAGGAAGATATCGAACAATTATGGAAACAATGAAGAATATGCCAACTTGTTGTTATTGAGGACAACGTACTATTCATATCTAGTGGCATATGTGCATTCAAGTCTAGGATGTTGCAACAATTTGTGCCTATTCTTGTCCAGAGGAATTGATGAGTATGCCAACCTTCAACCGATCTAATCTTGTACTATGAAAATAGAGCCAAGATGCATGCATGCTTCAAGGTTTGATAAGAAAATGAATTGATTTTTCTTATCATGTTAATTTTGTTTCAGGAGACTGTGATCACTTATGGACCGCAGTCTTCCAAATATTAGTTTGTAATTAAAATGAACTCCCAAGCATATAGGAGCTTCGTCATCCCTATTTTTTAATGCAAAGATACTTTGGTTGTGTTATA
>JZKD02S1944907.1:227075-241697 GCA_000966675.3 Picea glauca | reverse complement strand
CATTAGGTCCCCATGAAGCCTTGATATTATTCAACAAAACACAAGTCCTAGGCATAAAATCCAACTCAATCACCATGGTTGGTGTTCTGTCTACATGTGCATATTTATTAGCTCTAGAAAAAGGTAAGCATATCCATGGAACGAAAACATTGTTGGTTATTCCTAGACTCACCGTTCCCATGAAATCACAACATTATTCAATGAAATTTAGGTTATGCTAGCAATAAAACCCAACTCAATCACCATGGCTAGTGTGATGCCCACATTTATGGATTAATTAGCTCTGGAAAAAGGTAATTAGATACATGGTTATCCAATAAAAATAGGATTTGAATTTAATGTTGTTGTCGACAATGGTCTTGTAGAAATATAAAGCAATTATTGTTGGTTCAGATACATTAGTAAACCATTGTTTGGAATTAAATGTAGCAAGCACTTACTCCATGGTGACTTGGTGAGGTTCCTCAACTTGTCAATGACATGAGCCTTGCTAAGAACCAAATAAAATATTCCAACAACATAATCAAACATAATGCATGCAACATCTTGTGTCCATGGTTATTCACTTTACATACAACAAAATAAATGTATGACTCTAGAATAGAGGAGAGTCAAGGTGACATCCAACTTCTAATTGTCAAGCAGAATGATCATTTAGAGAAAACATGGATAAGCATTAATGCATAATGTTATGAATGTTATCAAAGTTTATCCTTTTGACAAGTGAATAATTTTATGAATGTTATCAACGAAGATCCTTTAGAGCCATGGTTATGGAATAAAAAATGGATTTGAATGTAATGTTGTCATGGGAAATGGTCTTGTATAAATGGAATTGGCATTTTTTTTTAAATACCTACATGTCTTCTCTATTGTGACGTCTTGGAACATCGCTCCCATAGAAAATATGTTGGAGATGAATAACTTACCATCGGTTGAGAAACGTTACCCTATGTCGGTCTTACGACGTTTGGAAATGTCGCTCCCATAGAAAACACGTCAGAGATGAATAACTTACCATCGTTTGAGCAACGTTACCCTACGTTGGTATTACAACGTATGGTAATGTTCCTCCCATAGCACACATGTAGTGGAGACCAAGGGAATTGGACGTCGAAATTCCGATGTCTATGACATCACTGTAGCGACGGATATATGGGGTTTGGACAATCAAATCTGAGATGACATGTGTCTGCATGAAACGTCGCAATAGAGACGATAGCTATGGTGTCAGAAAAGTGACGTCATGTGAAATGAAGTTTGAGGGGGTCCGTTGTTTTTCATTCTCCTGACAATATAAAGTGGCAATTGCGTCAAACGCGCCATCAAAATTTGACCCAAATGTACTAGTGCCTTGTTGCATCTTCACCGACAGAGTCCTCCCACACTTAGAATAAGGAAGATCGTGAAGCTAGATCTATTGAACAAATCCAACACCTCCAACAAGTTCAAGACATCCTTCCACATGAAAAGTACAAGCATGGCATCTACTTAAAAAAGGAAAGTGAATCACCAAGGTTCAAATTAAACATAATTTTCCCCATCTCATGAGGGAAATTTACGCAATGGATACCATTTATTCCTAAGGGGGGCGGAATGATCCAGGTGGATCTCGGTGGCCAACCAAATTTTCCACTGAATCAAAATTTTGAGCCTATGGTTTTGATAAACCGTGATATTCATGCTTTTGATGGGGAGTGGAATGTAATACCATCTTCATTTGTTAATTATAGACATCATGTAATGATCTTATGTACATGGCTACAACATAGCATTAATGCACCAGGTCCCATTAGAACTCTACAGTTAAGAGTGCTTGAGCTAGAGTAGTACTGGGATGGGTGACCTCTTGAGAATTCCTAGATTTTTACATACTTATGGAATTTTAGAAACTTAGATTAATTTATCCCACATGAATCATGGGAATTATTGTCCTCTCACTCTCTCATATATAATTGAGGTGAAGGAGGCCCTTTAAGCATGCAATGGAGTGTGATGTAAATCTTTTTGTGAATGAAGCACAACCAACATCTCTTTCTTTTCAGAGATAAGCTACCTCATTCTGCCAGTTTGTGTTCTACAATTTTTTTATCTTGTATTCATTGATAGAAGTTGGGTTTCACTGTATTTCTCTGTTCTCTTCTATATTTTTTTTTGTCTCGTTTCATTCTCAACATACTTTGGATCAATTCATGAGTAAATTCGAGTTTTAAATTCCCCAGAATTGTCTAATGGTTTAATGGTGTCAAGAAGTAGGATTGTAGAGTTAGATTTGACTTGGAAGATCAAAATTCATATATTAATAGAGGTCGAAGAAATTGGAAATGTTTTATGAATTGAAGACCAAGATCATGGTTGATTTTGAGATCAGTGACCCATATTCATCATTAATTGAATTAAAAACTTACAATTTTTTTGGAGTTTTTCCAAAAGAACATAATTGACGACAAGGATTCATTTTCATAGATTGGAGAAGTTAAAGAATTGACAGCCAAGATTCATATTCATAGTTGGGAATTTTTTTGCGAATCACCGACCAATTTTATTTTTCATGGGAAATCAATGGCCTAGATTAATATTGGATTTGGTTGAAATATTCAAGTGTTGGAGTTCACCAAGAGAGATTGCCAATGGTCATGTTGGTGAGATGATATGGGTGGATCTTCATGGCCAACCACATTTTCCACTAAATCAACATTTTGAGCCTATTGTTTTGATAAACCATGATATTCACCCTTTTGATGGGGAATGGAATGTAATACCATCTTCATTTGTTAATTATAGACATCATGTAATGATTTACTAGTGGTCTTATGTACATGTGTACAACATAGCGTTAATGCACTGGATCCCATTAGAACTCCACATTTAAGCACACTCAGGCTAGAGCAGTACTGGGATGGGTGACCGCCTAGAAATTCCTATTGTTTTACATGCCTATGGCATTTTATAAACTTAGATTAATTTATCCCACATGCATAATGGGAATTGTCGTCCTCTCACTCTCTCATATATAATTGAGGTGAAGGAGCCCTTTAAGGATGAAATGGAGTGTGATGTAAAGATTTTTGTGAATGAAGAATAGCCAACCTCTCTTTCACTTCATAGATAAGATACCCCATTCTTCCATTTTGTGTTCTATAGTTTTTTTTCTCTCTTATTCATTAATAAAAATTGGGTTTCACTCTATTTCTGTTTTCTCTTCTATTTTTGTTTTTTTGTCTCATTGTGTTCTGAGTATAATCCAAATCAGTGGTATCAAAGCAGTCTGCTCCTTATAATTTCTCAGAGAAACTGCCCGATGAGGTCGGGGTATAGAGAGTTGGGTCTCAAGTTAGTTTCGCTTGAGGACAACTATTCTCGCCAGCCCAAGCGACCTCCCATGGCAGAAGAAAAGAGAGATGAAAAAGAACAAGATCCTTTCAATACGTTGCTCGAGGAAGCCCTCATGTGACAAAGGAATGAGATGATGGACAACTTCACTCATATCCTTCGAAGACTACCAATGGCGATAGTTGAGGCATCTTCAACAAGCAACCATTTCTCAAGTGCGACGCCCTTCAAGGTACAAGTCAATTTTTATATCCCCTTATTTGAAGGCCAGATAGATGAAGATACTCTCAAAAAATGGTTGAATCTACTAGAAGGATATTACTCCTTCCAAAAAATTTCCGACGGTGAAAATATCGCCTTCACTCTCCTTAAATCCCTTCCTCATGTCAGAGCTTGGTGGGAAATTTACTCGGAGAGGTACATTGCAGATGAATCTACACCATTCAAGAGAGAACCCACTTGGGCAACCTTTGTAGATACCCTAAAGGAGGAGTTCTACATTGTCGGAAACTATGATGACTAGTACATGATATGGATGACTTTGTGTCATAAAAGACATCAAACAATGTTGGAGTACACTAACATATTTCATACCTTGCGCTCAAAGTTGGGTATCAAATATTCTGAGCGATAACTAGTTTTGAAGTATCACAATGGTCTACACAAGTACATCCAAATAGAGATGGATTTCTTAGACATCTCCTCACTGGGTGTTTCTTATCAATATGCATTCAAAATTGAGTAGAAATTAAAGCAACAGAGTAAGTGGGGGTTTGGGTTTGAAAATACACCACAATAGAATCATGGTGAAGGAAACCCTAACTCACGGAATGAAGGAAAAAGAAAGGAAGGCTAACCTAAAGAGATCCAGTCCAAGACGAAGGAAAATAAGGGTAACGGGAAGTCTAACAAAGGCACCGGAAAGTGGTGTGATTTCCACAACATCCCCTAGCACAACATGAATGAATGTCGCTCAAAACAGTCATTGGTGGTTGAGCTCAAAGAAAAAGAATTAGAACCCGACTTGGACTCTGATTCAAAGAACAATAAATGGAAACAAATCACCGATGTAGAACCCAATATTACCATCGAGGCCATAACAATACAACTAGAAGAACCAAAGGAGCTTGAGGAGGGGGAATGCCTCTTCCACTCTTAGATGTGGGTAAGGGGGACCCCACTGCATTTCATTGTTGAAAATGAGAGTCAAAAGAACATGATCTCATCTGAGGTTGTCAAGAGATTGAAGCTTCCAACGATACCACACCCCAAACCATACACCATCATATGGTTGATCCAGGGATGAGACATCTATGTTAGCTAGCAATTTCGTATGTCTATGGAATCAATCCCTTCAAGGATGAGGTAGTGTGTGATTTTTCCCCATTTGAAGTTTGTGATGGTTTTTTAGGACAACCATATATGTGGAAACAGCATGCTATCTATGAGTCTCGGCCTCCCAGTGTCATTGTTACTCTGGGAGGTCATCTCTTCAAGGTACTAGAGGTAGCTCTAACTACTTTCACTTCATTGATCTCATAAAAACAATGCCACAAAGTAATCTCTCAGACCACAAAGTTTTCCATATTCATGATCCAGTCATACAGTGAAAAGGAGGTCACTGCAACCACTACCTCCTTGACCCAAGACATTTCTATCTAGCAGAAGTAGGTCGACAAGATTGTAGAGGAGCATGAAGAGAATGAGAGTCTTCCACATGTTCATCATATCTCTATTGTCCATGGCCTTTTCCAGGTGTGCTTGGGGTTCCAACCATTATCCCCCATTGATATATCTCTTCTCATTGCATCTTCACCGACAGACTCCTCCCACACTCAGATTAAGGCAGATCGTGTAGCCAAATCTATTGAACGGATCCAACACCTCCAACAGTTTCATGACATCCTTCCACATGCAAAGTACAAGAAAGAAATATACTTCAACAAGGCAAGCGACTCACCAAGGTTAATATTAAACAAAATTTTCCCCATTTCGCGAGGGAATTTGATGCAATGGGGACCATTTCTTCCTAAGGGAGGAGGAATTATCCAGGTGGATCTCAGTGGTCAACCACCTTTTCCACTGAATAAACAGTTTGAGCCTATGGTTTTGATAAACCATGATATTCACCCTTTTGATGGAGAATGGGATATAATACCATCTTCATTTTGTAATTACAAACATCATGTAATGATTTCATAGTGGTCTTATGTACATGCCTAGAACATAGCATTAATGCACCGAATCCCATTAGAACTCCGCAATTAAGATCGCTCAGGCTAGATTAGTACTAGGATGGGTGACCACTTGGGAAGTCCTATTGTTTTACATGCCTGTGACATTTTATAAAATTAGATTAATTTATCCCACATGCATAATGGGAATTGTTGTCCTCTCACTCTCTCATATATAATTTAGGTGAAGCAGGCCCTTTAAGAATGCAATGGAGTGTGATGTGAAGATTTTTTTGAATGAAGCATAGCCAAAATATCTTTCTCTTCAGAGATAAGCTACCCCATTCTACCATTTTGTGTTCTATAGTGTTTCTCTCTTATTCATTAATAAAAAATGGGTTTCACTCTATTTTTTTGTTCTCTTCTATTTATTTTTGTCTCATTTCATTCTTAGCATATTCTGGATCATGAGATTTGAAAACGTGTTTGGTTTTCCAATGAAAAACGCCGATGGTGGATGATAGAATAGATGAATTTGGCGAAGAGTTTGGTTCAACAAAAGGAAATCTCTGATTGTTGATGGTCGATAATAAGAGGTCAAAAAAAATTGGAGAAACAATTTATACATCCAAAGGAAATCGTTGATGGTCGATGATCGGAGGTCAAGAAATTTAGTGAGGTGTTCAATTCATCCAATAGAAATTGTTGATCATCGATAAAGGAATGACGATGATGATGTGTATTTCCACATCAACATCCATGTGTCATGACATTCCAACATCCATGTATCATGCCATGCCATCATCTACCTATCATGCCATGTCAACATATTTTCCACGTCAGCCAAGAGACGGTTGATGGTTGACAATCAGGGTTCAGCCAAATTTGTAAACAAGTTGGTTGCCAAGTAAATTCATGGATGGATGATTGCCAATGATTTGGGTTGGGTTCGACAATATTTGTGGGATAAAAATGGTTTTCTAAGAAAAGCAATCGATGGTCGATGATCAGGATTCAGGGAAGTTAGTGAACAAGTTTGGTTTACTAAAGAAATAGTTGATCGTTGATCGTCGATTAAGTGTTGGAAAATCAACAGTATAGATTGCTTCGAGTTGGCGATCAATGATGGATATTGATCCATGGGATTGGGGAAGGTGTAGTGGATCAACAACTAACATTTATCCCAATTTTGAGATTAAATAATCATATTAAAAGACTATTATAACAGTAAAAACAATCAATTTCCTACAATTTTTTTGTGATTTTTGAAGGTCATAAACTTGCAGAGCGATTTTGTGGGCCTAAATGACATTTTTAGGAAATCAAAAGTCAGGATAAAGGGGTGTAGAAAGGTACACCCTATATTTGCATCTTAAATAAAATAACTCAGAGAGATCTTTCCAATGATATATTCTGAGCGTAAAACAAATGTTGTATGATAAAGTGCAACAAAAAAAATACGAGGTATATTTTCATCACCCGTTTACTTCCAAAGGGCATAACTCATTTCTTAGAGGTTCGTTTGGGGCACAAGAGTAGTCTATGGAAATCTTATGAACCATAGAATACAATTGTTGAGTCAAATTTGAAATCTAGGTATGTAAAAATGTGTAGGAAGAGAAAGAAGTCACCTATAACATACGTGGATAAAATGGGGAAACTATCTAAACTTCTAGAGACCATAACTTTAAGCTCAGAAATAATATTTGAGAAAACGAATAGTTATTGGAAAGGTATTGAAGAGGAGAAGCCATTTATCAACTTAGAATTTGGATTAGTGCCTTTATGTTCTTATTAATTTGAAATTAAGAATGACTTCTATTCTAATTAATAAATATTTTTCAATGTGTCTAATTCTAACAACAATTGTTGCATGCGTATTCTTGCAGAATTATATGTACAGGAAAGAATACTATAGTTCCTATATGAGACCTATACATATGGAGGATGCAAATGAGAATTATATCTATGAAGAAGAAATCATATATCTACATTTCAACATGGAAAATGTTGAGACAAAGTCTAATGGAAGAAGAGACAGGTATGGGCATGTAACTATGATAATCTTGCAAAGAGAAGTGAAAAGATATAGGGTTGATATCAAAAATATTATGAAATATTGGGAAGAGATACTTTAGATCCTGAATATGCTGCAGAAACAAGTCAAAAAATATTTTGGCACAAGACAGGAAGCCAGTGAAAGGCAAGTAGAAGCATCCATAACTCATGATAGGAGTGATTATCATGGAGGATATAGACAATAAAGGAGTGTTAGAAGACGTAAAAATAATCATTCCTCGAGGAAATTTACTAAAACATCTCCTGTTAGGAATCACAGAACGATACATGGATCAAATAACTTTCAAGGGGAGCTGAGGAAAATCAAGCCACCATAATTTGATGGAGAGAACAAGAAAGGAGAAGATGCAAAAGCATGGTTGCTGGGAATGATGAAATATTTCAAGTTGTATGATTACTCATCAAATGTATAATCCCAAATTGCATCCTACCACCTCCAAGAAAATGCATCTATGTGGTGGGATTGTCTTAAGCAGGTTAAGCACCTTGATGAGAAAAGGGTTTCTTGGAAGCAGTTCAAGAAATATTTTCGAAAGAAATACTTGTCAGAGAAATATTATGACAAAAAGATGCAAGAGTTATTTGAAATCAAACTTGGGAACATGACCATGGATGAATATGAGAGAAATTTCTTAGAAATTATAAGGTATGTGAGCTTCATCATGGATGAGAAGTTAAAAATTCATAGGTTTCTGAGTAGATTTCCATCCTTCTACAAGGATAAGATTCAGTTTGATGAGCCAAAAAATTTGGAAGAATCCATAAGAAAGGATAAGTATTTATATGAGTAGAACAGAGGAAGGACAAATTTCCAAAATGATTGGGATGACAAGAAGAAAGGCAAGATGGATTAGAGGAAGAAAGGATTCAAGCCATCTTTCATCAATAATATATCTCAAGCATATGTACAAGGGAAACCATCTCAAAATGATTAGAAAAAGAAAAATTCCTTAGGAAAGAATCCAAGACAACATATCATAAAGTGTCAAGGATGTGAAGGAGATAAAATTTATAAGGATTGTCCTCACCGGGGAGATACAATTAATACTATGCATAGCATCAAGCACGAGGAGACAATAGAGGACGTGGGGAAAAACATGCCAAGGATCTATGCAACCTTGGCCAATAGACATGCATATTATCAATCCCACATGATTGAAGTGGAAGGTAATATTGATATTCATCCCATAACTATTTTGATTGATTCTATAGCTAGTCATAGTTATATAGATCTAAATCTAGTTGAAATATTTAAATTGAAGAAATGTAAGCGTGAAAATTCTTGGTTAGTTAAGCTAAATACTAGAACCAAGAGAATAATCAATGAACTTGTTAATGATTTCCCAGTAAACATGAATGGAATCAACACTAAGTCATATTTGAACATCATACCGCTTGGGTCTTATCACTTCTTGATTGGTATGGATTGGCTAGAAACGCATTGTACTATATTAAATTGTTGTAAGAAGGATTTCACATGTCTTGATGATGAAGGGAATTCAAGGATAGTTCAAGGTATTCCAAGGCCTATATTTCTTCGAGAGATTTCAACATTGTTGTTGAAAAGAAGCTATAGAAAAGGGTGTGAGATATAGGTATCCCATATGGAAGAGCCAATGAAGGATAAGAATCCAAGTCTTGAATATCATCTAGTCTTGAAAGAGTATGGGGATGTATATTGTGTAAACGTGTTGAACCTGCATAGAATATATCTAGTTGGGAACTGACATACACAGTTACAGAGAAAATAAAAGAAAAGATAAGCAGGAGAGAAAGAATGGAAGAATTATAATTAACCAAATGAATGAATAATAATTTACACATGATATACTTTGTATAACTCAACCAACGTGCACTGGAGGAGAATCCAATGGGATATAGTGGTGTTCTAGAGTGATATGGACACATACTAACAGTTACAGAAGTAAACTTCCACCTAGTCTAGTCTCTCAGGCAGTTACGGGAGTGAACTCACACTTAGCTGAGTTAACTAGTTTATCATTCTTCAGTTAACTGACTGAAACAGAGTGAAGTGAGGAGGAGATCAGGGAATCATGGATAATGTGCTAGTTTGGTGATGATACCAAGGAAAATGCGCATTAGCTGGTGATGATCCCAATGTTGCATGGTGATAATCCCAATGTAGCATCTAAACTCCAATCAATTGATCAAACTGAAGTGAAAACTGAAGATCATATTCTCCCTGGAGAAATATTCTTCCTAAAATATAGGAGACTGAATAATGACTAATAAACATAGTAAAAACCTTAGGAAAAATAAATCCTAGGTGTGTGTGAAGTAACTCCAACACCCCCCCTGAACATCACTATAGTGAAAATAAAGAACGGGTCCCGACAACGAGGCCATGTAAGATACCCAAATACAAAAGATACACTAAAATAAAGCAAGGAAAAAGGGAAAACCTCATGGGAACCCCCCCCCCCCTCAAGGTACAATATTTGTAAAGAGAATAACTGACAGTTTCTAGGAAAATGTGTCCTTCACTCTAAGATGAATTTGCATAGAATGGAACTTCTACTCAGTGAAGGTCTTGGTGAAGATGTTTGTAGTATGTTATACTGAAGGAGAGAAATGAAGGTAAATTATCCCCTCATGTACTAATTCCCATATGTAGTGCATGTGGATCTTGATGTGCTTCGTTCGCTGCCTCTAAAATGGATCTATGCAGAACTTCAAAGTGCTCTGGTTGTCACACGAGATGACAATTGGCCGATGAAACTGAATGACCAACTCAATGAGAAAATGGTGTAGCCACATGGCATGGATGGTTATGTTAACTACCCCTTTGTACTCTGCCTCGATTGAAGATAGATAAATAGTAGCATGCTTCTTTCTCGACCAATGGATAGGCCCAAAACTAATACTAAGTGAGTAACCAGATGTGGACTTGCAATCAATGTTATCACCAGCCTAGTTAGAATCAGTGAACCCAATGAGGTCCAATGTGGGGTTTTCTTCATAATGAATCCCAAAGGTGATGGTTCCTTGTATGTATCGAAGGATACACTTTGAATCCTTCCAATGTAGCTCATGTGACACCTGCATGAACCAGTAAACTGCGCCAACTACATAGGAGAGGTCTGGTATGGAGTGTGTGAGATACAAAAAGATCCCCACTAGTTGTCTGTATAGTGTGTTGTCAACCAGTGGAGTGTCCCCACCATCCTCAAGTCGAACTCCTGATAGGAAATGAGTCGGAGTAAACTTGTAGTTTGTCATGTGAAATCTCTCAAGGAGATAGCGTGCATACTTGGCCTGAGATAGTTTGATGCCTGATGCATCCTGATTGATCTCGAGTCCAAGGAAGAAGTGTAGTGGATCCATGTCTGTCATCAAGAACCTATCATGAAGAATCCTCTTGACTGCAACAACTGCAGTAATCGAGCAAACGATGATCAACAAATCATCAACATATAGAAATAAGAGTAGAAGTGAATCGATTGTCTTGAGAATGTAAACATTTGGGTATGATTTACAATGTACAAACTTTTGTGAAAGAAGGTAGGAGTCCATCTTGGAATACCATGCCCTCATAGATTGCTTAAGGCCATAAAGAGACTTCTTCAGTCGACATAACAAAGATGAATCCTGCATAAATCCCTGGGGATTCTCCTTATAGATCTCCTCAGAGAAATCACCATGAATAAATTCATTCTTCACAGCCATCTGATGGAACTCCCATCCCTTGGATTCTGTAATGGAAAGTGTCAAATGTATGGAATCCATCTTCTCTACTGGAGTGAAGGTCTCATCATATTCAATGTCATGCACTTGCTGAAAGCCTTTGGAAACAAGCATGGATTTTTATTTTCTAATATATCCATCTGTTGCACTCTTGGTCCTGTAGACCCCTATGCACCTAGCTAGTTTTCTTCCAGAAGGAAGGGAAACCAGATCCCAAGTCTGGTTCTTGAGGAGGGATTTGTACTCCTCCTGCATGGAAAATTCCCAAAAGGAATTTCCAACAACCTCACCATAAGACTGTGGATCTGAAGACTGAACCAAGAAAATATGCCTGGGTGGCAATGGTTTAATGGTAGTGAGAGAAAGAGGAGCTCCTTGAAATTAGATTGAGTCCTAGATTCAACTGGATCACCAACAAGTGTTGGACAACTGAGAGGGGGGGGGGGGGGAATCAGTTGTTACCGTGCTTAAACAATTATGATTCTTTTAAAAAATTTGCTGAGACACTAAATGATGATCACAATAATGCAGGGAAATAAACAATGGCACATTCAACATCAGTCACATATATGAAAAACACAGAGACAGATATTTCCTGAGGAAACCCATACAGGGTAAAAACCTATTTTTCTTTATATGATAAGTAATGGTTACAATCTATACATTATCATACATATGAGAACCAACTCATAATGAGGCTACAACCTCTGTTTGGAAAGTTGCAACTTGCTGAGAGCACCAACTCTCTGTTTTCTCTAGCACCCACTAGAAGGAAGCACCAACTCCCTAGTTTTTTCTAGCACCAACTAGAAGGAAGCACCAACTCCCTGGTTTCTCTAGCACCAACTCCCTATGATAAATCACCCACTTAAACCTCTAAGGACAATATTCCTCCCTAGCACCTCCCAACCACCCTGAAATATAAATCTTTGCTTCTGAAACTTATTACAGTGATATAATGTTCAACAATGGCTTACCCGACTTATCACCGTTTGCTGCATTTCGTTGCTCTGTCTGCCTCATTGCCTTTCTTCTCACATCCCTTGCATTGTCTGGTCTTCTGCTTTTTATGCTCTGTGCACCATCTCCATTCTCTGCACAGTTCCTCTTCTGTGCTATTCAACTGCTGCACTCTCCTCCTTCTTCACACTTGAATCACCTTTACCAACAACACTCACAACAACCTCCAACAGCAACAACAACGCCATCTCTTCTATGTACCGTGTCTTTATAGCTTCTGTGCACCTTGTGCATTCAATGTTCTCCATGCCTCTGCATGCATACTCTCCGTTGTTATCCTCCACCTCTCGAGTGCTCTATTTGATCATCATCGTGACTCTTCAGCTTCTCTGGTGGTTCACCCCGCGTGTTCAGTATCACTGGGTGTTATCCTGAGATTCCTCCGCCTCTCTGGCAGTTGAGACTCTTCGTATTCTCTATGACAGTCGAGCTCACCTTCTCTGTTTCAGTTATAGCCTCAATCCCATCCAGCTGTCAATCGCCTCCACGAGTCGTCTTCATTCCACTGGCAGATTCCATGTGACTCTTCTTCTCCTCTGGAAATCACACCGAAGTCTCTTCGCATCCTCTGGTAGAAACCATCAATGGTTACTGATAGTTTCACTGTGTCGTGCAACAGTAGCCCTCCGATCTTGTTCAAATTCACCTGCACCATTGGATTAAATCTGAAGGGTATTGTCGTTATTTTCCCGTTTTGCACTTTTGTTGCGAACTTATGATCTTCATCGTCCATGATTGACGGTTCATGATCTTGATGAATCAACAGTCCTGATCTCCTCACAATCTCGCATCTCGCGATTCCTGTGATGGGGGTTCTTGTCACTCCAAGTCGTGATAGGTGAGGCTCCGATATGGAGCTCAGATCAATGGTCCACATCTTTTGATGTATTGACGATCAGGATCATTTTGTGATCTCGCGTCTCATTGATCCTAAGATGGATATTTTCGTCACTCCAAGTGGCGATAGGTGAGACTCTGAGATGGAGCTTAGATGTTGCTCTGATCTTTCACCACACGTCCTCTTGATCCAACGGTCCTTGATTAAATCGCGATCTCGCATCTTCGCTGTTCCTTTGACTTACCAGTCAGCGAGATGACGATCTTTCACCATGTGTGATCCCCCGCACAGATCCAACGATCCTCTTGTGATATGGATCCGATGGCTATCCTTCTCTCGCTACCTCGCGACCTCGCGACTTGGAGTACCCAATGTTTGGAATCTCAACCTGTGAACTCCCGCATTCGTGAGATCTCTCGATCTCTCGCCACCTGTCCCCCCAGATGGATGGCTATAAATATCTCGCCACTTCGCCGCCTCGCATCCTCGCATCTCGCGACTTTGAACACCCAATACTTGGGCCTTTATCATGTGAACCCCCGAGTTCACAAGATCTCTCCAATCTCTATCACGCGTCCTTCCCAGATGGACGGTCCTGATCTTCTCGCCACTTCACCGCCTCGCATCCTCGTGCCTCGCAACTTTGAACACCGAATACTCGGGCTTTCATCCTGCGAACCCCCGAGTTTGTGAGATATCTCCGATCTCTACCACGCGTCCTTCACAGACGGACGGTCCTGATCTTCTCGCCACTTCTCTGCTTCAAGACCTCGCGCCTCACGACTTTTAACACCAAATTTTGGGCCCTTCCACTCACGAGTTTTCGAGTTCACTCAGATCTAACGCCTGAGATCTATCCTTCTCTTCAGCGCGCGCTCTTCTCAACATTGTTCCTCTTGATATTTCATGTCGAAATCCCCAAGGGATTTTATCCTTCTTATCCTGCCATCTCCACTGTTGTACTTGCCATCAATGACAAGATTACGCTTCCTGTGAAACATGCCAAACATCCTCTACACTATCTCTTCTGATCTTATTGAGGTTGCTCTACAGTGTCTTCCCAAAATACTTCTGGTGCATGTCTGTTACATTCTTCCTGTACTCATGCCATATTCATTGATGTACTTTCCATCAATGACAAGCATATGTTGCCTGTTAAACATTTTCCAACAATCTCCCCCTTTGGCATTGATGGAAACGAAGGCACCCCGATTCTTTTCTCCCCCTTTGACATCAATGTCAAAGAAAAAATGCTCCCCCTGAGCTTGTTGCAGTATTTTTAGGAGGTATCAGAAATTCACACAATAAAAATATCCCCCTAACAAGATGGACTCTTTTAGGTATGAAACGAAATGACACCCAACTTCTGTCTGAGATATTCAAACGGTGTCTTGGCGAGGGGCTTAGTAAAGATGTCTACAATTTGTTCTGTAGTGGGAATGTAATGGACCTGAACAATCTGATTGGTGACCT
>JZKD02S1944907.1:157587-168558 GCA_000966675.3 Picea glauca | reverse complement strand
CTTTCTTTCTTATAATATCTATAATCTTGACCCTATAACCCCTCACCCCTCAACCTTATAATCATTAACCCCTAAAAGATAAAGCTTATAATCATTACCACATATAACCCATGTACTCCCTCAACATAGCACCTAATATATAAGTTATCCCTCATAACCCCTAGCACTTGATATTTATAACCTAAACATATATATCTCAACCCCTATAATTCCTTACCGTTAACGGCTAACTCATATATCCTTAACAATATCTAACACCCAACCCTTAAATTTTTTATAACCTTCATACCATATATCACATATCACCTCTTCCCTATAGCCCCTAATCCAATAAATCCTAACCCTTAATTATTTTAACCCCTACATGTTAACCCTATAATCATTAACCCTTGTAACCCCTAAAACATAAATCTTATAACCTTACCACCTATAATCCCTATTATAACCTTACCACCTATAATGACTAACCATAGCACCTGTTGTTCCAGAGTCTGTACTTAAGGCTTAGAAGTACAGTGTCTAGGCATCCGAAAGTGGGTAAAATGTGGAAAGGGGAGAAACGTCAACCTTCGGCAAAGGAAACTAAGGAAGATTTTGGCATTGGCGTTGTCTAGATTCTAACTGTTCCTGGATAGTTATATCTTGTTCAATGGTTGTCCATGAACATTCAAGTTCGACCCGGTTAGTAGTTGTTTTAAGAATAGTATCAAAAAGGTTTAATGCGATGTGTGTTTGATTCGATAATCTGGGTTCGATATTAGGCTGTGTTGGTACAGGGACAGTCATGGAGGAATAGTAAAATAACAAAAAATTCAGTGAGAAATTAAGTGTTGTCTCAATTTGGTCATATAAAAGAGAATTTATAATTTCAAAAAGAAACGGAGTGCAAATCAAAGGCTCTTTCCCGTAACTGAGTTATATATTAATAAAAGGTATGAGGTGGCAGGAAAACATTTAGCTGTCTATGGTGTAAGGATCCTATCAAGGGGGAATCTCATGTATAAACAGAAGAGGAAAACTATAAGAAGATAACCGATGTAGCAGAGAATATGTGTAGAATTCTGAAAATGTAGACTGGTCTTACACCCGATGATAGATGGTACAGAGGAAAAACAGTAAACAATTACAGAAAACCAAAATTCATTCGCTATAGTAGTGGTCGTACTAAATTATAATGAAGCATTCATCAGTTAAGAATATGAAATGAAATGAAATATGAGATACAAGAAAACAAACTCATAACACAGTCTTGACGGAATTGAGAATCTTCAGATTTGCTTTGTATTAATTCTCAAATTTGTAAAAACTCTGTTACAATCGACACAAAAAGGTATAGCGTGGTTCATTTCTTTCTGTGGTATATTTATACAATTTTACAAATAAGATAGAATCTCAATAGTCACAAAATTTTAGTTATGAAAGGGAGGAGAGCAATCGCTCCATTTCTTCTCCTCTGTCTTCACTTGGTGCCTGACGTTTGTCCTCGCGCGGGCTTAGTACGGGAGACACATATTTAAACCAACTGAGATATTAGCCATGACGGTTCTGCTTGACAGCTGGCTTCAAAGAAGTAACATTCTCAGGCTAACTGTTGCAGCCTGTCTTCCATCTATCCATCTATGATGTCGATGGCGCATAATTGCGCACTGGGTCTAATCATGCATTTGCCTATTTGGACTATATCCACCATAGTCATCTGGGAAACATCGGCCGAATATCTTTCCTTTTTTTCCTTTAGATCAAGCGAGATTTTTTCCACATTCATCTGCATCAACGTCTCGGCCTTACCTCCACTATCAATGCCTAGCAGATCGTCGTCTATATAACTAAAGGCCTCTTCTAAGGAATTGGTTATCTTTTTGGCTTGTTGCTTGCCTTCGGCGATGTTATGCTCCCATTCTTTAAATAGAATGTTCCCTCTAGTTTGCTCTGAAATGGTAAACCTAGGGGTACTTTCTGAAACCCTATTGTTCGTGGCTATCACAGCCTCTTGGAAGGCGATTCGAGTTGCTCCGACTTCCCTTTTTCTGGCAGATAAGTTCTCTGAAACCTGGTTGACTAGAAAACAGTTAACCTGGATCGCTTCTACCTTATTGAGCAAATTTCATTGTTCCGCAGAGACTCTGCTCCAAATCTCGATCGCCTGGGATTTGAACATCCCGATGTTTATCATTCTGTTCTTGGCGATCTCCACCCTAACCTGCAGTTTTTCGATCAAATCCCTTTGCTGACTCGCTTGCGTCTGACCATCCTGGACCACCAGCTGTGCTTGCTCGAGCTTAGTTTTGAGCGTCTCTATCTCAAGCCTACTCTATTCCTATGCTCTCCTGGTCTTTAGCAGTCTCTGTTGCTGTGGTCAGTCTGGCTTCAAGGGTCCTAATGAGGTGATTTTTTCTTTTAAGTTGGTTTTTTAAGAGCCCGACTAAAAATTGATTCACCGAGGCATATGCTCCTAGTGTCCCTGCTATTTCAGTGGTGAATTTCTCATTCTTCTTGTCCTTTCCATCAGTTATAATTTTATATTTCTTGGCAGTTGACTCTCCTTCCTAATAGAATTCCCTTTTTACTATTGCCTTTCTCTTCTTATCGAAGAAAAACTCATTCGGAGGGATTTCTTCTACCCTTATGGGCCTCAAATCTTCATTGAATATCCATCCTGCATTGATATTTCGCTGCGTCGACTGCAAGGGGGTAACTGATGTGATAGGTTCTCTGATCTGCTTCACTGATTTTCCCGGAGTAGCGATCGGACTCTGCTTCTTTGGTGGTTCTGGAGTCTTTATCTCTGCTTCCGGACTCTTCATTTGCTCCCCCTCATCCTGGTGTTTTCCTTGATCGGGAGTCGCATCTTTAGAGCCTTCGGCATATTTTTGTTTCACCTCCGACGTACTCGGACCCTCACCTCGCAACACTGCGGGAAGACAGCTACGTCGATGTTCCTGGAACTTCAGAACATCGGCTCTTTCCTCGGGTGCTAAAGTTTGTATCTGAGCCAGAATCTCGGCATAGGACCTTGCGCCTCGAAAAATGTCATGCGAGGGTGAATTCTCGTGCTCAAATCTCTTGAGCCCGCAACCGGCCAAATGATTGCTCACGACCCTCTGCGGATCGTGTTTCTTGTATTCAATGGAGACCAATTTTAGGTCTTCTAGGGCTCCTGCCTTGGCTTTGGCATGCCTGAAATATAATAAAGAATAAGAATTCAAATGAACAAGAAAAGGTGGCCATACCTTCTTTGAATATCCCTTAAGTTCTTTGCTTATACCACCGATTACTGTCTGCTGGGAAACCTCGCGACAAGCCAGCTTGTCGGGAATGAACAATGGAAGCACATGCGAGGGAACATAAGCCTCGAAAACTCTGAGGTACGAAAATTCTGCTTCCACATACCAGTCTGCTATGCTGCTCAGATTCGTTACTATGTTGTCTGAGATCCGGGGTGGCGAGTGACCAAAAATGGTGACATGCAGGGGCACCATCACCCAGTTAAAGATTTCATACAAAAAAATTTCCGCTTTGTTTTCCCATAATTTTGCATGATATACATGTATGGGTTCGTCTTCGGCCGGAGTCCAACTCCATCTCATTAATGGAAATGGTGTCATAAAACAAATTGCGTCCATAATGTATGCAAACATGAAGAAAGAAGACACCTTCCCATTCTCTTTCTGCGCCCGATACTCTGTGACCCGACTGGTCAAGCTATCGGAAAGCATCTTTGCCCAGTCAAAGGAACTGCCTTCGACAACCCGAAACATTAGAGGCACCCACGAAAGGAAAAAATGTGAGGTGTCCTCTTTCCTATATAACCTGCATGTCATCATGGCTACATATTTGTACTGCGGTTCTAAAGAAGCGATTGAATATATGTCGTGGGTATCAGCTCTGAACTTTGCGGTGTTTGAAACCCAGTCCTTTAATAAACTGGACATGGTTTTATCATACTGTATGCATTCATTCTACTTGAACTCGTCCAAGAATTCAGCACCATATGTATGGTTGGACGTCGTGGGAAGCTTATACATGGTTTGCAGATGTTCTGGCCTGAAAGTCCCGATGGTGATTTTCTGCTCGTTCATGATGGTTCTGGTTAGTATGTCCACATGGTCCAATGCCCATCGGACCATGTCATAATATGGAAGCAGTCGTGGCCTAGCTGCTACTCTGTGCATTCCGGATTGGATGACTATTTTGTATTTGGTGGCTATATCATCTTTTTCGTTGTCGCTGGAGTCGTCGGAATAGTCCACCAATTCTTCCTATAGAATATCCGAAACGAATGACCAATTCGGGACCGAATCAATACTTCGAGGTGAAGTATCAGAGACATTCTCTCAGCCTTGTCCCGAAAGCTCAACATTTTCCTTTGATTCTTTTCACGGAGCCATGGCTGGAGATTGCGTTTTGGCTCTTCTGCGATAGAAATGTGTATACATACAGAAGTCAGCTGCTCAGAGATGATGTGCTCTGCATAATATGAAATGCATATGTTATAATAAAACACAACCCTTATATATATTTGAAAACTCGGTACCTTTCAGAAAAAGCCTGTCAAATCACATTTGGAAATAAATTTTGTCATAAAAATCCGATCTTATATTTATCGATTTACCCTATTTCCTCATTAATGCCATAAATTTTGGCGGTTTAAAATGCCAGTGGCGTATGGAAAGGCCAAGGCTACCTCATAAATCGTGCAGACATCAAATCGAGGGATATGTATTGATTTAGCTTAATTAATCTGGTTTTACCAACGTTAATCAATATTTCGGTACTCGTTATATCGAGGATTTTACTTTAACATTTTGAATCTCTAACACCCGAGACCGCGATGATCGATTTTGGTTAATAAAAAGGAAATCGTGATTAGGGGCTCAATTAATTTCATAATTATTATATTCGACATATCGCAACTCGGAGCTTCGAAAATACATTTCCGGAAAGTCAGCATGCCGAGCCGCGAAACCGCGAGATCGCGATAACATGACTTAATTAAAAGGGAATATAATCTTGGATTAAGTGATTAATTAATCATGTTTATATCCTTATCTTGATTTCGCGAGTCGGGGTTTAGACGGTGTAACTTTTGAAAAGGAAAACGCCCAGTGGCGAAATGCCGACAGAAATTTTTACCATGGTTTAGCTTTTACCTTCAACCTTGACACGAGTTACTAGAATAAGGACCTCGTGTTCTCGGCTATCGGGGTTACGACGTTAAATTTTTGGATTCGGAGAACATCGAGGTGAAAAATCCCGACGATGTTTAAACATGGGTTAGGGAAAACTTTACCCTTGTTACTGTCCCGAGTAAAAATTAAAACGATTTCGTTGTTTCGTAGCTTGGGGCGTGTGACTTATATGACTTACAGTATCCGACCTACGAGATCCCGAGGTAGAATAAAAGAGGAAAAGTTTCAACGAAAGGTAGGACTCATTTCGAGAGTATAACAATCATCGTTGCTCGTGTGATAAAGCTTTGGAGGTCTTGATACCTCAGAGGGAAAATATGAAAACCATATTTAGATTTCGAGCATTTAAAATATGGAATTTATGATGGGCTTAGAAAACAAAGGAGGCTCCAACATAGGATCCAACTAGGGATCCCTCTTTCTTGTAAGGCGGTAAGAACAGTAGACCACGTGCCAATATTGGGTAAATGGAGTCAATAACATTCAATCAGGTGAAAAGGTTCCTGAGAACAGGGTAACGAAGGGGAAAAAGACTTTGTTCTTTACCTTGAAAATCTTTTTCAAAATCAGATACTCTTTTTAAACTTAGCTGTAGTCCCTTTCACAAATTTTCCCTTTCTCGCTACTAAATTTAGGTCTGCTCCAAGACAATCGAAACATTCCTAGGAGACCCAACAGATCTTGCGGCTATCGGCTTGCATCAAAAGAATAAGATTGTGTGTTTTTAATTGGGAAGTCTTGTCTGAATTTGGGATGTGGATCAGGTTTTAAAAAGTGTTGGTTACCAGAGTAGAGTGATATTCATGTATAACAGCCTTACAGATATCTCAGATATTGCTTCACTGTCAGCGAGCCTGTTCAGTACCCCTTTGAAGTTATCTGGCCCCTTTTACTGAATTTGCTTTCACCACTTCGGAATATATTTATGCATTTAAATGTTGAGACGAGGGCAATCATTTATGAATTTCCTTTCATCGTCTCTCAGACTAGGTGGGGGCAATCATTTCTGAATTTCCTTTCACCACCTGTCTTATAATTTTCTTTTTAGAGCGCGAAGATGGGGGCAATCAGTTTATATCAGGGCTAATATCTATGTAATATTTTTCATTATAGGTCTGTCAACTTACTTTGATTACTCGGTACCAACCTTCCCTTGACCTTCACAACATCTTCGTTCTTAGGGAGAAAAAGGAAAATAACTTTTTAAGGGCATTCTATTTGAGCAAGCTTCAATCCTCTGATGTCGTTAAAAACCTAGGAAAGTTAGGATCGCTCTAAACGTTCCTTCGCTTAGCAAGTGATCAAGTAGGTGTGAAGACCCTCTTTCTTTCCACAATCTTCTTTGAGGCTCACGAGGTTGAAACGAAAAACTTTTATTCCTTCGTATATGAAACAGAAAGATGGTGAGTTTTTAAAAGATAAACCTGGAGATAGAAAGGATGCCAGGCAACGATTTACTGACTGAAAATGCAGAGGCAAACAATTCAAAACTGACTCTTGTAGATATTTTCGGGGATAATTTACTTGCACTTACTATTTTTAGATTGGGTGAATCGTTCAAACTGTCTTAATTTTTTCAAAGATTATCAAACCAAGAAACAACTCTATTATCTATCAGTTCAGCTGATATTAAAGTTTGAATGGCGTTACCTCAGTTTTCTTTAACAGTCCTTTATAACATGTCTTTTGAGAAATCTCATCTTTACCTTTTCATTTCACTTTCTTTGCGCAATATGAAATTACTTTAGGTATCACCTGGTTATGTCGATTTTATTTCTGACACCGACTTTCAGCTTACTTCTCCTGCTTGTTTCGTATGCAGCTGGAATCCTGTAAAAGAAAAATACGAATCTTATCCGAAATGTGTCGAATGTTCATGAATGAAAAAAGAAAAGAAAATCAAAAAGCAATGTTTAAGTGAAAATACATATATGTACACAAAATATATATATAAATTTATTTATTTATTTATTTATTTAAATTTTTATTTGTTTTTTATTTGTTTTTGAATCTGGCGACTGTTACATCATGTAATGCTTCAGATACCTCTCATTGACAGGGGCATTGAGGAATTCTCCGTCTAAATTTTCCAGTAGGAAAGAATTTTTTCCTTCCAGAGCCGAGACCCTGAACGGTCCATACCAAAGGTGGTCAAATTTACCATGTTTTGTTGCTTCTTCCTTCCTTGCATCCCATATTAACACTAAATCACCTAGGAAGAATTCTTTGTCCTTTGCTTTGCAATCGAACAATGCCTTCATGTCATCTTGGTACTTATGCATATTTTCATCAACTTCGACTCTATGTTGTTGAACCTCAATCAACTGATTAATTCTCTTGGTTACATGGTTGGGTTCTTCATTTTGATCTTGCCATAACTTCATCACTGGTAGCGCTAGGTTTATAGGTAGAACAACATCTGTCCCATATACCATTTGAGAAGGCGAAATGCCGATAGACCTTTTAGTGCTTATGCGGTTTGCCCACAATGCGTATTTTAGGTGTACGTGCCAAGACCTTTTATTTTCATCCAATACTTTCTTAATTATATTTACCAAGCTCTTGTTAGAAGACTCGACCAATCCATTCCCCTGGGGGTAATATGTTGTGGAATGGCCAAGAATGATGTTATACTTTTGACAGAAGTTGATCATAGCCATAGATTTAAAGGCCTGGGCATTGTCAGTAACTATGTTTCGGGGACAATCGAATCTTGACAAAATATTGTCTTCTAAGAAATCGATTACCACCGAGTCTATTGCCCTTTTGGTTGGAATGGATTCCACCCACTTGGTAAAATAATCTATAGCTGTTAAGATCCACTTGTGTTGAGGACTGGAATAGGGATTAATCTTGCTTATTAAGTCTAGACCCCATTGCTGAAATGGGGCTTCAGCTTTGACTGGAACTAGAGGCAGTGTCGGGAGCTTCTGTTTACCTGTGAATAGTTGAAAAGGGTTGTAGGCATGCACTTTGGCATTGACGTCTGAAAAGAGTTTCGGCCAGTAGTACCCGGCCCTCAATATCTTGTAAGTTGTATCTCTCCATGTGTGATGCCCCCCATAGACTCCCTCATGAAATTCATTTATAACCCGCTGAGTTTCTGATTCGACTAAACAGACTAACATGAAACCGAGTGGATCTTTCCAATATAGCTGACTTTCGGCGATACAATATTTAACTGCATGGAGTTTTAAAGTTCTGGCTTCAGATGTTGATAGCTCATTTGGGCATTTTAGAGTTAGCAGGTATGACACTATGTCTCTGTACCAGCCTGATGATAAGAACTTCTCTTCGATCTTGTTTGGACTTGTTTCCTCATTCATCTCATTTAGGTCAGTGTCTTCATTGCCTTCCTGCAAGCAATTGATATCTAGGGCTCTGAAATTTGACTCAACTAAGAGTTTGGCCAGGCCTTTCCCTTTTATCAACTTGGTCGGTTTGACTTCCAGATCAAATTCTTGGATTTTGGTGAGCCATTGCCCTCTTTTTTCATCGATGTCTGGCTGTACCAATATATCTTTCACAGAACTAGTAGGCACGTACGCGATTATATTTGAATGTAGCACATAAGTTATGAATTCCTTTAATGATTTTACCATTGCGTACGCATGTTTTTCTATTATGTCATACTTCAGTTCTGCCTCTCTAAGGCTTTTGCTAAAAAACGCGATCGGTTGTTCAAATCCTTCTCCATTTTTTTGTAGGAGCACTGCGGCGATAGTGTGTTCAGAGGCAAATGAGAAAATAAGAAAATATTTTAGATAGTCTAGGCTTGCTAACACAGGTGCCTCGCTTATGACTTTCTTAATATATGCAAATGATGCTCTAGCCTCGGTTGTCCAATTTACTCCACTTTCCTTCTTCAACATACCTGTGATCAATTTAACAATCTCAGCGAAATTCGGGATAAACCTTCGTAAAAAATTTATTCTTCCTAAGAAAGATTGATTCTCTTTTACATTTCTGGGAATATTTATAGTATCTATTGCTTCAATCCTCTTAGGATCAATCCTGATTCCATCCCTAGATACGATATGGCCCCAAAGCTTACCTTCCCGCATGGTGAAATGTGACTTCTTTGGGTTTAAAGATAGACCAAACCTGCGGCATTTTTCAAAAGTCTGTTTAAGATGGATCAAGTGTTCTTCATCGGTTTTAGAGAAAACCGTCAAATCATCGAGGTAAATGACTACGAACTTGTCTCTTTCTCCTATGAAAGTGATGTCCATAGCACGCTGGAATGTGGCCCCTGCATTCATCAAACCAAAAGGCATTTTTTCATACATGAAGGTACCCCATGGTGTGGTGAAAGCTGTTTTTTCCCTGTCTTGTTCATTCATGGTGATTTTATTATAACCAGAGAACCCATCTATCATAGACATTCAGTTTGCTCCAACTACTTTTTCTAGCACATGGTCCATTTTGGGCAGTGGATAGTTGTCCTTGAGAGATGTCTTATTAAGATTCATGAAATCCACACACAATCTGATTTCCCCGCTCTTTTTCCTGACCGGGACCAGGTTTTCTACCCAGTATGAATATCTCAGAGGTACGATTATTTTCGCATCTAAAAGTTTCTTAACTTCTTTTTCGATCACAGGTAACAAAAAGGGGTTAATCTGCCTAAGCTTTTTCCTAAATGGTTTGACCCCAGGCTTCAAAGGTATCTTGTGATCAATTATGGAAGTGTCATGCATTCTTAATTCATCATAAGACCAAGAGAAAACATCTTTATACTGTCTGAGTAGGTCTTTATACTTAACTTTCACTTCGGGAGGGAGGAACTTTCACTTCGGGAGGGAGGAACTTGGATATCTTTACTATCCTAGATTCTTTTTTAGTTCCCAAATCACAGTCCTCCACTTCTTCTGGTTGGGGTTGTAAAGTGGATTTTACAGGTACGTCATTCTGATCAAAAATTCTTTCTAAAGGAATCAATCCTTTCAGAATTTGGTTGTTTTTAAGGACCAGCATACGATGATCCGCAATTTTTTCTCAAAAGGCTTTAGGATCTTCCCCTTCTTGCATGATCCATATTGGGTCATTTTGATTTTCTTGGTCTTCATGAGTTTCGGAGAATTCACCCACTGCTGCAAGAAATTTCTTAATTTGTTCGTCATCCTCAAAGACCTGCCAGTGTCGGATATTGTCTGGTATAGAGGGTTTGTATCTGATTTCAATGTGATACTTCAATTTGAAAGTCGTGGGAGGAGAGAAGGTTGAGGCTTCTTTTTCCAATGCATCAGCATGTAAATTCTCTGTGAGAGGGATAAAGTGGACATTTACGGATGAGAAAAAAATTTCCATGAGATCCCAAGCACAATTTCTGTATGTTCTCAATCTGGGATGCTTGGCTAGGTACTGTCGGTTTATTTGTTTGACTATTAACTCAGCATCACCATATACCTCTAAGTTATTTATATTTAGCTTCTTGGCAGCCTCTAATCCTAAGACCAACGCTTCATATTCACATACGTTGTTAGTGTAATCTATGTCCCACTACAGTCGGTAGGAAAAAGGAACAATGAACTTACCTCTGGGAGCCACTAAAATCACTCCTGCGCCCGCCCCTTCAGAATATGAAGCACCGTCAAAATACATTTTCTAGCCACTAGTGTTACACAGATCCTTTTTCATGTAACTTGACTCCTCTCGCTCTATATTGTTTTCCTCTGGACAACCATCTAAACCATCATCAAAAGACAAGATACAATTTCCCAGATCTTGGTCCGCAATGTAAATAGGGAAATTGTTTGGGTTTTGAGGGTCACTCACTGTA
>JZKD02S1944907.1:135926-149349 GCA_000966675.3 Picea glauca | reverse complement strand
ACATACATACATATATATATAATTTTATATAAAATTGACAAAATAAAAAATGATAATGAATATATATCTAATTACCATGGGACGATATTCATTCAATCCGCCATCAATGTGCCCATATTTCCTACTATGTTTTGTAGTTGTTGTTATTAAAATTCTTACAGGACATCTGAGGCAACATTTTTTATGAGGGCAATAACATCTACCATCACCCTTTTCACCCACTTTAATTTTTTCCCCACCTCTAACAACATTCTGCGACATTCTTCTGCCCAAAAATACCCTTTCGGAACCATCGTTGTTATAGCAAGATTGTCGCAACATCTCTAAATCGTCAAATATTTATAGTCCAATTTTAGGTCACGATCGTCGCAATTACGATGATCGTAACCTAAAAATATATTTTTTTTAACTTATTTATTTGTCATTTCTAACGGTCAATTTTAACGTTAGGTCAGTCGTCGCTCTTGTGATGAACATTGGCCATATTAATTTAAAAACACTAGGTGTGTCGCTCTTGAAACGAACATTGACCATATTAATTTAGTCAAATTACAGGCGTCGAGATACCGATGAATGCAGGGTGGATTTAGAAAAATTGAACTTTTTCTCTTGCATGTTGCGACGAAAGAGTACTTTTGTCACAAGTGGTCATCGCAAATTTTTCAATATGTAGTAGTGTGGGTTACAGAGGTTTCCAACTAGTTGGAACATTGTGTTTCAAGAAACCCATGAAGTTGTCTATATTTTCTACATGTAGTCCTCTCCAATAGTAATTTTACCCACCAAATGACAGATCATTGTGCTTTAAAGATGCAGACGATACAAACCTTTATCCTGGAAAAAAAAATCATCTAAACATTTTGCATATGAAAGTGATATGATACCACTTGTAAGGTACTAGATGGTATTATGCGGAACGAAAACATAATTTTTATAAGAATTATTAGCAGAAAGAGAAAAATGTAGAGCACAATGACACAATTGATTCCAAAAATGATACCTTCATTATATCGATAACCAATTTCACTTGCCTCTTCTAGGGGGAAACCTCTAATAGAGTAGAGCTCAAGTACAAAATTATTCTCAAGACAACGTTTCCATGTTTTCTACTCCTATTTATACTATTTCAATCTTCTAGAGAACATTCTAGAGGAAGATATTTCTAGAAATGGATCCTTCTATTAAGTCTTCTTACATTAGATGTGTTCATATTATTACATAGGTATTATTTAAGGATTTCAACCTTTATTACATAGAAGAACATATTATTATATATACTTGAGGGGTTAGGGAGGTTATGAGTCTAACATATTACGTAATCTATAGGGTTGTCAAACACTTTAAAACCTATATCTTGAAAAATGATGCTAAAGTGTTAGTCCCTCACTCTACTATTTGGTCATTGTTCATTCAACAAGAGTTAGGGGAGAGAAGAGGAAATTGGATGATATTTATTTAGGAATACAATCTATAGTTCAAAATTTCTCAAATTATATGCATACAAGGATTCTACAAGTTGGTAGCGAAATCACATGATTGTACAAAAAAGGAATAAATGGGGTGGGAGAATGAGATTACAGTTCTCACTAACAAAATCCTCTTCATTCTTTCCAACTCAAACTCATGGTATTCAAAATTGAAATATTTCTTACACCATGGGACAAGTCCAAGCCAAATGAAATCTAACACACCTCTAAGGCAAAAAGGGATTTACAATTGGGATATGCACAATACAAGTTATTGAATGACATCATTTTCTAAAAATTATGATGGAGTTTTACTATGTTGTTTGGAAAAGGGTTGTAACACACCCACGACAGGGCATAAAAAAAAATCGCTTTTTCTTAACTCTCTTTAGATTCCCCTTTATTCAATTGTAGTTTCTTCCAATCCGCGGGCTCTTTCCTAGCCCCTTTGAAGGGTTTGAGAAATAGGAGATAGCTCTCCATGCTATCCCCTTCCTTCATATGACCTCAAGTTGTGACCACACGCCTATCAAAAGGTGCTTCACAAATTCGCATGTCGGGTATTTTCATGTGAGCCAACCCTGACTCTTATGACTCTCGAACTTTCGAACTAGAGCCCAGCACGTACTAGCGCCTCCCTTAATCTTTGTCAATGTGACTCCTATCTATGACCTGGGGCCAATCTTCCAAGCGCTTCGTGACTTTGTGCTTCGCGTTGTCAGAATATTTCTCATCTCCCTTCTTCTGAAACCTGAACTAGAGAGTTTCTCTCGCCAGATCAATGGTCCACAATCTCCCGCGATCAAACAGTCCTGATATAATCTCTCGCAAATCAGGATTTCGTGTTTCGCGACTTTGGAGGTTGGCTTACCTCTGTTTCCTCAATTCCTGATTTCTCAATATCCGCTTTCCATATGAGCAGTCTAGATCCCTCCTTCTATCAATGACTGTGATCCTTTAGTGAACTCAGACTTCGTGAGTTCTCATGACTCCTATATCCAACTTCCCAAGTTTCGAGTTAGCAAAACGTTGATCTCTCGCTACGCGTCCCTTCTTAATGGACGGCTAGAATCCTTTCGTGAACTCAGACTTTGGGAATTCTCACGACTCCTATCTATGACTTCCCGAGTTGCGAGTCAGTGAAATTTTGATCTCTCACCACGTGTCCCTTCTCAATGGATGGATAGGATCCTTTCGCGAACTCAGACTTCGCGAGTTCTCACGACTCCTATCTCTGACTTCCCAAGTTGCAAGACATCGAAATGTTGATCTCTCGCCATGCATCCCTTCTCAATGGATGGCTAGGATCCTTTGGCAAACTCAGACTTCGTGAATTCTCACAACTCCTATCTCTAACTTCTTGAGTTGCGATTCAGCAAAATGTTGATCTCTCACCATGTGTCCCTTCTCGATGGATGACTAGGATTGTTGTGGCTCCTAGCTCCTTGGGTATTCTCCTCCTGTCTTTTCTTTGAAGGGTTCTTCCTTCGAAGGTTGTGGGTTTCTTCCATGTACCCTTCCTAGCACCAACAGCTAGGATTTACCTTGCGACTTCGAAATTCGCGAGCTCTCACTCTCCCCCTCGAAAATATTTCAAAGTTTGATCCTTCAAACTCTCGGATCTACTGCCACATGTCCCCCTGACGATGGACAGTTCCTATGATTTTGGAACTTTGGGACTTCGCAAAGTCCACTCTCCTGTGCAACTCCAAAAGGTTAAATCTCATGCACTTTCCTCTAGATCCAATGGTTGTTGATCCACATGCTCAGATATAACCATTGAGATATGATCTCCTCCATGCGCGTTCTTCTAATTGTCTGGGCGTGGTTCCAACGGTCCATATCTTTCACAGCGCTTGATCCAACAATCATTATTTCTCCTCCTCATGAGATTTCGATTTCTTCCCTAACTTGGAAGATTTCATATGTTTCAAAGGTCTCGACCTTTGGTTTACTTCATGTGAGCCCTGATGTATGGTCTCAACTTCCTCTTTCCCTCTTAAGCTTATGAACTTGAAACAAGTTCGCCTCTTGGACCTCATCTATGCTTATAAAAAGTGATTGTCTCTTTTGAGCTTGGTCCTTAGGGATTTTGGAATTCCCAAGTACTCCTTGCATTAATATTTCTTCATCGGATCGATGGCCCATGACCTTCCTCGATCCAATGGTCCAGATCACATTGCAACTTCTGGTTTCGGAAGTTTAGTCGCACCAACGTGCGATTCTCCCGATGTGTGAACTCCGATCTCGCCAATCCGACAGTCAAGGAGGGTCCTGATAGATCCTTGGATCTATGGTCCAGGTCACATCGCTACCTACATTTTTGGAGGATCTGTCCCCTTCACGATTATTACCAACATTTGTTGAATTTTTGAAGACTGAGGGAGTCGAGGCACTAACGCCTGTGCCCCTTCTTCAAATCTAACAGTCGCGACAAACCTTGGATTCTCCTGAATGGGTCTCATTCATTCACCTTCCAAATGAAAGGATATTCTCTTTCGATACTTGAATCTCTCTATTCTTCTTGAGCTTGGTTGTCTTTGAAAGGATTAAGATCTTTGCGCTCTTTCTCTTGAACGTAACGCTTGGAAGAATTATTCCACGCACCCCTTACATTTATTTCTTAGCATTAGAACTTAAGTTGTTCTTGGTATCTGTTTGCCTCGGAGAGAGCCTATGCATATCTACACTACCTCTCCTAAGATTAACAAGCTTCATCCTCCAAGGGAATCAGAATGAGTAGGAGGGTATACATGTGTACATGAAACTGTACCTAGGGTCGACAAACTCACAGTTCGTGGCTCTAGCTTACGCCACCACAAGACACAAGCATTTACGAGTACAAGTCATGTCTAAACCATATAATTTCTTACTTGCCTAAATACACAATCAAGCAAAAATAGAAGGGATACAGTCTATCCATTAAGCAATCATGCACATTCCTGAAACATTCATGGGATATCCAACTTTAACTCATAGTACCACTTAAATACACAAGATATGTGATTACTTATCTATTATAGGTGGTAGCCAACTAACTGATTGTGGGTGTTCTTCCTTCCACCCAACCATAGGCTCAGAGGCATTCATTATTAGCACTCTGGCCACCCCCACTCCAAGCTATGATATCACCAGGGAACTCTCACGATTCTCAAGGATTCTTTCTCTCCTTCAGCTTCTGCTCAGGTTCTGTTCTCTGCGGACTTTCAAATATTTGTCTCTTTGTTATGTCCCTGGTGAGGTTTATCAGATGCTCACTCAGCATCAATATCATTGCCTTCTGTTCATTCTCCCCCTTGGAGATCTCTGTGCATCTCATTTATGATATTTTTCGCTCTCGTCTCCTCTCTCCTTTCTAGTTATCCATGTGTATGTATCTTACCATGCTTCTGTCAGAAGGAAGCTCGGATCTATAGGTCTTTGTGGTACTTCGGACTGACATTCTGTAGCTATACCATGCTTCCATTCATGGGGGTGGTTGATAATTCAACCACTGGTACTTTCTTCATTAACTGATTTCTCTCCTTGGGATCCGGAGATTTATTATCCCCATCAAGGCAAATTTGGGGTTATTTGATATAATGAACCCTCTCTTATAACTTTCTCAGTCTTTCCTCTAGTGATATCATGGCCAATACTTTCAAGGATTCACCCCCATAGTCAGTTATTGGCAACTCAAACAATAATACATTTACATAATCCACATGCCTTAGCATGGTAATCCTATTTTATGATTAATTACAAACTGGGGGAAACATGGATATTACAATTCCCTCCCCCTTAAAGGAATAATGTCCTCGGTGTTCTTTCTCAAAAACACATGTCATGCCTTTCTCATTTAGTTGTTTCAAAAATATCAATCCTTATTTATCGGTCAGGTTCTTCTTCAGACCCTTAAAATTGGTCACCTACTTTCAATAATTCTTGGACATCAAGCACGTTAATCATAGTCTTATGCGAAAACAATGCATAAAAATTTCTAGGAAAATTTTCATAATCTTAGCACAATAATTATCTGCGCAGTTTGTGGATTTGTATCTACGTGGTTGTTTTGTTATCCAAACTCATTGTTTTTCTTTGACATACCCATTGGGTGCATGATCCCAATCAATAGTTTAGAATAAAAATCAAGGTTTCATATTCCTTGCGGTCACTCACCCTCCAGGCCCAGGCTCAGGTATCCCCTTCTCTGCTATACAGTCCCTCGAGTGATCCATCTTGCCTTGCCAAGGTTTTCTCGCACAGGAAAAAATACCCACCATGTGCATGATCCCAATAGTTTACAATAACTATTAAAGTCTCCTCTTCTTTTTGGTCACTCTCCCTCCAGGCCCAGGCTGAGGCATCCCCTTCTCTACTATACAGTTCCTCGGGTGATCCATCTTTCCCTGCCAAGGTTTTCTCGCACAGAAAAAAATTCAGAGAATCTATCGAGTCTTAAAGTCGAGGCGTCCCTCATACTTTCTCTTCTGATGCATCCCTCATACTTTCTCTTCTAAGGCATCCCTCCATCTTGTGTTACCTTAACACAACATATTTCAGGCGATCATGGCTTATCACGGGGTTCTCATGGCTCAGTAGTAGCCATTTTTCATGCTTTTCATCTTGACAGCCTTCCAGCTCAAAGAAAGTTAAGGATGAAGGTTACTCTCCTTCTCCTGGCACAGAAATAGATAGGGACGAAGGTTACTCTCCTTCTCCCGACTTAGTCATAGATAGGGACGAAGGTTACTCTCCTTCTCTCGAGTCAGTCTCTATTTCCTACGATCAGAACATACCCTTTTTCTCAGTTCTTCCTCGAACCCGAGAGCTCAGTATTTTGCCTCTGCACTCTTTGTAGATATTTTCATTTCACTTGTATCATAGGCATATAGAAATTCATGAGACATCATCATAAATTTTAAATTCATAATTTCCTTGTAAATATGGTACCTACAAATTTCCAATTCTACATTTTATTTTCATATTTGTTCCGCACAAGAACCAGATTCATAATTATGGGACTTTCTTTCCCATAGATGTTTGGATCAGTAGGAAATTGGTCTTCCTTATGGGCTTACAATGCTTCCATGTTCAAGACTCCTTTGCTTCCTGCACTCCAACTTCAATCAGCCAAACAAATTGTTAGTTTCTCTATGCACATACATTTTTAGTGCACCTTTATAACGTCATCATAAACAATTTCATAGTTTTGCATACTAACAATCAAATTTACTTTCTTGGAAAAAAAAGTACCATTCCCTGCAGTTTGGCTCGGTAGGAAATTGGTCTTCCTTATGGGCTTACAATAATGCCATATCCAAGACCCATTCCTCCTGCAGTTTCAACATTCCTCAGCCAAACAATTGTTAGTTTCCATGTACATTATCTTTTCAAAATCAGGCATACTAACAGTCAAATTCATTTTCATCTATTCAAGCATA
This sequence comes from Picea glauca, assembly GCA_000966675.3. Taxonomy (NCBI): domain Eukaryota; kingdom Viridiplantae; phylum Streptophyta; class Pinopsida; order Pinales; family Pinaceae; genus Picea; species Picea glauca. Next base: position 142,460 of record JZKD02S1944907.1, on the reverse strand, counting down.
CCAAGCAAAAAGGATACATCATCCCTTACCTATGCATCATTCCAGCCTACCAAATTTTTCAAAATGTAATTCAAATATCAATTAATTTTAATGAATGTGCCAACATTCATGGCCACATTCATACCCAATGCACCCTTGCATTGATTTTAACTTTCCCATACTTTTTGACAAGTACTTTTCCATGGTGTGTTGGAGTTTAGCCAAGCTTTTCACCATATGGCTTATTTATTCTCATTCATTTTTGCAGTAAGGTTGTGCTTCCGGCTATAGGCCGATCACTATCCCAAATCATTACACATGAAACTCAAAAGTTTCACATGAATGCCTTTAAGCATTCTTCCTAATTTAATAACCAGGATGCCAACATTCATGGACACCCTCTCTAACACCTATACAATGTGAGTATAAATGTTGGAAGGTCCTCCTTCCTCAATGGGAAATCCATTGTCTTCCCTTTATGCAAACATGCACTTCCTTGAAGAAATTCCATTCAATGTGCTATCTATGAGCACTTTTGTTTCCAATCGTTCCTTGATTGGTCCATGTATTCATGACATATTAGTTCATGAATTATTCCAAGGATTACAATCATTCTTTACTACCAGAGGTTCACGCCCCCATCATTCAAGTTCTCCTTCCTAAATCATACCCTACTTGGGTATCCAAGGTGTTATCACCCTATAAGTTATAGGAATCAACTGGTGACTGGGATATTATCTGTCTCTAGTGTTTTTGTTGACAAATGATTTTTCATTCTGCAAATAATTAGAAAAAGAAAGAAAAAGAGAAAAGAAAAGAAAAAAAAAAAAAAGAGGGCATAAAAGAATTGAAATAAAATCCCCATGCAATAATAGTAACTTGGTCCATACCTTTCAAGCATGGCCAAGTTCTTTTTAAATTTGATGTTGACAGGGTAGTGAATGATTTGGCTAAATAGTTTAATCTTAGCCAAAGTGTCTAGGTTATATTAGTGAATAAATCTGGCCAGACTGTCTAATCTTGGTCAGATAGCCCCAGGGTAGAGTAAATTCTTAACCCAACAGTTTAATCTGGGTTAACTGTCATAGGAAAATAGGTTAGTATGTAGGCTAGTTTCTTTATTGTTTCACTCCAATAAAACCAGCTTGATGTAAAATGTTGCACCATGTCTCAAATGCCTAAAAGATAGTTTGGTCGAAGCCCCATGGTGGTGTCTACTTGAAATTTTGGTGAAAAACCCATAAAAACGCATTTATCCTAAGTTTTTCCCAGTGCATGTGTTCTCCACTCCCCATTTTATGCTCCCTGTGCATTTCGACGGTCTTGATCGCAGCGCCCAGATCTACGGTGCACAGAGCATTCCGGACCCCCTCGACCGTTCTGCTTTTAGCCCGGGGAGGGGTCCGAAGTCGCTGATAACATTTGCACGCATCTGGACGGCCCAGGGATGAGTGCTTAAATCAACGGTCCAGATCAGATTCCGGACCCCCCCATATGTTCTGCCTTTAATGGAGGGGGGGGGTGTCTGGAATGAGTGATAAAGAGCGCGCTTGGATCTATGGCTCAGAAATAGGCATGTAGATCAATGGCCCACAATAGATTTTGGACCCCCCCGGATGATCTGCTTTTAACCGAGGGGGGGGGTCCAGAATGGTTATCTCCCTCTGGCGAGCCCCTTGTCATATGTGGCATAAATCTATTGGTCTCGAAGTCCCATCACCATCTGCTAACTAACAGACCCCCCCGTCACTTATGGACGTCATCTTCCACTGGTTCCACTTGTTCCACTTGTCCCCGAGTTAGTCCCATCCCATAACTATTGTCAGTCCCCTACCCCCTTTCACTCATGGAAAGCCCCTTATTGAGACTTTTACCTCCAATCCCTAGCCGCCACATCACCCGTTCGTATTTTTCAGCCACCATCACCTGCCATCTCACCCCCAAGTGGCCTGTTGTCCATTTATTACTGGATAACCTATCCGTTATCCAGCTGACCTGTCTCCTGCACCCGACCAACCCCATTTTAAATAAAACTACCGTTATTTCCCCTATTTTTTCTATTCACTTGTTGCACCAGAGAAACTCATCACTTAATCCTCTGATACATTCTGTCGCCCTCATCCACAGTCAGTCGACCCCACTAACTTTGTGTTTATTGTAGGTACTATTGCAGAAATGGGGCCAAAGCCCAGACAAGCAGAAGGAGAGGAGAATTTGTTTCTCCCGCCTCCTGTCGACCTGGAAAAGATCCCACTGGTCCAAAAAGATAGATTAATCATAGATACCAAATGTGATTTCGATTTCTCAGACCTCCAGTCATGGCTCAGGGAAGTGTTCATGGACCAGAGTGATTAAATTGGACTCTGGGAGTCCAATTTACCCCTTTACCTTTTTCCACAGATCCACCATTTTCCCGAGTTCGCGCTTAAATGTCAGGCTCACTATATTCCTGAAAAAAGAGTCATCATCTCCTCATCCAGAGACACCATGTTCCTCATCACACCCGAAGACATAGACCAAATGATGCAAATTCCCCGTGCCGACTCTGCGTCTCCTTTCAACCTCGAAATCCTTACAGAGTTGTATCAGAAGATGACTTTTCCCCAAAGAGCTCAAATATTCAAGCTTTTCCTTCCCACCTCCACTCAATTCCCTTCCACAAATCCCCCTTACCCGTCGTCCATGTTCTCCACTAAGGGAAACCAGGTCATTTCTTCCCTTTGTGCTTTGCTAGGGTACTATTCCGACCAGTGGGTAGATGAGCCCATTCTGGGTTTTCTATCCATTTTCTCCACTGATGAAAAGCCCACCACCAAGTTTGATTTCAATACCTTCTTGGCAGACAATATTCAGGAACAGTTCGTGAATTTTGGCACGAAAGGCATGTTCAGATACTCATCTATACTGGCATACATGTTTGTTTTCTTTCAAGCAGATAAATTTAGTTTTTCTATGCAGAAGATGGACGTAGATGGAAGGCTTCAGTCAGTCACAGTATGGACCTCTTTGCTGAAGCATAACTCCACTGAGTATAACTTCAAGGAGTTCATCGATCTGTTCTACCACCCTGTGGTAAGCATGCTAGGTGGTAGACCCGAGCCTCGAATAAACGATGAAGTTCAGAGGATCCTACAGCTCTCGAACAACACAAAGACTGAGGATTGGTACCTGTATCAAAACCATACCAAGATCAGAGTATATGGGTGCGAGTTGGAACCCTATAATCTACCCAAGTTTGTGTCGGTCAGAATATTTGCATTAGAGTATATAAGACAGATCATGAATTCATATGACATCCATTTTGTATCTTTGAAGAAAAAGCAGCAGCTTAGAATCAAGGGGCAGATTGGCTCCTTCATTTGCAATAGTCGTGGCGTTGTAGAAGAAGCGGACCGGATGTTGAGAGAGATGAAGTTTTTCTTAAGCTTCCCATGGCATTATGATCCATGCGGGTTCATCTCAGAAATGAGGGTGAAGAACAAAAACATCCTGTACATTCATGAAGCTAAGCCCGAAATTGAGAAATTCGCCAATCAGACTGTGTGGGTTCCTAACACCTTGGTCGAAGTGGAACAGCAGGTTCCCCCGACCACTGTGCCACCAACGACCATGCCACAGGTCCCTAAGGAAAAAAGGCCTCGACAAGAATTATCTTCGCCTGTCATGGAGGTATCGTCCGAAGAGTTCCAGTTGCACACCAAGAGGCCCAAGACAATTTCAGTTCCTGTTCCGACTCGAGAAAAAGAAGTCCTTCCTACCACAGTGACTAAGTCTGTGATTCCACCCTTTGGTTCAATCCTTCATAAGGACATCACCCCAGCAGTGCCGAAGAAATCCACAGACTCCCCATTGAGCACTCAGCCAAGCAAGGTGGGACCCAAATTGAGCATTTTTGAGAAGTACGAGCTGATCAAGAAAAAGAACCAGACCCTTACCAGTAGTACTTACGCTCAGTTTTGAAAGAAGACGTCGACTGCGCAGCATAGGCTGTTGTCTTCATTTGACACAGAAAAGGGCATAATGCACATGGCCTTCCTCCAGGCACAGGTACCAGACCCCAAGGTGATCACGAACTACAAGAGGGGCACCTTCGAATTCCAGATGAAGGACGTGCACCCAGCAGATCAGATGGATCTACACAAACAGACAGGGGAAATGGTGTTCCATACGTTGGCGCATGCTTCCACTTCTGTAGCAAAATTGCAGGTGTCGTTGAACAATGCTCAGACACAACTCAAGCTGGAGAAGATATCGTCCATTGCGAAGGACAATAGAATCAAGACTTTGGAGGAGCTGGTCCTCAAGATCGGCTATGATCCTTCAAGCGTCAAAGCTACAGAGGAGATGATAAAGAAGATGAATGCTGGCATTGCCTCCTTGAGGAAAAAACTGAAGCTCCTGCCCACAGAGGACTCACAGGTGAAGGAGATAGCAAAGAAAGAAGGCGAGAAGGATGAAATGCTCAAGCTGCTCATGGAGCAGAACACACAGCTCAAAGAAATGGAAGTTGAGATGGAGAGATTATTAAAAGAGAAGGAGCATCTGAAGCCAATGGAATTCATTCTATTGAGTGCCATTCTGATTTCAGGAGCAAGTGTTGTATCAGTGACAACAGTCCCACCCGCAACTCCATTGACATCCCAAGAGAATGCAGTCGACCTGGCTAAATCCATGGAAAACATGAACCTGCAGGAGACAGAGATCAACATGCTTAAAAAGGAAGTTGAGAACCTTCAGGAACTCAAAACTTCTTTCCATAGCAGCCTCTCCAAGGAAAAGCAGGTAACAGAGCACCTCAAGCAGGAGCTATAGCAGCTCCAAAAGAAAACAGTGGCAGGGAAGACTTTGGCTGAGGTCTAAGAGAATGTATGGACAGACATCACTAAGTCCATAAATGATATTTGGCCCATGATCCAAATCATGTTTGAGCAGAATGAGCTGGTCCAGAGGAGAAAACATGCCATCGAGAAGATCAGAGTAGAATTGGGGGAGATGCCAACACAGGCGAATGATATCATCAAGTTCCTCAATTCTAAGACCAGAGAATAACTAGAAGAGATAAAGATCGAGGATAGAACAGAGACCATCCTTGAGGTCAAAAGAGTTTTGACCAAGAGAGGATTAATGCTTCAACTGGAAGAAAAGGTTCAGACCATGGACCTCGGGGTACAGAGATTCTTCAACAAGATTGAGGCTCTCCAGAAGAAAGGTCTCCCCGGTCTGAAGGTTATTAATGATAAACTGATGAAACTCCCAGATTACAAAAAGAGATTGGCTGAGGTGTCCAAGGACAGTTCAAAGTTTGTGGGCACACAAGGGAGAATCACCGGCAAAGAATTCCTGGATTCCCTTCAATGGGACATCAGTATCCAACACAAGATATGATACATATTTCTCACCAAGCCTACATTTGCCAAATATACAGAAATGGACGAAGTGTATCGAAGACTGCTCAAAGTCACTATGCCTAGTCATCTCATATGGGAGGAACTTTGCAATCTGCTCGATTAGAAGATGAGTTGTCCAGGTCCAGTCACCTATCCAGTCAGATGAGGTTGTGTGAAAGCTTCATCAACGGTCTAACCAAAAATCAGCGTGCAGTTACACCAAGTCATCAAGCAGGTCCGAGATTTAGGAGATTTGTTAAATTAGTTAGGCTAAAAATAGAATTAGCACGTCCTGATCATTTATGATAGGAACGTTTGTAATTTGAGTTATAAATACTTCACCTTTCTAAGTATTGAGGGTTGTTGATCTTCACACCCTGACGTTATTCAGACTGTAATATTTTTGAAGAGATCTTCCATTAATAAAAAGGAGGCATTGTTACAGGATTCTTGTGTGTATTCACTGGTGATGTTTTCTCTCTAAGTTGAATGTTATTCCTGCTTTGTGGTCATCTTGTTTTCTAATCCTAATCTTTAAGAGTAACAAATGTTGCAGGATTTATCTTGTATACCCTGTTTCTGACTCGAAATATTTTAGTGTTTTTCTTCTGGTGTTTTCGATAAAGGAATTCTTAACTGCTTCTTTGTTGAAAGTATTTTTCCCATCTTTTCTGCTCATCATCATTTAAGCTACTAAAAGATCAAGTGGTTATATTATCTCGCCCTGTGAAAGTTATCCCTTTGCATTTCTGGTTTGTATTTTATATTTTATTAAACACAGACCCCATAGCCCAATGGATGTGTAAATTGTCTCAACCAATTCAAAAACACTTTGACAAAAAAAATGACTTATTTCTTTACCTAGCCTAATATCTAAAATTGGAAACATAGCTAAATCATATAGATAGATCCCTCTCTGAAGTTGGAAGGGCTAGATCCCAACTTCAAAAGTGGTTGGATAAAGTTACCTTAGTAGATTTCTTCTATTTTCAACCTCTAGGAAATTTACCAAGTGATAACATAGTGGCGACTCCACTGGGGAAAGAACTAAAAAATGATAATTTCACGTTTTCTTTTCCCTAAAAAGAAAGTTCAAATTTGAGAAGAAAGTAATGTTTAGAGGTTGATTAAACTTTGTACATATTATTTTCAGACTCACAAAAACTAA
>JZKD02S1944907.1:119933-135674 GCA_000966675.3 Picea glauca | reverse complement strand
CTGGTTAGAACACGGTCCGACATTTTTGTGACTGGAATCATCTTTGACCCAACTATTTTGAAGCCCCGAAGCCCCGAAGTTCTGTCTCCCACGACTAAACCATAAATCACTCCCACAGTACTATCCAGTCCCTCCTCATCCTCATCTTCAGTCGCTACCTCGCTGATCATCCAGTTTTTCGTCCCACCTCCTCCACCCATCATGGCAACTCGATATTCTCCTTTGGTGTTGGTGGCACCGCTACATGCCATGCCCCAAGACTATCAAACAAGACTTCCACAGTTCGATGCAAGAGGACCTTTAAACGCCCAACAACATGTTGACAAAATGAATGATTATTTTGACCTGCAAGAAGTTGATGAGGTTGACGTTCAAATGAGATTGTTTGCCCAAAGTTTGACAGGTGACGTCAAGAAATGGTACAAAGATTTACCTGCCACCTCAGTCCCTGACCTTGTCGCGTTCCAAAGAATTTTTCTTGATAGATGGGAGGTAAAGAAAAACCCTCTCCAAATATTGTCAGAATATGAGAATATAAGAAGAAATCAAGGTGAGACGGTACAAGATTACTGCACCCGTTTCAATACCCTGTACAATGCAATTCCATCTGAAATCAAACCTCCACAGGGCCTGGCGTTGATAAAATTCCCTGATGGTTTTGATGGCGATATGTCATACCAACTAAGGGAATAAAATTATACCACCCTGGCAGACATGCAGAAAAGTGCTATAAGTGTGGAGGCCAATTTATTGGCAAAAAGGGCACGTCAGAGGTCAGAGAGGAGAGTCACAATAAAAGAAGAACCTTCCACATCGACCTCAGACTCCAAATTGGATTCTTTGGCCAGAGCAGTGGAAAGAATGATGGAAAGACTTACTGTGTCAGACAGAAATCCTCCAAGAGAAAATCCACCAGCTCCTCAGGTTCGGAACCCTAACTTTAGGAGAAACCCTCCTCAAATCAGACAGAGAGATCCTAGGGATCAAAGAGAGCAGAGGGGTCCAAATCAGTAGATCATACCTCCTCTATAAGAAAATTATGCTGACGAGGGGGAGGAAGTAATCGAAGAACTGGAGGATACTCACATAAATCTCATGGGAATTCATGACAACGAAGCTATTTTCCTTACCCAAGAAGAGAAAGAACTCTTTCTTCTCAATCAAACAAAAGTAAGTGAAGAAGATGAAGATGCAGAACAATAAGCATTCGAAAATGCTATTTTGGAGGTACACCGGCAGTACAATTTGCGGAGTAAAAAGACAGAAGGGAGTTCCCCAAAAAAGATGACTGAAACAAAGAAGGTAGTCGAAACCAAGAAGACCTCTGAGCCATCTGCCAAGAAGATTCCTGAGAAGAGTGTTGTTGAGAAGATTCCTGAGAAGAGTACTGTCGAAGCTCCTGTGAAGAAAAACCTTACTATTCTGAAGAGGTCGTCACAGCCTGAGGTTTCACCTGTTGACCCACCAAGTACTTCCGGCCAGAAGAGCGCGGTGGACAAACCAGAATTGATGAGCCAAGGCAGAGCTCCTACACCCTTTAGCCTGGAGGGGGAATTGGCCAAAGTAAAAATTCCCATCCCACTTACTGAGTTGATGAACAAAGACATTTATCATTCACAGGTGATTAAATCACTGACCATTGAACCCGACATAGGCACGAAGGCCTTAACCATTGGATCAACAAATCATTCAGACACTGTGAACCTTATTGATGATCAACCCGAGCTTCTTTTCGGACCTAAAGTAGATGGTCGAGATGATACTGGTGAGGTCGCTCCTTTTTACATCAGTCTAAACATACATGACCTGATCTTGCATAACGCTATGCTTGACTCAGGTGCTTCCCACAATCTAATGCCCAAAGCAGTAATGGAGAAACTGGGACTGGAGGTCACTAGACATTATAAAGATTTACACTCATTCGACTCCAATAAAGTCAGATGTATTGGTTTGATCAAGGACCTATGCATCACCTTGGTTCAGATTCCTGTAAAGAGCATGGTCATGGACGTGGTAGTCACGGATATCCCTCCGAAGTATGGAATGTTGCTTTCCCGGTCCTGGGGGGCTAAGTTGAGAGGCACCCTGCAGCTAGATATGTCTTATGCCACTATCCCAGTTTTCGGGAAACAAAGAAGGCTATACAGAGAAACATTGATGAAGTACATGGTCAGTAGCCAAGAAAAGCCACACAACTATCCCCTTTACTCTGCGCATTCCGATATGGATTCTTTCATCTTGTACAATGACGGTGACACGGCAGAACAAGATACTCAGCTGGTGGAGGATACATCTAGTCAGGATGAAGGCCAAGAAATCATTGAGGTAGCGAGGATGAAGAACGTAATAACTGAAGATTTACCCGCTGATTTATGGAGTATGGATTTTGATGGAGCAGTGATTAAAGAAGGAGCTGGAGCAGGAGTATGGCTGCATAATCACAGAAACAGGTACTCAGAAAACCATTCTTACAAATTAAATTTCCAATGCACTAACAATATTGTTGAGTATGAAGCCTTGATGCTTGGTCTGAAGCTTTTGAAAAGAGTTGGTGCTAAACATATTATGGTAAGAGGTGACTCTGAGTTGATAATCAAGCAAATCAAAGGTGAGTATGTTGTGAAACACCCACATCTTAGAGCTTATAGGAATGTTGTTCTTGATTCCCTTAGATGCTTCACTGAAGTTGACTTGCAGGTAATGCCGAGGGGACAGAATATTATGGCAGACAGATTGGCTACGTCAGCAGCCACCTGTAAGATTCCTTTCCACTCGACTCGCCCATACACCATCAAGGTGAAATTCAGACCAACCATTCCCGACAATATCAGGTACTGGAAAGTGTTTGGTAATGATGATCAAATCGAAGACTTTCTGCAGTGTAAAAACGATTTTGAATGTATAAATATAGATTTAGAGAACGACGATGAAAATGTAAATAGTTCTGATTTTGAAATTGATAGTGTAAATACCATAGATTCAGGAGAATTAGGCGATGACGAATTGGATGCTGATGTTTTACAGTTGAAAATCAATGTTTTACCTAGAGGCCTAGTTCCTCTAGAGGACTTGTTTGATTTTAATGACGTAGCCAAAAAAACAAAAATCGAAGCCCATGGACAAGAAGTAGAAGACTATAATATAGGGACTGAAGAGAAACCCAGGATAGTCAAACTGTCTAAATCATTACCCCCAGAGAAAAAACTCAAATACATTGAGTTGTTCAAAGAATATTAGGATGTCTTTGCCTGGGGCTATGAAGATTTGAAAGCCTACGATACCAGCATCATACAACACAGGATTCCAATAAAAGAAGACCAAAAACCGTTTAGGAAGAAACTTAGGAGGATAAATCCCAAGTTTCTCCCTCTGATAGAAAAGGAAATCAAAAAAATGTATGATGCCAAAATCATAGTTTCGTTACGTTTTTCCAAATGGGTCTCTAATTTGGTCCCTACGCGTAAGAAACCCGGGGAAATCAGACTCTACATAGATTTCTGAAATCTGAATAAAGTCTCCCTGAAGGATAATTACCCCTTGCCGAAAATGGACCACATCCTGCAAAGAGTGTTTGGGTCCAATCGAATCTCTCTGCTAGATGGCTTCTCGGGTTACAATCAGGTCCTAGTTCACCTGGATGACCAAGACAAAACCGCTTTCACCACGCCATGGGGAAATTTCATGTATGTGAAAATGCCTTTTGGTCTGATGAACGCAGGAGCCACATTCCAGATGGCGATGCATATCGCTTTCGTGGAAGAATCGGGTAAGTTTATTGTCGTCTATTTAGATGATGTAACTGTGTTTTCCCGATCTGATGATGAACACTTGTGACACCTCAGACGAGTCTTCGAGAAATGTAGAAGGTTTGGGATTTCTTTAAATCCTAAGAAAATCCTTTTCGGGTTAGAGGAAGGCAAACTGCTAGGACACATCATCTCCAATCAAAATTGACCCCAGCAGAATCGAGGCCATACAAAAATTAGAACACCCAAGGAACCTCAAATAACTACAGTCTTTTATCGGGAGAATAAACTTTCTACGAAGATTCATTCCTAATCTGGAAGAACTCCTCAAAAACATCACAAATATGCTAAAAAAGGATGTAAAAATTAAATGGGACTCTGAGTCCAGACATTCTTTCGAACAAGTCAAACGAGCACTCACAGAAGCTCATGTTTTGATCAGTCCTGATTTTACTAAGGATTTCTATCTCTTTTCTTTCGCTTCCGAACATACTATAGCAGCGGTGTTACTACAAAAGAACAGCGAAGGGTATGAACAACCCATAGCTTTCTTTAGCAAAGCGTTAAGGGACGTTGCTCTGAATTACAAGATAATGGAGAAACAAGTTTTTTCTTTGGTAAAGGCCATAAAAGACTTTAGAGTCTACATTCTTCATTCCCACACCATAGCATATGTTCCAAATGTGGTAGTAAAGGACATCTTGACACAGGACAATCTGGATGGAAGAAGGGGAAAATGGATTGTTGTCATTTTAGAATACGATATAGAGATTAAGCCCACGAAACTAATCAAAGGTCAAGGCCTTGCTAAATTAATGGTTGAATCTAACTTCCATGCTCTTGACATTAATTTTCTAGATGTGGCAGATGAACATGGCGAGATGGCGACTCCAAACGTGAGAGAGGTATTTCTCAACTCTCCATGGTACGCAGACCTTATATTCGTTTTGCAAAATCTACAAGCTCCCCCTGGTTTGACTAAGACTAAAGCTAGATTTTTAAAGTTGAAAGCCTTAAAATTATATATTCTAGAAGGAAATTTGTATTGGAAAGATCTTGGAGGCATTTTGTTAAATTTTTTATTGAAAGATGAAGCTGATAAAGTGTTACAAGAGTTTCATGCAGGAGAATGTGGTGGCCATCTGAACTGGAAGGTCACAGCCAACAAAATACTCAGAGCTGGATTTTATTGGCCCACCCTATTCATTGATGTGCATCAGAAGGTAACAGCATGTCACCAATGTCAATTGTTTGAAGGAAAAAGGAAACTCCTTCCTCTACCTCTGAAACCGATCTCAGTTGAAGCCCCGTTCCAGCAATGGGGACTCGATTTCATTGGAGAAATACACCCCCCGTCTTCGGGCCAGCACAGGTGGATTCTCACTGCCACCAATTATTTTACCAAATGGATCGAAGCAGTACTAAGCAGGCAATCCAATGACTCTGTTATTATCAAATTCCTTGAAAATAATATTTTGTCTCACTTTGGATGCCCTAGAAATATTATAACTGATAATGCAGTTGCCTTTCGGTCGAAGAAATTCATAGATTTTTGCAACCAATATCACATTGGTTTGGGGCATTCCACAGCCTACTACCCCCAGGGAAATGGGCCGACGGAATATTCAAGAAAAACCTTGGTAAATATCATCAAGAAAACATTGCAGGAAAACAAGAAATCATGGCACAACAAGTTGGTTTTTTCTTTGTGGGCTAACAGGCTGACCACCAAAAGGTCGATTGGTATGTCACCATACCAGTTGGTCTATGGTACAAAGGCAGTTTTCCCCACTTCTTTAGGAGTCCCTATCATGAAGTTTCTTCAAGATGTACAAGCTGAGCCAAATGACTCACAAAGAAGGATCAACCAGATGATCCATTTGAAGCAATCTAGGGAGGACGTTTTCAACAAGACTCAGGTAATCCAAGAAAACATCAAGAAGATCTTTGAAAAACGAACCAAGGAAGATCATTTTGAGGTAGGAGATTTGGTGCTGAGGTGGGATGCCAGAAATGAAGACAAGGGAAAGCATGGGAAATTTGACAGTCTGTGGACAGGACCATACATGATCCAAGCTTTCAGGGGAAAAAATGCTTTCTTGCTAAACAATGTTAATGGGACAGATATGCCAGGAGGACCTGTGAATGGCAGAATGCTGAAACATTATGTGCTACCTCAGTAGAAGATTCGAGTTTCCACTCTCCATTGTACATACCATTTTAATTTTCATTTTTCACTTGCATTTTCTGAGTGAAGATCATTAGTCAGTTGGTTGAAGCCCGAAGAGAAGGCCCTAAGCTACTGACCATTGTTTTTCCATTTTTGAGAATAAAACCAACAAAGGCTACTAGGCAGAAACTTTCAGAATGACAAGAACCAGGATTCTTGGCACTTCACAGGGCAAGTACCATCCCCAGGTGGAGCCATTGTTATCACCCTGTAAGTTATAGGAATCAAATGGTGACTGGGATATTATCTGTCTCTAGTGTTTTTGTTGACAAATGATTTTTCATTCTGCAAATAATTAGAAAAAGAAAGAAAAAGAGAAAAGAGAAAAGAAAAGAAAAAAGAAAGAAAAGAGGGCATAAAAGAATTGAAATAAAATCCCCATGCAATAATAGTAACTTGGTCCATACCTTTCAAGCATGGCCAAGTTCTTTTTAAATTTGATGTTGACAGGGTAGTGAATGATTTGGCTAAACAGTTTAATCTTAGCCAAAGTGTCTAGGTTAGATTAGTGAATAAATCTGGCCAGACTGTCTAATATTGGTCAGATAGCCCCAGGGTAGAGTAAATTCTTAACCCAACAGTTTAATCTGGGTTAACTGTCATAGTAAAATAGGTTAGTATGTAGGCTAGTTGCTTTATTGTTTCACTCCAATAAAACCAGCTTGATGTAAAATGTTGCACCATGTCTCAAATGCCTAAAATATAGTTTGGTCGAAGCCCCATGGTGGTGTCTACTTGAAAGTTTGGGGAAAAACCCATAAAAATGCATTTATCCTAATTTTTTCCCAGTGCATGTGTTCTCCACTCCCCATTTTATGCTCCCTGCACATTTCGACGGTCCTGATCGTTGCACCCAGATCTACGGTGCACAGAGCATTCCGGACCCCCCCGACCGTTCTGCTTTTAGCCGGGGGGGGTCCGGAATCGCTGATAACATTTGCGTGCACCTGGACGGCCCAGGATGAGTGCTTAAATCAACGGTCCAGATCGGATTCTAGACCCCCTCGTCCGTTCTTCCTTTAAAGGAGAGGGGGGGGGGGGTTCCGGAATGAGTGATAAAGAGCGCGCTTGGATCTATGACTCAGAAACAGGTGCGTAGATCAATGGCCCACAATGGATTTCGGACCCCCCCCGGATGATCTTCTTTTAACCGAGGGGGGGAGGGGTCCGGAATGGTTATCTCCCTCTGACGGGCCCCTTGTCATATGTGGCATAAATCTATTGGTCCCAAATTCCCGTCACCATCTTCTAACTGACAGACCCCCCATCACTTATGGACGTCATCTTCCACTAGTTCCACTTGTTCCACTTGTCCCCGAGTTAGTCACATCCCATAACTGCAGCCAGTCCCCTACCCCCTTTCACTCACGGCAAGCCCCTTATTACGACTTTTACCTCCAATCCCTAGCCGCCACATCACCCATTCATATTTTCCAGCCACCGTCACCTGCCATCTCATCCCCAAGTGGCCCATTATCCATTTATTACTGGATAACCTATCTATTATCCAGCTGAATTGTCTCCCGTGCCCGACCGACCCCATTTTAAATAAAACTACCGTTCTTTCCCCTATTTTCTCTATTCACCCGTCGCACCAAAGAAACTCATCTCTTACTCCTCCATTACATTATGTCTCCCTCATCCATAGTCAGTCGACCCCACTAACTTTTTGTTTATTGCAGGTATTGTTGTAGAAATGGCGCCAAAGCCCAGACAAGAAGAAGGAGAGGAGACTTTGTTTCTCCCGCCTTCTGTCGACCTGGACCAGATCCCACTGGTCAACAAAGAAAGATTAATTGCAGATACCAAATGTGATTTTGATTTCTCAGACCTCCATTCATGGCTCAGGGAAGTGTTCCTGGACCAGAGTGATGAAATTGGACTTTGGGAGTCCAAGTTACCCCTTTACCTTTTTCCCCAGATCCACCATTTTCCCGAGTTCACGCTTAAATGTCAGGCTCACTATATTCCTGAACAAAGAGTCGTCATCTCCTCATCCGGAGACACCCTGTTCCTCATCACGCCCGAAGACATAGACCAGATGATGCAAATTCCCCGTGCCGACTCTGCGTCTCCTTTCAACCTCAAAATCCTTACAGAGTTGTATCAGAAGATGACTTTTCCCCAAAGAGCTCAAATATTCAAGCTTTTCCTTCCCACCTCCGCTCAATTCCCTTCCACAAATCCCCCTTACCCGTCGTCCATGTTCTCCACTAAGGGAAACCAGGTCATTTCTTCCCTTTGTGCTTTGATAGGGTACTATTCCGACCAGTGGGTAGATGAGCCCATTCTGGGTTTTCTATCCATTTTCTCCACTGATGAAAATCCCACCACCCAGTTTGATTTTAGTACCTTCTTGGCAGATAATATTCATGAACAGTTCGTGAATTTTGGCACAGAAGGCATGTTCAGATACTCGTCTATACTGGCATACATGTTTGTTTTCTTTCAAGCAGATAAATTTAGTTTTTCCATGCAGAAGATGGACGTAGATGGAAGGCCTCAGTCAGTCACAGTATGGACCTCTTTGCTGAAACATAACTCCACTGAGTATAGCTTCAAGGCGTTCATCGATCTATTCTACCACCCTATGGTAAGCATTCTAGGTGGTAGGCCCGAGCCTCGAATAAATAATGAAGTTCAGAGGATCCTGCACCTCTCGGACAAAACAAAGACCGGGGATTGGTACCTGTATCAAAACCATACCGAGATCAGAGTATACGGGTGCGAGTTGGCACCCTATAAGCTTCCCAAGTATGTGTCGGTCAGAATCTTTGCGTTAGAGTATATAAGACAGATCATGAATTCAGATGACATCCATTTTGTATCTTTGAAGAAAAAGAAGCAGCTTAGAATCAAGGGGCAGATTTGCTCCTTCATCTGCAACAGTCGTGGCGCCGGAGAAGAAGTGGACCAGATGCTGAGAGAGATAATTTTTTTCTTAAGCTTCCCATGGAATTATGATCCATGCGGGATCATCTCAGAAATGCGGGTGAAGAACAAAAACATCCCGTACGTTCATGAAGCTAATCCCGAAATTGAGAAATTCGCCAATCAGACTGTGTGGGTGCCTAACACCTTGGTCGAAGTGGAACAGCAGGTTCCCCCGACCACTGTGCCACCAACGCCCACGCCACAGGTCCCTAAGGAAAAAAGGCCTCGACAAGAATTATCTTCGCCTGTCACGGAGGTATCGTCCAAAGAGTTCCAGTTGCACACCAAGAGGCCCAAGACAATTTCAGTTCCTGGTCCGACTGGAGAAAATGAAGCCTTTCCTACCACAGTGACTAAGTCTGTGATTCCACCCTTTGGTTCGAGCCTTCATAAGGACATCACCCCATCAGTGCCGAAGAAATCCACAGACTCCCCATTGAGCACTCAGCCAGGCAAGGTGGGACCCAAATTGAGCATTTTTGAGAAGTACGAGTTGATCAAGAAAAAGAACCAGACCCTTACCAGCAGTACTTACGCTCATTTTTGAAAGCAGACGTCGACTGCGCAGCATAGGCTTTTGTCTGCATTTGACACAGAAAAGGGCAAAATGCACATGGCCTTCCTCCAGGCATAGGTACCAGACCCCAAGGTGATCACGAACTACAAGAGGGCCACCTTCAAATTCCAGACGAAGGACGTGCACCCAGCAGATCAGATGGATCTGCACAAACAGACAGGGGAAATGGTGTTCCATACGTTGGTGCATGCTTCCGCTTCTGCAGCAAAATTGCAGGTGTCGTTGAACAATGCTCAGACACAACTCAAGCTAGAGAAGATATCATCCTTTGTGAAGGACAATAGAATCAAGACTTTGGAGGAGTTGGTCCTCAAGATCGGTTATGATCCTTCGAACATCAAATATGCAGAGGAGATGATAAAGAAGAATAATTCTGACATCGCCTCCTTGAGAAAACAACTGAATCTCCCGCCCACAAAGGACTCGCAGGCGAAGGAGATAGCAGAGAAAGAAGGCGAGAAGGATGAAATGCTCAAGCTGCTCATGGAGCAGAACGCACAGCTCAAAGAAATGGAAGCTGAGATGGAGAGATTATTAAAAGAGAAGGAGCAGCTGAAGCCAATGGAATTCATTCCATTGAGTTCCATTCCGATTTCAGGAGCAAGCACTGTATCAGTGACAGCAGTCCCACCCGCAACTCCATTGACATCCCAACAGAATAAAGCCGACATGGCTAAATCCATGGAAAAGATGAACCTGTAGGAGACAGAGATCAGCAGGCTTAAAAAGGAAGTTGAGAACCTTCAAGAACTCAAAAATTCTTTCCAGAGCAGCCTCTCCAAGGAAAAGCAGGTAACAGAGCACCTCAAGAAAGAGCTACAGCAGCTCCAAAAGAAAACAGTGGCAGGGAAGACTTTGGCTGAGGTCAAAGAGAATGTATGGATAGACATCACTAAGTCCATAAATGAGATTTGGCCCATGATCCAAATCATGCTTGAGCAGAATGAGTTGGTCCAGAGGAGCAAACATGCCATCGAGAAGATCAGAGTAGAATTGGGGGAGATGCCAACACAGGTGAATGATATCATCAAGTCCCTCAATTCTAAGACCAGAGAAGAACTATAAGAGCTAAAGATCGAGGACAGAACAGAGACCATCCTTGAGGTCAAAAGAGTTTTGACCAAGAGAGGATTAATGCTTCAATTGGAAGAAAAGGTTCAGACCATGGACCTAGGGGTACAGATATTCTTCAACAAGATTGAGGCTCTCTAGAAGAAAGGTCTCCTCTGTTTGAAGGTTATTAATGATAAACTGATGACACTCCCAAATTACAAAAAGAGATTGGGTGAGGTGTCCAAGGACAGTTCAAAGTTTGCGGGCATACAAGGGAGCATCACTGGCAAATCATTTCTGGATGCCCTTTAGTGGGACATCAGTATCCAACACGAGATCCAATACATATTCCTCACCAAGCCTACATTCGCCAAATATACAGAAATGGACGAAGTGTATCGAAGACTGCTCAAAGTCACTGTTCCTAGTCATCTCAAATGGGAGGAACTCTGCGATCTGCTCAATTAGCAGATGAGATGTCCAGGTCTAGTCACCTGTCCAGTCAGATGAGGTCATGCAAAGGCTTCATCAATGGTCTACTCAGAAATCAGTGTGCAGTTACACCAAGTCATCAAGCAGTTCCGAGATTTAGGAGATTTTTTAAATTAGTTAGGCTAAAAATAGAATTAGCACGTCCTGATCATTTATGACAGGAACCTTTGTAATTTGAGTTATAAATACTTCACCTTTCTAAGTATTGAGGGTTGTTGATCTTCACACCCTGATGCTATTCAGACTGTAATATTTTTGAAGAGATCTTCCATTAATAAAAAGGAGGCACTGTTACAGGATTCTTGCGTGTATTCACTGGTGATGTTTTCTCTCTAAGTTGAATGTTATTCTTGCTTTGTGGTCATCTTGTTTTCTAATTCTAATATTTAAGAGTAACGAATGTTGCGGGATTTATCTCGTATACCTTGTTTCTGACTCAAAATATTTTAGTGTTTTTCTTCTGGTGTTTTCGATAAAGGAACTCTTAACTACTTCTTTGTTGAAAGTATCTTTCCCATATTTTCTGCTCATCATCATTTAAGCTACTAAAAGATCCAGTGGTTATATTATCTCGCCCTGTGAAAGTTATCCCTTTTCATTTCTGGTTTGTATTTCATATTTTATTAAACACAGACCCCATAGCCCAATGGATGTGTAAACTGTCTCAACCAATTCAAAAACACTTTGACAACAGAAACGACCTATTTCTTTACCTAGCCTAATATCTAAAATTGGAAACATAGCTAAATCATATAGAGAGATCCCTCTCTGAAGTTGGAAGGGCTAGATACCAGCTTCAAAAGTGGTTGGATAAAGTTACCTTAGTAGATTTCTTCTATTTTCAACCTCTAGGAAATTTACCAAGTGCTAACACAAGGCATACAACTTCCTTTCAATGTTTCATACATAACATTAAGACCCTAAAACATTTCAGAAGGGATTCTTACCCAATCCCTTCATACCTTGTGCCACATAGGACTGAACATTTTTATATTGGTTATGGCTACTAGCACCCCCTCTGATATTACCCCATCAGTGGTGCTCCATGGGGAATTTTAAAGTCCCTTCAACAATCTTTCAACAAGAACCTTCTCATAGTCATCCTCTGATTGAGGTTGTTCATTATTGGCAATTGTCTTTCTCAACAGTTCCAATATTATTTCTTTCTACACATGGCATACATCATAAGAACATTAGTCGTCATGTAAATTAAAATGCAAGTACCATAGCATTTAAATTAATAAATATTTTCAGACATGTCCTAGCATATCTGTATTCACTTCATCACATTATCCTTAATGTTTTCATGAGTGCAACACAACAGTTCTCAATCATTTTTATAGTAATACAACCATCATCACTATGGTGTC
Organism: Picea glauca; assembly: GCA_000966675.3. NCBI lineage: Eukaryota > Viridiplantae > Streptophyta > Pinopsida > Pinales > Pinaceae > Picea > Picea glauca. The sequence continues at coordinate 123,272 of JZKD02S1944907.1, read as the reverse complement.
AAAACATTTACTTTCATCAACGTACTAGCTTTCTCATCCCAGAGATAAACATAATACACAGCAAGAAAAGAATTGAGGGCTCTCCCCTTCTTCAAATTCTTTCTACATCGCCTGGGAATTTTCAGTTCAGCTGAGTTATTTCTAAGGCCTCACTGTATTTTCTCTTCTTTTGCAATTCTACTCCCTGTTGGGATCTTCCTTCTCTTTTCCTTGAGCCGCCTTGGTTAGGCCTCACCCTAACCCTTTTTGGAATACAACAGGATGCTTTAATAGAAAACTTTTTGTTCATAATGGATCATGAACCTATGCATCCAACACATTACCATTCAGTTATCGGAATGATCAATATTCATTTATTAGTCTTTTACTCATGACATGATGTTTTTCAAAATGTAATCCAGGATTCTGGTGTGTGTGTGTGTGTGTGTGTGTGTGTGTGTGTGTATATATATATATCATATAAAGTTGTGGCTTGTTGCTTAATTCTCAGCAGACGTTAAGGTTGTGACTTTTTTTTCTTGACAGAGTCTTCACACAATTCCTCCACGGGGAATTCCTTCAGCATGCAACTTCCTTATTGCATATCCATCACTATTTGTGCTAGACTCAACCTTGAGTTATCTTTTATCTGTTTACCAAATATTCCTTAAGGAATATAAACATGCATCTTTTTCATGTACCTAATTATGTATCCATACGTATTTTGGTTTTGTTAACTTAAATCCATGATATATTTAACCATATTCATAATCCTAAGCCTCCATGTAGTTGTCATAGGAATATTTCACAACCCACATATATCTTTACTTTTAAGATCAGTCAACTCAGGATTGTTCGCAATCCTTCTCATGTGATTCCCAAAGGCATAATCATTTGCCTCTTATTATGACAACATAGCATCTTTACTCATTTACCTTTCTATCTAATCATATTAGTATTCTCTAAGGAAAGGGAATACATTCCCCTCAAGCTATTACTTGGAACAGAACTTTCATGACTCTTCAGAATGGATTCAGCCATGCATCCATAGTATTCATTTAATCTGGACAAGAGCAATTCTTGCTTTATATTTCCCTCATCGGGGCAACCATATGGTGTCACTACCTACAACTATACTCTTTCATCATACACGTGAATCAATTTCACATTTAATATCATTCATACCTAACTAGTATCAATATCAGGCTTCATATTAAGAAGCTTCACAATGCATTAAACCCATTCACTCAAGCATAATTAAACACAGCTAAGTATTCATCATGCTAGCTTATTGCTTACACATTTTCCATGTCATTCACACACATGGACATATCAGGCTTCTATATCCTTTTTTCAAGGATCTTCCAAGCATCCTTATGATCATGTATACATATTCGTGTATATGTAGGTGCATCTATTGCACCTTTTTACCTAATGCATTCACTTGATAGCTTAATTTCATCATTAGTGTCCTTTAGTTTGAAATTTCAGTCACTTACAGGACTAATCTCATAGTCATATCTTGTGTTGATGTTGCCTTATCTCATGGCTATAACCAACCAGGGCCACTTTCCTCTTTATGCGACAACATATTAGCAAGAAAACCTCCTTTCCTTAGCGTCCATAGGGTCTTACCCTTATCACTTTTCTCTGGTCATGAGGAGTTATATACTCTAATTTTAATATAAAACAGTAGCTATAACTGCCAAGGATCCTACCTAATCCTATCATATTCCTTTAGGCCCACAAAGGTATTAACCATTATACAATCCACCATCATCAGTGCCTGAAGTTCCAACTACACATGCTTAGAAGTAGTGTTACGAACACCAGGTCATCTGTCCTTTGGACTTCAGCTGCCCTTGACAGAACCCTGCCACTTTCATCTATCCACATTCAATTCTTATTATAAATGTTAATTAGCATATCCCTACTCTGGTAAGAGTAGTTATCACTTTGAAAAGGGATAAAGAAATTCTTCTACTAAAATTCAACAAGAATTCCCAAAATCATTGTTTCAATCTGGAGTCCTTCTCCTCAAGGAGTAAATGCATATAAAAATATCTCCTTACATGACTCGTACATGAGCCCAAGAAGGCCAAGTGTTGAAACCATGCTCTAATACCAATTTGTAACGCACCCACGATGGGGCATAAAATAATTTTTCTTTTTATTAACTCTCTTTAGATTCCCCTTTCTTCAATTGCATGTTCTTCCAAGTTGTGGGCTCTTTCCTAGCCCCTTTGAAGGGTTTGATCAATAGGTGCTATCTCTCCATGCTATCCCCTTCCTTCATATGACCTCAATATGTGACCACACACCTAGCAAAAGACGCTTCACGACTTCGCATGTCGGGTATTTTCATGTGAGCCAACCCTGTCTCTTCCAACTCTCGAACTTTGAAACTAGAGCCTAGTGCGTACTAGCTCCTCCCTTAATATTTTTCAATGTAACCCCTCGCTGTGACCTAGGGCCAATATTTTGAGCGCTTCGTGACTTTGTGCTTCGTGTTGTCGGAAGATTGATCATATCCCTTCTTCTGAAACCCAAACTAGCGAGTTCTTCTCGCCAGATCAACAGTCCACACTCTCCTGTGATCCAACGGTCCTTACCTCCTCTCTCACGAATCAGGATTTTTATTTTCATGACTTTGGAGGTTGGATTACCTCTGTTTCCCTCATTCCTGATTTCCCAATATCCTCTTTCCAAATGAACGATCCAGATCCCTCCTTCGATCAACAGTTTTGATCCTTTCGCGAACTCAGACTTCGTGATTTCTCACGACTTCTAACTCTGACTTCCCGAGTTGTGAGTTAGTGAAACTTTAATCTCTCGCAACGCGTCCTTTCTCAATAGACGGCTAGGATCCTTTCGCGAACTTGAACTTCACGAGTTCTCACGACTCTTATCTTTGACTTCCCGAGTTTTGAGTCAGCGAAATGATGATCTCTCGCCACGCATCCCTTCTCGATGGACGGCTAGGATCCTTTTGCGAACTCGGACTTCGCGAGTTCTCATGACTCCTATCTATGACTTCCTGAGTTGTGAGTCAGTGAAACTGTAAATATGTTGAACCTGCATAGAATAGATCTAGCTAAACAATAATACACACATTTGCAGAGAGAATTGGAAAAAGAAGAAGAAGGAGAGAAAGAATGAAAGAATTCTCTCTAACTATATTCCACACTCAAAGAGTGAACAATTTACAATATATATAGAATAAATAAGTAACTAATGATCCATAGTGGTGGTATATATTGAACTGGACACACACCAATAGTTACAAGAGTAAATTGTCACCTAATCTAGTCTCTCAGGCAGTTACGTGAGTGAACTGCCACCTGCAGAGTTAACTAGTCA
>JZKD02S1944907.1:99188-119883 GCA_000966675.3 Picea glauca | reverse complement strand
TCAACTGAAAGAGAATATTCTCCAGGTGGAATATTCTCCCCTAAAATATAGGAGACTGAATAATGAATAATTATGACTAATAAACAAGGAATAACCTTAGGAAAAATAAATCCTAAGTGTGTGTGAAGTAACTCCAACACCCCCCCTGAACATCACTATGGTGAAAATAAAGAATGGGTCACGGCTACGAGGCCATGTTAGGTACCGAAATACAAAAGATACACTGAACTAAACGAGGAAAGAGGGAAAACCTCATGGGAAACCCCCCCCCTTCAAATTACAATGCATAAAATAAAAAATGATAAGGAACAAAAGGCAGTTTCTAAGAAACCATGTCCTTCACTCCAAGAAGACCTCGCAACTGTGCAAGTTTGTGCTCTTTGAAGATTTTGTTGAATATGTATATGTTTACATGGATCTGATGAAGTATATGCATCATTGATATTTCCACACATATCCACTGTATCTTCTTGTAATGAATAATATCCAAATAAATTTTGGATGAAATTTTGAAAACCATACAGCCGTTTCCGGAAAAACGTTGAAATTTTGTTGATTTTCAAACGATCATAACTTCCCTTTCCAGACTCCGTTTTAGACGATTTGTTTTTTGAAATTGGATATTTTCCCAAGAGGAATTCAAATATCCAATTTGTTTCTGCAAATGTTTCTCAGAAAATATCATAATGGCATCTGATGTTCACGGCTCCCTTTTTTACTCCTAAGATGCATGCATGGTGCATGTAAAAGTGTCTGTATGTGAATCCTGAGATGCATGCCATATATCTTCCACATGAATTTCAGAAAACAAATATGAAATGGAGTAGACATCATCTTCAATTAATGGAATGCAAATTTCTGCAAAAACTTTTGTAGAAGACTCTTCATAATAAGGGACTTGATCTTCTGATGGATTCTCTTTTGGCTCTATCTGTTCAACCTCCTGCATGAAATCTTCACAATATTCTTTATTCCCAAATAGAACCTCCAATCTGGTCCATAATTCATTTGGATTTAATCCTTGTGATTCTTCATATACTTGATGGAAAAGTTCGGAAGAAACAGACATGTCGATAATTCCTATGGCCATATCTTGTCTATTGAGAAAGTCATTTTTCTCATCGACAGAAACAGGCTCTACTTACATTTCCATGGTTATTTGGTATAAGCCTATCCATCTAAGATGAAGCAGAATTTTTGGCTTCCATTCCAAATAGTTATGAGGCGTGAGAATTATTTCCGACGAATTATCCATCTTTTGTTGTCTTCAATCTTTTGTACCTGCAAAAAATGATTTGGTGTAGCTTTTTCTTAGTAGTCAATCAGCTATGATACCATGTAAATGTGTTGAACTTGCACAGAATAGATCTAGCTAAACAATAATACACACATTTGCAGAGAGAATTGGAAAAAGAAGAAGAAGGAGAGAAAGAATGAAATAATTCTCATTAACTATATTCCACACTCAAAGAGTGAATAATTTACAATATATATAGAATAAATGAGTAACTAATGAGCCATAGTGGTGGTCTAGATTGATCTGGACACACACCAGCAGTTACAAGAGTAAACTGCCACCTAGTCTAGTCTCTCATGCAGTTACATGAGTGAAATGTCACCTGCTGAGTTAACTAGTCAACTAGTCTTTAGTTAACTGATTAAACAAAGAATATTGAGTTGGTGATGATCCCAATGTTGCATGGTGACAAAACCAATGCAACATCTAAACTCAACTCAACTAGTCAAACTGAAGTGTCAAATGAAAGAGAATATTCTCCAAGTGGAATATTCTCCCCTAAAATATAGGAGACTGAATAATGACTAATTATGACTAATAAACAAGGAATAACCTTAGGAAAAATAAATCCTAGGTGTGTGTGAAGTAACTCCAACAGAAACGTTGATCTCTCACCATGTGTCCCTTCTCGATGACCAGCTAAGATCCTTTTGTGAACTTGGACTTCATGAATTATCATGACTCCTATCTCTGACTTCCCGAGTTGCGAGTCGGCGAAACACTGATATCTCACCACGCATCCTTTCTCAATGGACATCTAGGATTGTTGCAGCTCCTAGCTCCTTGGGTATTCTCCTCCTGGATTTTCTCTAAAGTTTTATTCCTTCAAAGCCTGTGGTTTTCTACCACGTTCCCTTCCTAGCACCGAAGGATAGGATTTACCTCGCGACTTCGGACTTCGTGAGCTCTCACTCTCCCCCTCGCAAATCTTCTGAAGTCTGATCCTTCAAACTCTTGGATCTGTTGCCACCTATCCCTCTGACGATGGATAGTTCTGATGATTTCATAACTTCGGGACTTCACAAATTCCTCCTATGAAACTCCAAAAGGTTAAATCTCATGCACGTTCCTCTAGATCCAATGGTTGTTGGTCCACGCACTCAGATCTAACCATTGAGATCTGATCTCCTCCCTACGCGTTCTTCTAATTGTCTGGACATTGTTCCAACGGTCCAAATATTTCATAGTGCTCGATCCAACGATCATTATTTCTCCTCCTCCTAATCTTTCGCTTTATTCCCTAACTTGGAATATTTCAGATGTTTCGAGTCTTGACCTTCGGTTTACTTCCTGCGATCCCTGATGTATGGTCTCGACTTCCGCTTTCCCTCCTGAGCTTACGAACTTGAAACAAGTTCTCCTTTAAGCACTTGTCTCTTCTGAGCTTGGTCCTTAGGGATTTTATAATTCCCACGTACTCCTTGCGTTAATATTCCTGCGTCGGATTGACGTTCCATGACCTTCCTCGATCCAACGGTCCAAATCACATCGCAACTTCTGGTTTCGAAAGTTTAGTCGTGCCAACGTGTGATTCTCCTGATGTGTGAACTTTGATCTTGCTAATCCGATGGTCAAGGAGGGTCCTAATAGATCCTTGGATCTATGGTCCAAGTCACATCACTACTTTGGGTTTCGGAGGATCCATCCCCTTCACGATGATTACCAACATTCGTCAAACTTGAGAATATTTAGGAAGTCGAGGCGCTAATGTCTACGCCCCTTCTTCAAATCTAATGGTCGTGACAGACCTTAGATTCTCCTGAACAGGTCTCGTCTTTTCACCTTCCAAACAAAAGGATATTCTCTTTCGATACTTGAATCTCGCTATTCTTCTGAAGCTTGGTTGGATTTGAAAGGCTTAAGAGCTTTATGCTCTTTCTCTTGAACATAACGCTTGGAAGAATTATTCTGCGCAGCCCTTACATTCATTTCTTAGCACTAGAACTTAAGTAGTTCTTGGTCTCTATTTCCTCATAGAGAGCCTGTGCATATCTGCACTACCTCTCCCGAGATTAACAAGCTTCATCCTCCAAGGGACTCAGAACGACTAGGAGGATAGACATGCGTACATGAAAATGTGCCTAGGGTTGACGAACTCACAGTTCGTGGCTCTAGCTTACGCCACCACAGGACGCAAGCATTTACGAGTACAAGTCATGTTCGAGCCATATAATTTCTAATTGCCTAAATACATAATCAAGAAGAAATAGAAGGGATACAGTCTATCCATTAAGTAATCATGCACATTCCTGAAACATTTATGGGATATCCAACTTTAACTCATAATACCACTTAAATACACAAGATATGTGATTACTTATCTATTACAGGTAGTAGCCAACTAACAAATTGTGGGTGTTCATCCTTCCACCCAACCATAAGATCATAGGAATTCGTTCTTAGCACTCTGGCCACCCCTGTGCCAAGTCATGATATCACCAAGGAACTCTCGCGGTTCTCAAGGATTCTTTCTCTGCTTCAGTTTTTGCTTGGGTTCTGTTCTCTACGAACTTTCAGAGATTTCTCTCTATGTTATGTCCCTGGCGAGGTTTATCATATGCTCACTCGGCATCAAGCTCATGGCCTTCTTCCCATTATCCCCCTTGGAGAGATCTGCGCATCTCCCTTATGATCTTTTCCGCTCTCGTCTCCTCTCTCCTTTCTGGTTATCTGTGTGTATGTATCTTACCTTCCTTATGTCAGAAGGAAGCTCGGGTCTGCAGGTCTCTGTGGTACTTCGGGCTGATATTCTACAACTAGACCATGCTTCCATTCATGGGGGTGGTTGATAATTCAACCACTGGTCCTTTCTTCATTAACTATTTTCTCTCCTTGGGATCTGAAGGAGATTTATTATCCCCATCAAGGGAAATTTGGGGTTATTTGATATAATGAACCCTCTCTTATATTTTTCTCAGTATTTCCTCTAGTGATATCATGGCTAGTACTTTCAAGGCTTCACCCCCACAGTCAGTTATTGGCAACTCAAAAAATAATACATTTACACTGTCCACATGACTTAGCATGGTAATCCTATTTTATGATTAATTACAAACTAGGGGAAACATGGATATTACAAGGGTGATGCAAATAAAGTGTTGCAAGATCTCCATGATGGGGCAGCTAGACATCACTTTTCCAACAAAACAACAACTCACAAGACCTTAAGATTTGGTTACAATTGGCCCACTCTCTTCAAAGATGCATATACTTATGTTCAAAAATGTAAAATATATCAAGTGTGGGAAGAGAGAAAAAGGCATCTATACCATTGCAACCTAATTCTATCAAAAAACATTTTGAGCAAAGGGGAATATACATAATCAAAGAAATCATCCCACATTCTTCAAAGCAACACAAGTACATATTCAATGCAATTGAATACTTCATTGGATGGGCCAAGACTATGTCATTAACGTACATAAATGAGAAGGTAATCATGCAGTTCCTAGAACAAAATTTGATTACTAGATTCATAATTTTTTTGGCCATTGTGTTCAATAATGCTTCATATTTTCATTCCTCACTATTGTCTGGATTTTCTTTATATAAGGGTATAATTATGTATTACTCAGCCAACTTTTATCCACAAGGATTGAGGAAATACTTTAACTAAATGAATAAGAGGTTCAAGGTATAATATCTTTAGAGAAAGGGAACCTATAGAAATATATTACAGATGAAGTTAGCAAAGTTCCATAGCTCAAATCTACATTTCCAAAAATAGAAAAGTACACTAAAAGATTCAATAGAAAACCTCCTATCTTGAGAGTGCCTAAAAAGAAACATGTTTTTCCCCTCAATGAATTATGCAATGAAATTTTTGTCAAATGGGAAAAATATAACCAAGTATTTAGGAACTCAACCCCAAGTTCACTTGACGGTTGAGTCAAAAGTGGTTATCATAACCAAATTTAGTATTGTATAATATTATAATTCAATGAGTTGTATAGGATTTTTTTACTTTAGAAGTATAGTTTTTGAAAGATTGTATTAGAACTAATTCTCTTACTCTCATTAATTTAGAAGCCATTATTTAGCCGAGAACATTTTTTCCATAGGAGATTTTTTTTTAAGTCGATATTATGGATTACTTTTCTATTTTTTTGTTTGCACAGATATCTAGCAATATATTTCTATGTTTTTCTAAAGTTATCTTGATATTGAAGTTCTTGCAAGTTATTTCCTTTAACAAATATTTAATGATATTTTATGTTTAGGTTTAATTATTCTTTTATGTTAATTTCTATTCTAGAAAGCTATGTTGTACAATTTCAAAGTTTTATGTAGAATTATTCTAAGGAATTAAAGAATTAAATAGTTCTCTTTCCATTGTTTTGTTTCAGTAAAATATTTTTTTTGCGTTAGTTACATTTTTCTTTATTGGAAAGTCTTATTGTTAAAAGAATTTTTTCTGATGGAATTAGTTCTTGGGAAAAAATGAGTTACAATTACCTTTTCATTTCTATAATGAGAGTTAAAAAAAAAAAATTAAATCCAATTCTTTTTCAATAAATAATAGTTTCACTCTTTATCGCTTGTCAATTTACAACAAATTTTAAAATGAAAATATAAAAGAAAATTCAACCTTGTATTAAAGCTCATCAAAAGGTTGTCATGCCATAAATACGAAGGATTATTCCTATCTAAATATGGATGGGTCTAATTGGTCCTTTTCCTTGGGTTTATTCCTTGTTGTTGAGTTCTGAGAATCTGATGAAGACTGATTCTGGGGGTCCTTCAAATCGACTTGTCAAGTATTCGATCCATGGACCAATGGGTTATTTGGCCCATGCATGGACTAAAATGTGTCCATGGTAGCAATTAACACTTCTTAATCTCCCCATAGCTCTGACTCTCACCTTCATTCATCGATGCTTTGTCTCCATGTGACCTTGACATATGACCAAGCACTTACTATGTCGAGTACTTAAATCCCCATGGACTATCAGAATTTCTCTTATTCGAGTGTCATCGTCGAACTCCCTCTGATGTGATTCACTTTGAATAATCCAGGCTCTGAGAAGTTCAGACTTTGATAAGTTGTAAGACTCTAATATATTCATACTTTGATGATACAAGGTCCCCTTCGATGGTCAGATTTTCTCTTATCAGAGTGTGATGAACTAGAGACACTATGATGGATACGTGCTCTAATAGTTCAAACACCACCATGTGTTTACCTCTCATACCATTGATTTGGTTCCCTCTGAGTAGATTTGCACCATTGTTTTGGGTCTCTCTTCTGATAATCCTTCCGACTATTTATAACTCTTATAGTCATCAGATTATCACCTTTTGAGGTATCGCCTCTAATCCAATGGAGAGACCTCCATCGTCGATCTCTCACAAGGTTGAACGATTGGATCTTCACCTCAATCACGTGATGTCAACCAATATTTAGATCATTGTTAATCCTTTCAGTGATCGACAATCGATTTCTTGCTCAATGGAATGCCTAATTTGTCACTCTCTGATCTGCTAACTTTACTCTAACCTACAACACTGGTTTCTAGCCTCAGTCCTCACAAACATGCAAACATATTGATTCAACAGGGTTTCAATGCAAAAATTTAAACACATCAAGACACAACTACATAAATACACTATTATATTAAGATTGAATTTTATTACACACTAAGGGATCTTATTATACCTTGACTAGTCTCTCGGCCTAGTCTACATTGTGTTTGGCCCTCTTTCCCTTGTGCTCGCAGGCTTACATTTATAAAAATGAATACAACAAGGATTGAATCATTCCAGGTCCAATATATCCTTACCCTAACGCTAAAATCACTCAAAACAACAAATACACTACAAACTGTATCGTTTTACTCAAATTTTGAGGAAATCACTTCCTCTTGGCCATGTCATGTCTATGTCCTCACCTTGTGGAAGGTTCACGATCCAATTTGATTTGGGGGGGGGTCCATTCTCCTACACTATACTCCCATGGTATAAAATCTCCATGATCTCTTGATCATGTGTCTTCATTTCTACTTTCCATCATCAACCTCTGGTCTTATTTTTCCTCATGCATCACTCCATCATCACGATGAGCTTCTCCTCATGCTCAACAGTGATTTGAAACTAGGCCTTTCTCTTATAGAAATCCTCTACACCTACTACCCAATACCTCATCAAGATTTCTTTTGAGATTGAACTTTTGTTATCACTGGTTCTCTCATATATAACCTTATGAGAATCCTCAGTTCTTCTCTGGCTTCTGCACCTACCCACTTACACACAAGAAAACTTTCCCTTCTTTGATACCACTTGATGAAGACCGATTATGGGGGTCCTTTGAATTGACTTGTCTATTTGTTTGATCCTCAAACCTATGGGTTATCTAGCCCACGTGTGGACTGAAATGTGTCCATGGCAGCAAATAACACTTATTAATCTCCCCATAGCCGCAATGCTCACTTTTAGTCATCGACCCTTTATCTCTCTATGACCTTAACATGACCAATCTCTTACTACATCGGGTACTTGACTCCCCATAGACTATCAGAGTTTCATCATTGGACTCCTTATGATGTGAGTCACTCTGAACAATTCGGGCTCCAAGAAGTTTGTACTTTGACGAGCTGCAAGACTCCGATAGATTCAGACTCTGATGATAAAAGGTCTCCTCCGATGATCGGAATTTCTCTTATAAGAGTGTGATGAACTAGAGCCACTTTGATAGGTATTTTCTTCGATAGTTCAAACACAATAATGTGTCTGCCTCTTATACCATTGATTTGGTTCCCTCCAAGTATATCTACACCATTGTTCAGGGTATCTCTTTCGCTAAGACTTCCAACTATCTATAAATCTAATAGTCATCAAACTATCACCTTTTGGAGTATCACCTATGATCCAATGTATTAACCTCCATCGTCGATCTCTCACGAGGTTTAATGACTAGATATTCACCTCGGTCACATGTTGTCAACCAAGAGCTGGATCACCATCGATCTTTTCAGTGATCAAAAATTGATCTTCTTCCTCGCTGGAATGTGTGATTTCTCACACTCCGACCTACTACCTTTTCTCCAACCTACAACACTTGTTTTTATCCTCACTCCTTACACACATGCAAACATATTAATTCAACAGGGTTTAAACGTACAGATTTAAACACATCAAGACACAGGTACATAAAATACACTATTTTATTAAGATCAAATTCGACTACAAACTAAGGGTGCTTATCAGGCCCTGGTCACTCTCTCGGCCTAGTCTACATTGTGTCTGGCCGTATTTCACTCATGACCAAAAGATTACATTTATAACAATGAATGCAACAAGGATCAAATCATTACATATATGATCTATCCTCACCCTATCACTAAAATCACTCAAAACAAAAAATACACAACAAAAACTATCGTTTTACTCAAATTTTGAGGAAATCACGTCCTATTGTCCATGTCACATCCACGTACTTGCCTTCTGGAAGGTTAAAAATCCAATTTGATTGGGAGGGGTCTATTCTCCTGCATCAAAACCTAGCCCCATCAACATTTCCAAATTGGGTCCTCCTAAATAGAAAATAAAATGGGAAGAGGGCCCAATTTTTAGATTGGGGTGGATCATCAAATCAAGTTGACCATGATCCAAGGAAATATTTCAAATTTCATAGGAGTGTTCAAAGTTTGAACACTAGCTCAAATTTCAAACAAAGGCTTCAAAATATACAAAAATTTCAAACCAAGTCCAAGGTTTCTCGAAGGAAATAGAAAACTAAAAAAAAATCGAATTCGAATGTAAAAAAGGAAGGCTCAAGGAAGAATATAGAAAATGTGAACTCAAACTTCAATAGAAAACTTGAGTTCGAAGGTAAATAACTTGATCCCCAATTTGAAATAGGGGTCAATTTCGGGATTAAGAGGAATCTCAATAGATAGAAGTAAAGAAAGAGCTCAATTTGAGGATAAAACCAATATAAAAATCAAGAGGCAAGTGTTGAAAAATATTACACTCCTATGACTTAGGTTAAAATCCACAATAGAGGAGATACCTAGAGAACTGACTCAATATTGAAAAGGATTGTAATAAGTATAAATAACTACCTACATGAAATTCAAACTTTGGAGAAGAGTCTTCTCATAAGTACCTACTCCAATCCCTCACTCCAGTATTCTCCTTGCAAACCTACACACAAAGGAAGATAATACTGCAATAAAATTAGTTATGTAACTAACTTCTAACAACAAATACAAAAGATGATCAATTAATTAAGAAATTAACCAATTGATGAAATTAATCATAATCAAAAATAGATTAACAAAAGACATCATTTTGGATGGGAAATAAGAGAGTTCCCATTTGTATTAACACCATGTAACAAAGAAATATGTTACCTATCCTCACTACAACACTAGATGGACATTGTTGTCTAGGTTCCTCTACCTGGGCCAGTGAAGATATATTATACCTCTTGACTCCTTTCTCTAGACAAGTGAAGAAAATAAAATAAGTATCTTCTTCTTAATGGGATAGATGGTAAATATGTTGGAAACAAGGGTTTCTAGGAATAAGGGGGATGATCTTAGAAGCTCAGTGAAATGGCCTTCAAACTTAGTAAAAATTGGCTAGCATAAGGCTTCTTCCATGAATAATTCCTCTCCTCCACACAATGGCTCTTGTTTATACTCAAAAAATGTGGGTTGGAGTATCTAGGCATGGGCTATAGGAGGTGATTAACCTAGGAAACTTGCGAAATCTGCCCAAAACAGTGCATTGTGCACACATTGTTTTTTGGTGCAAAATGAATGTATACTTGAGTTTTTGAAGGAGAAAGAGCATATATAAAGTTTCATACACTCCATGTTATATCAAGAGTACCATATGACTAGATAGAAGGTGTTTTTTTAATATTCTGAGGGATTTTGGTTTGCAAGAGGGAGATGGATGTGGGATTCAGTCCAATAAGTGAATCTATGCATATGATGTGGAAAATTATTTTATAATAGATGCCCCCTAATATGTGGGGTTAGAATGTAATTTGATGTCTGAAATACATTATAAAATCTAGGAGGAAACTATGTAGAGGGCTCAAGAAAAGTTCACCTAACAACTTACCAGAACAATACTTGCAGAAGGAATCAAGTATGATATTACTCTTTTCTTGAGGTAGGCACACCCATGCTCAAGAGTGATGAAATTATGGCTGCCAAACCAAGTACACTAACGATACAGGAAGTATGTATGTAATAAATGACCATAGCCATTAAAAATGAGTACACAGTGGATCCATGTCAAAAGAGATCATAGCCACGAATAGATACATAGTGGATCTATGTCTCATAATCATAGGAGGATAAATGGAATCAAAGAGATGGACAAACTAATCCTCCTCAAGTACCAATGTCATGTAAATGAGTGGTATTGTCCAATGCAACTTGGGAAAGAGCATAAAATAGGATATTCTACTACATACCCAAGGCATTCAAAACAAACCACTAATGGTATGAGTCTACACCATGTGAATAAACCAGTATAGACCCATCTTAACTCTGGTTCTAAAAAGCATCGATATGGATCAAACATATCGAGGTGCAATCCCTTCCTTTTACACTCTAAAATAGGAGTGAAAAAGGTTAGATTGGACATATACAATTTTCATTTACTTAATTTATTATTATTATTATTTAAGAGTGACACGTGCCAACTCCACGTTGAATTTAGGCACAAAATCACACATCGACCTGATACTGGGTTGTAGAATGTGCCTCTCGGTGTAATGATATGAAGTCGAACATGGGAGACACCATTTGACTACTGATCATTGATGTATATCATTAACAAATGCAAGAAAACCCACCAATAATGATAATGGGCATCAAGGTACCTAGTACATCCTAACAAGTGTGAATGAATGCCCTAACGACGAACACTTGTAGAGTATATCTATTAAGGTACATTGATTTATTTCCATTGTCCATAGTGAGGGAACATGTCACTGATTACTACAATCCCCAAGGTACTGAAAAGACTCTAGATCCTGATTTGAGAGAAAATGAGTAGAAATCGATGGGAAGAGATCTGCTGGAGGGAGGGCATTAAGGAATCCCCCATCATCCAACACAAGGAATAACAAAAGGCCAAATATTTTGAAGGACTCGGAAAAAATATTGGATGGACACACCACTAGGTACATCTCTCGCATGCACCATATGGAATATTCCACGGAAGAGACCCTCTTAGAAACGACTAGTAACAAAACCATTGATAGAGGCGTGGAATTCCACCAATGAGGAAAATGGAACCCAAGGTAGTGCATGAATCCAAAAGTGTGAATAGAAATCTTGACATTGAGAACATGGGAAACCACTCACTCAATGAAAATAGATGAAATTTCATCTACTAAGTGTTAGGTAACCTATCAATGATGAAAATAGGCCCATAGTGTTACTATAGGTCAAACTCTTAGAGAAATGTGTCATAGTCGATAAGAGTTAACCCACTACCAAGAAGTCAATGGGGAACTTCCATACTAGCATGAGTATAAGATAAATATTCTTGCTAATTCTCAGAAGGACTTGAAAATTGGAAGGTTGACATGAAAAGTCAAGAAGTCTAAGGAATGGACGACACAGGCTAAAAATTCACTTGAACATAAGGACGAAACAAAAGTGACTTGGGAAACATTCATGCAATGATGAATAATGAAATAATTATGTGACAGAATAGGCATCAACATACTCTCCA
This sequence comes from Picea glauca, assembly GCA_000966675.3. Lineage (NCBI taxonomy): Eukaryota > Viridiplantae > Streptophyta > Pinopsida > Pinales > Pinaceae > Picea > Picea glauca. The sequence goes on along the minus strand of JZKD02S1944907.1, from coordinate 107,885 downwards.
TAGTGACTGGAATAACGTTTGATCAGAGGAGTAAAGATGCAATAAACAAGGTTTTGTTTTTTAAATCCATATTAAAACCCAATTTGTTGAGACATATAATCAAAACTAATGCTTTGTTAAAGGGAGACATAACTTAATACTACTTCCAAACATTTCTAGATAAATTGTCACTTTCCCATCCTCTTTTAATATATTTGATTTTTTTTTAGTTTTCATGTTATAAATCCTAAAAATAATAAAATAATGCTATGATACAATGGATGAAACAAGTGTCGTGGGCAAGCAAACTAGTTCCAAGTGCAGGGAACATACTCGGTCTCAATGCAAGGAATGTGTGTAGGATATTGAAACCCAAGGGGATTCTTCCTCTAAGGATATAGGTGTCAATTCACAAAGGAAATATATGCAAAGGTTGGCAACTAGAGAGAATGAATATGAAACAATCTATAAAACAATAAGTTGAAGCCGACATTAGGGATGAAAAGTAGAAGTGGGAAAATGCAATGCAGTATTAGAACTCAACAAATAAACATGGGATCCCCATGGGTATTGGATAGAAAAAAAATTGAGAAGAAGTCATGTGGCTTCATCACAAAGTCATGGTGGGACTAAGAGGGCTCCTAAGCCTATTAAAATCAGGTGCCAAATTGCAATCAAGGTTCTAACTAGGACACCCATGAATGGTAGGCTCTACCACATGAATTAAAACACATATAAATGGAAAAGAAGGATTCATGTCATAAATTAGTGGGTTTGACCCTAAGGAAAAGTGAACCAAGAAACAAATAATGCAAAATGTAAAGAGGGAAAATCTATTATCTAACCCATTTTCCAGTTTCAAGGGAATTACTCGTCATAATGGATCGGCATGCAAAAATGACAAAGAAAAATGTCTCCAAAGTCCTATATATGTGACCAAAAATACGCATCTAGAAGTTAGTAAATCCAATATATAAACCTCTGATAACAACTTTTTCTTTGGAACAAAAAACTTGAAAACAACAAACATTGAAAGTACAATATGGTACAAAGCATCACACAACCTTGTAGCTTATGCATAGTACTTCTCCAGGTATTTCTAGGCTCAGGCTAAGATTTTATTTGGTTGTCAACCTATAAAATATCCATCTCAAGAAGAAATGAAAATTTGTGATGCATTTCTTCCCATGGTTTACCATCCATAGTCATGGTTTCAAGGATAGTCTAATTCAAAAGTAACTCAACATCCAAGAAATCATCTAAACTGGGAGGATTGATGGTCCAAATGGGTGAAGCGAACTGACCATATTTCATATAATGATGGATATTATAATCATATATGGCATAGCCTATTATAAAATACTCACAAATACTAGGGCACGAGGCCTGACAAATAGCGAGATCAAACTCAAAAGGGAAATCACAGTCCCTTAAGGAAATAGGGGAGACATTAGTTGACATGTCCCCATTGGATAAACCACTTGATCAACTGTTGATACCTTGTCTCAAGAAGGAAAATAGGAGTGAAAAGGTTCCTTCTTGGAAGCAAATGAACATTGAGGATAAGGTGACACATAGTTCACCCATGGTGGGGTAGAGTATACTCGATTACTAGGAACATACAAAGAGGTAGCATGAGTCAAATTCAAATTAGGATGGTGATTATCATATGCAAGTTTATCAATAGTGAAAATTCTTTCATTATGAGGAAAATACATCACCTGAAAGAACAAAGACACCATAACGTTCATAGCATATACATAATCATGCCCAAGAAGCATATTTAAGTCTAAAGGGCCCGACACCACTATCATATAGACTAGTATAGTCTTCCCACCTAATGTGATAGGAAACTAAGGAATAATCCCCAAATATTCACTAGGTCTTGTATCAAAAGCCAACAACTCATTGGTAGCTAACACAAGCTTGGGAGAACCCAAATCTTGCTAAGTCGAGGATGATAAAATAATTGTAGAGGCTCCTTCATCTACAATACATTGGTAAATGTTTTTTGAATTAACTTCAACCCTTATATGGAAAGGTGTAGAATAAGGAAGGTGAGGCTCAACAATATCATTCCAATCAAAGGAAACCAGTCTAGGACTTGGAGGGCGTATGCTCAAAGTGAGTGGAATGCCCCATTGTTTTGAAGGTACTGAACATGAAATGCTAAAGATGTGGTAGATAGACACATCACTCCCCAAATCGAGAGTGTTATCAGTCAAAAATTGCATCGGCTGGACCACTTTGGTAGAATCATCACTCTTTAAGGAAAGAGTGGGATCGACCATGGATTGCATCAACATGACTACTTTGGTAGACTGATCACTCTCCAAGAGAAGAGTGGGATTGACCAAATATTGCATCAAATTGATCACTTCATTAACCAATGGTTGAATAGGTTGTTGGGAAACTGAAGTTGACTCAGGATAAAAATAAAAATAAAAAAATCCTTCAAACATGGATCACACTCTTTGTATCTCTAGAATAGCAGGGAACACATGAGTAAGGTGATATTCCTTGAAACGTTTACAAGGGAACTTGGGATTTCATCTTATTCATCTAGATTTCACAACAATATCAATTCCCCCAACATGAATTGCATTATTTGGTGGGTTTTCTCTAGTATGAGTTGTTGTTGTTGTAATATTGGTTGTTGTCATTGATGTCAACCCTAGTCATTGGTTTTGGACCGCAAGATTGATGAAGGTATTTGGACATCAAGGAAATTCCACATGCATATACAACACCCATGGATGGATAGTATACATCATGTTGTTTCCAGTGGTAGGTGGCATGTCATGTGGATCCTCATGGTTGAGGAGAAATGAATTTTTGAATATGACAAAGTGAATTGAAGAAGGAAGTACAGGTCGGCCCTGAAGATAATTAAAGAAAAGAATTACAAAATAAGAAAGTGTTAGGTCGACGCTAATGTTAAAAGGAAGTGACATAAAGGTTTGAAATACACATCATTATACATTCATTTTAAACACACACAAGTCAAATTTCAGAGGAAATATGAAGTAAAGAAGGCCAAATTTCAAGGGAGGATGAAGTCTTTTGGTTATGTGTTCTAAGGTATGTTATTTACGGGTCATCTTACCATTTTAGCTATAAATTTTTTCTAGAATGATTGATATGGTGAAATTGGTATAGTATTGAGAATACATGTATAGGTACCTGCGGTAAAAATTTCAACTCTTTATTCGCTATAATCTTGGAGATACACTCTGTGGAAGATAGGGTTTTTGACTAGTCCTGAAGCTAGTCATAAACAGGTGTTCCGGGTAAAACAGTCATAACTTCTTCATAGAGAATCCAAATGAAGTGAGACTAATTGCATTGGAAATAGTACGGGATGTAGTTTCTTGTGTGATACTTTCATAATGGTATGTTAAATATTGAGCGTGGGGCATTCTATACAAGTTTTCTCTCCTCAATAAACCAGAATTGAATAAGGTCTACCATTTTCTCTATAACTCCTTTTTGGGGAGGATTCAAGGAGTGAAAATTTGAGTTTCAGAGAATACATTGAGTTATATTATCTATAGTATTAGAGTATTATAAGAAGTGAAGACTTGCAGAAGTTGAAGAAGTCTCGGGGAGAATTATCAGGTTCTATATTATGGTTGGTTGATGGTGATGATTCAATGTAAAGTTTTATTATCTCTCATATATTTTTGGGTGGAAGGAAGGGGAAAGGATGGAGAGATCAACCCTCTCTTTATATTGGACGATTTTATCTTCCTTTTGGAGGTTTATCCCTCCCTTTATATTTGGAAGTTGTAGCTACCTTTGGAAGTCATCACTTCCATTGAACAATAACTATTGGTTATTTCTCATACATTGTGCATGGTGTATTGTGGTGTATTCGTGTAACTCTTCTACTATTGCTCATTGATCATTGGATATAATTGAATATATAATTTGTTTGAAGTATAAGTTGATTTTTTTTTTTTAATTGTACTTGCTACTGATTCATCCCCCTCTCAGTATCAATAATTAATATCAGAGCAGGTTGCCTTCAGAACATTTTAACCACTAGAAGGAAAATACTGAGTAGAGATGGATGAACATGAGCACATTTAAAATGGGATTCAAATATTTGATGGAAGAAATTATGCATACTGGAGTGATATAGTGAAAACTTACCTAACATCTTTGGGAGTAGACATTTGGTACTCAGTCGTAAATGGATATGTAATCCCAAATAATGCTCCAACCGATCCAAATGGGAAGAAACTTATGAGTTGTAATTCAAAAGCCATACATGTTATTCTAGGAGCATTGGCACCAACAATTGCTAGCAAAGTGATGGGTTGCAGCACTGATAAAGAGGTATGGAACAAACTCAAGAGTATCTATGAAGGTGATCCAAAAGTTAAGCAGGTCAAGCTTCAACGACATAGAGCAAAATTTGAAAATTTGAAAATGAATGAAAAGGAAGATATTGCAACCTATTTTTTTAGATTTGATGAAGTTGTTAATGCTATCAAAGGATTAGGTGAAGATCCTGATGAATCCTTGGTTGTACAAAAAGTGTTGAGATCACTTCTCTTGAAGTATGATGCTAAGGTCTCCACCATTGAAGAAACTAGGGACTTGACCAAAATGACAATGTATGAATTACAAGGGTCTCTTATAGCATATGAAATGAGAACAAGTACAGAAAGTGACCAGCCAAACAATGAAGCAGACTTTAAATCCACAAAGAAGATAAAATACAAGGGTAATGACCTTGATGAAGAAATAGCAAATTTTGTACGAAGGTTCCAGAAGGTAAGTGGAAGATAAAAAGGTAAGTCTCCTCTCAAATGATTTAACTATGGTAGAATAGGACATATTGTTGAAAAATGATACTATAAAAATAGAAGTCTCAACAATAAAAAGAGCTTCTACTCCAAGGATGATGACATCTCCTCAGATGAGAGTGATGAAGAAGATAATGATGGAGGAGAAGTCCTCTTCATAACCCAAGAAACCCATGATGATGATCATGAGATTTCTAAAGAAGAAGAAATCATTTCTGAAGAAGATTTAGATGAAGAAAACAACCTTGATTCCTTTTGGGGATACAAAGACAATGCAGAGAGTGAACAAGAATATGAGAATCTTGAAAAGTTGAAGCATGTTGAAATTGAAAATAGCAAGTTGAGAAACACAAACATAATACTAAAAGGTGAATTGAGTAGTTGTGAAGAAGAGAATTACAAGCTTGAAAAGACCATTGACATATTGAAGGAACAATTAGAAGATTATGACAAATTGAAAGCAGAATTGGATCACACAAAAGGGGAGCTACTATTGACAATAGAAAAGTTGAAGAAGTTCTTCAAAGTTGAAGAAGTTGAAGAAGTTGACAATTAGATGAGATCCTTAGCATTCAAATATCTCCAAAGGACAAGACAGGACTAGGATACAATGACATTTTGAAGAAAACAAAACAAGAGAAGGAAGATGAAAATGATGAAACCAACACTCCAGAACAAGTTGAACAATGAGATAGAAGACTAGAATTCAGAAGGAATGAGACATCAAGAAGATCATCTCCCATCAAGTATGAAAGAAATCATTATGAAAGAAACTATAGAAGAATAGATCGTGAACCCAGATGGACCATACCACAAAGAATATCACTTACTCCCAGGTATCAAAATTTCTTTCTTGGACATTTTTATACTTGTGGAAATTTTGGACGCAAGGCAATCAATTGTAAAATCAATTAAAGGAATAACTACCCAAGCTACATGAATGGTGAAAATAGTAGATATGGAAATGTTCGTAGACTTGTCAACATAAAATATAATCCATTTGACCCATTAGTGTATCAAAATATTGTATGTTACAAGTGCAATAATCTTGGTCACAAAGCATGAGATTGCAGAGAGATGAAGGAAGATAATCATATGTCAAATGTCTGTATACCAACTACAACATGGAAAAGGAAAGAAATTCCACACAATGAAAACTATCAAATAGCATTGGTCACTAAAGAATGCAAATAATAATATGAATGGTTCATAGACAGTGGGTGCTCATCTCATATGACCGGAGATCAAAGAAAATTTGTCATCTTGAAGAAAAAGGGTGGAAATGTTGCATTTGGAGATTACTCATCTACCAAAATACTTGGAAAAGGAATTGTAAAGCTTGGTGTTGATACTGAGAGGGGGTTGAATTAGTATTAAGAACAATTTAAAACTTTTTTCAACTTATACTTAAACCATTCAACTATTAAAAATTTTCAGACCCCAACCCAGTTTCAGTCTCGCTGATTTTTCAGCCAAAGTTAAATGCCCAAACCCAGTTTCAGTATTGTTTCAGCATATGTTTCAGCATTGTTTTAGCATATGTTTCAGCACTGTTTCAGCATATGTTTCAACACAATTTCAGCACTGTTTCAGCATATGTTTCAGCACGGTTTCAGCATATGTTTCAGTACTGTTTCAGCATATAAAAACTTAACAGAAAATAAACTTCAAAACTGAAACATGAGGATTCTGAACATCATTTTCAACGCAGAAATAAAATATCAGTAGTATGCAAAACTCAGAAAATATAGACACAAAGATTTTCGGTCTAACTTCGACCCTGGAAAAACCCACAAGGGGAAAACCAGTGAGAGAGGGCTTTTTATTATTTATGAGCTTCTAAGAAATTTCTTTTACAGCATATTCATCTTCATAAATTTACACAAACTTATCTGGACTTTCATTCGCTAAAATCCTTCTGAACAGTCCTGGAAAATGCTCCTCGATTTATGTCCCAGAAATATGTACAACTGTACAGTTGTCCCAACAATTAATGTTGTACGGACTGTCTCAAAATTCATGCCAAAACTCTACTAAGAATGTACGGAAAACCTAGCATGAACAGCTCCTTGTAAACCGTGTTGTACGGCCCTCAAAATTCATGCCAAACTATACGAACTGTATGGAAATACACTCAGAAATTTATTACAGCAGTTACCTCAATTTCAGTGCCAATAAATGTTGTACGATAGCCTTGGAATGTGTGCCAATACTCTCAAAAATTGCAGTTTTTGTCCTCCTCGATTTCTATGCACATTAAATGTTGTACGACCTCCACAAATCCGTATGGTACGTCCTATTCTTCCTTGTTGTCTGCTACCTTGAAAACTGTGCCAGTTCTTTGCCTTGGGATGCATGCTCTCCTTCAGCAAATTTTGTCTCTTTTCTTCAGCTCGACCTCTCTCTTTCTCTCTCTTGTTCTCTCAACAAGAATGCTTGAACTAACTAAGAATGGGTGTGCCCTCTTGCCCAAGTCGACCTCATGAGGGAAGGTGAGGGGTTTTCTAATCTAATGGTTGAGATTAGATTAGATGGGTGGCTGAGATTTGGTGTCTCTTCACTCACCCTCACTTTAGTCATAAAGTTATCTTTTAATTTGCATCTCACAAATTAATTTGACTAGGACCCACATTAGGCACTTTCTCCCCCTTAGGCGCCTAAGGAAGAGAAACACTTGCCATGGTACTTTATTTAATTTGAAAATTTAACACTCCCTCATACTGAGGAAAGTGTTACTCACCACTCCAAGCTTGTCCCTGAAAAATACAAACTTTCCCCTATTCAATGCCTTGGTGAGTATGTCTGCAACCTGCTCCTCAGTAGATATGTATTGTAGCTCCATAGCTCCTCTTTGAACATAATCACGGATGAAGTGATACTGAATCTCGATATGCTTAGACCGGTCATGAAAAATTGGATTCTCTGAGAGTTTAATGCAACTCTGATTATCACAGTAAATCACAGTAGGCCTCAATTGCACACCGAAAAATCCAACCAACATCTTGTGAAGCCAAAGGGCCTCACAACTAGCTTGACTAGCTGCCATATACTCAGCCTCTGTCGAACTCAAAGCCATTGACTTCTGCTTCCAACTGAACCAAGACACAACTACTGATCCCAATCCAAAGCAACACCCTGAAGTGCTTTTCCTGTCACTGACACATCCTTCCCAATCTGAGTCTGTATAGCCAACCAGACAAACTCCATTTCCTCTATGATAGTCCAGACCATAATCTACCGTACCACAAAGATACATGAGCACATGTTTTGTTTCCACCCAGTTCACTCTCCTAGGATCCACCATGAACTGACTGAGAGTGTTGACAGCAAAACAAATATCTGGCCTGGTATTGACCAAATACATCAATGACCCGATCAACTGACGATACAAAGTGGAATCCACCAACTGTGACTCAGAAGCATGAAGCTTCTTTCAGTTGGTAATCATGGGAGTGGTCATGGGCCTGCTATATCCCATCTGAAATCTGCTCAGAATGTCACACAAATACTTCCCCTGTCCCAGGAATATGTGTCCAGGCTCTTGCCAAACCTCCAATCCCAAAAAGTAATGCATCAGTCCAATGTTTGTCATCTCGAACTCTGAAGCAAGGCTCTCCTTCCAGTTGTTGATGAGTCTCTCTTCCCTTGTAATGAAAATGTCATCCACATATAGTAGAAGAATGAGAGGATCTTCTCCAACCATAATGAATTATAGGTTGGGATCTGCCTCACTCTTCTCAAAACCCAACTGCTGCAAATAGGCATCTATCCTCGAATACCAAGCTCTGGGAGCTTGTTTTAGTCCATACAATGCCTTATTCAGTCTACACACATGAGACTCTCTCCCATGCACCTCAAAGCCCAATGGCTTCTCAATGTACACCTCCTCCTCAATAAGACCATT
>JZKD02S1944907.1:68052-78059 GCA_000966675.3 Picea glauca | reverse complement strand
CACAGTGTTCCAACAATTGGGATCAGAGCAGGTCCTTCAAAAAATAATATAACCACTAGAAGGAGATCATGGAATACACTAAGATTGGAGTACCATAGTTTGATGGTCAAAACTATGCCTTCTAAAGAAGAATGATGAAAAAATATGTGTAGGAATAAGGATTTAATGTATGGCGAGCAGTAGTAGATGGATACAATGCACCAACCACTCCACCAATAGACAAGGATGGAAATTAAATTGAAGAGAAAAATTCAAGGGCCAAAAATGTCATTCTTAATGGTCTAATTGAATTAGTATATGTCAAGGTTATGCACTGTGATTCCGCAAAAGAAGTGTGGGATAAACTTCATAATATCTACGAAGGTGATGCCACAGTCAAGGGAGCTAAACTTGAAATATTTAGAGCCAAGTTCGAACAATTAAAGATGAAGGAAGATGAAGACATTTCCACCTGCTTTCTATGAGTTGATAAAATAGTCAATGCCACTAAGGTTTGGGAGAAGAAATGAAAGAACGAGTGATTCTTCAGAAAGTACTAAGATCTCTACCTATGAGAATTGACCCAAATATTTCAACCCTGGAAGAAAGATAATACCTAGCTACATTGATCATGGAAGAGCTACATGGGATACTCGAAGCCTACGAAATGAGGATATAGCAAGACAATTTAGTCACAAAGGAAGAAACATGAAAAGAATCCAATAATTCAATGAAGAAAAACAAGCAAAAGTCAAAATCAGATTGTAGTTGCAGCGATGACTCAAAGGATGATGAAGAAATGGAAAACTTTGTAAGAAAGTTGAAAAGTGGAACTAGAAAGTACAAAGGTATGATTCCATTGAAATGTTTTAATTGTGGTGGTATTAGTCATTTTCATTATAAATGTTCTTATGCTAAGAATAAAAATAGTGATGAAGAAGATGATCCTAAGAAGAAAAAGAAAATTCAAAAGGGAGATCAAAGAAGAAACAAAAATAAATATTTCAAGAAAAGTTTCTACTCGGGGGAAGATAGCTCATAATTAGATGAGGATAATGATAGTGACAATGATTTAGAAAGAGTACTCTTCATGGCAGTAGAATATGATGAAGAATATTCCAAAGAAGAAGGTGAAGTCAATCTCAGAGCATAACTAATCAGTTCCTTAGAAGAACTAAGGAAAGAAAGAAAGAAAACCAAGTCACTCAAGGCAAAACTAAAGATGAAAGAAGGATCTCAGAATTCCAACTCAGAAGAAGTTGAGGAAATGATCACAAAGTTAAAGATCTAGATAGAATAAGACATAATAATTGAAGAAGCACTCAAAAATCAGTTGAAAGAAAAAGAAAGATGATTGAAATGTTGGAAGAAGAAATAGTCACTCTCATAAAGATATTCAGAAGAAAAATATGCAGAAGAATAAAACTAAAATATTGGATGAGATCATCAGCAGTCATAGACCATACTATGATAGGACCGAGCTAGGATACAACCAAATGTAGACTAAGAAAGGTTCAAGCTCCAACAAAATAGAACCAGAAGAGGAACAAATAAACTATGAACAAGTCATCAGAGGTTCTCTTAAGAAGGAAGAATATAAAAGGAACCAAGAAGAAAATCATAGAGAAACAACATCATCTAGAAGATACAGAATTTAGAATCAGTAGCAACCAACAAGACCTCAAGAAGAAGAAGACTTCAAAAGAGCAGCACCATCCAGAAGATCTTCTACCTCCAGATATCAAACTATTTTTCTTGGCTTATGTTATTCATGTAATAATTTTGGACACAAAGCTTTGAACTGCAAAGCGAATGCCAAGAACATAAGAAACTATGAAGGATACTCAAATAATAGTTATCCAAGAAGCAGGGATAATTTTAAGGATGAAATTTTATATTAAAATGTAGAAACCTGGGATAATCTTACTTGTCCTTAATATGCAAAATGTAAAATGTTTGCCGATAATTTTATAAAAATATTCAAATTTCTAAGGATTTTATATAGTTTCTATAAAATTTTGGCGATTTTTAAGGTAAAATAATTTTATTTTATGGAATTTGGGAGAATCGTTTTTAGAAAAAAAATGAAATTTGTGGATCCTTTTTTGGGAAAAACCATGGAAAAATATCCCATTTGTGAAATTTAGCCCCTAAAATCATCTATTCCAAGAAGGCCTTATGAAACACAGAACAAAAACTACAACAATTTTGGATCATTGAGTAATGAAGTGGAATGTTACAAATCCAACAACTTTGGACACATGGCCAAAGAATATAGATTGAATGTCCCCAAAGAGAATCAAAACATAATACAAAAAGTTATAAACATGAACCACAAAAGATATGGATAAGAAAGTAGAATCAACTCAACATTGAAGAATGCTCACTTGCTCTATAATCTCAACACAAGAAAAGTGGGTGGCATGTTGATAGTGGTTTTTCAAAGCATATGACAGGTGACAAGAACATATTTCTTACCCTGGAGAAGGAATGAGATGGATTAGTTTCATTCAGCAATGATAAATCAACCATAATTATAAGAAGATGCATAGTCAATCTTAGAATCAAAGATGCCAAGGAATAAAATGTTCTACTAGTTGAATATATGAAGCACAATCTACTCAATGTAAGTCAAATGTGTGATCAAGGACACAAACTCTTGTTTGACTCAGAGAAATGTGAGACAAGGTAGGAAGGACCAAGCAGGTTGGTGGCTACAATTATAAGAACCCAAAAAAACATATATGTCCTTAATGAAATTGGGAAGGGAAAATGTTTTTTAGGAAAGGAAAATGAAAGTTGGCTCTGGAACAAAAAAAATGAGTCACATGAACTTATATAATCTTGTAAAATTTAGTATAAAGGAAGAAGTAAGAGAAATTCCTAAGATTTCAAAGCCAACAAATAATTTATGTAAGCATTGTCTACAGGGAAAATAAACCAAGACCAGTTTCAAGTCAAAAGAGTACTCTATGATAAAACCATTAGAAATTGTGCATACCCACCTATGTGGACCAACTAGAACAAAGGGACTGAATAATGAAAAATACTTTAAGGTATTGGTTGATAACTACAGAAGAATGACCACAGTTAGCTTTCTTGAGAAGAATTCAGAGGCATTCAAAAACTTCAAGATATACAAAGAAATGGTTGAAACTGAGACAGACTTGAAAATCAAATGTTTAAGATCGGATAATGGTGGAGAGTTTACTTCAAAAGAGTTTGCATATTTATGTGGTGAACATGGAATAAAAAGGAAACTCTCAACAGCTAGGACAATGCAACAAAATGGAGTCATTGAAAGAAAAAATAGAACAATACAGGAAATGGCCAGAACAATGTTGAAAGATTCTAATTTAGGTGATGTCTTTTGGGTACATGTAGTACATATAGAAATTCATATTCATAATAGAGGAGTGCTCAAAGGAAACAATGATAAGACTCCCTATGAGTTATGGAAAGGAAGACCAACTAATGTGAATCATTTCAAAGTATACATCAAAAGAGAAGATGGCAGGATTGTAAAATTTGACTCTCGAGTTGACAAAGACATATTTGTCGAGTACACAAGCAAGAGTAGGGAAAATAAATTATTTAATCTGAGACTCAACAAAATCATGGAAAACATCAATGTAACGATTGGTGACAAATATGTACAGAAGGTAAAAGAAGGAAGAAAAGATTCAGAAGAGCATAATGATGAACACGATCTAAAAGAAGAAGAAAAAGGAGAAGAAGATAAGACAGAACCAAACCAATAGGAAGATGAGTACCAAATACCTCCCAAGACACCTAGCCAACGAGTGTAGAAAAATAATCCACCAAAACATATTATTGGGAACTGGTTCCAAGGCCAAATAACAAGAACGTAATCGACACAAAATGGGTATTTAGAAACAAACATAACAAAGATGCATAGGTTACCATAAACAAGGAAATATTAGATTTGCAAAGGATATACTCAAGTTGAAGGAATATATTTTGAAGAAACCTTTGCCCCATTTTCTAGGATGGAAGCAATCAGATTGATCTTATCTTATGCATGTTCTAGAAGAGTCAGCGTATATCATACGGATGTTAAGTCAACCTTTCTCAATGGAGAATTAGAAGAAGAATTCTACATTGAACAGCCAAAATGATTTATACTATTAGAAAAGAAAGATTATGTGTGCATATTGAATAAAGCAATGAATGGAATTAATTAGGCACCCATAACATGGTATTCAATATTGGATACTTATCTTCAACAACAAGGATTTAGGAAGGGCAATGCAAGCAACAATATCTACATAAAAGTGGATCGAGACAGTATATTGATAATTGAGGTTTATGTAGATGGTATTATCTTTGGAAGTGATGATGACAAGATGAGTCAAGAGTTTTCCAAAGACATGCATAATTAGTTCATAATGTCTCTACTTGGTGAGTTGACGTTCTTTTTTGGATTATAGATATTTCAATGTGATAAAGGTATTTTCATCTCTCAGACCAAGTATATCATAGAAATTCTAAATAAGTTTGGAATGGAAGATTGTAAACTAGTGAGTACTCATGTGCAGACCATTGCAATTTAAGCAAGGATGATAATTCTAAGGATGCATATTGGAGACTCGATAGATCGATGATTGGAAGATTAATCTATGTGACATCCTCTATACTGAACGTGATGCAAGAAGTTGGACATTTTGCAAGGTTTCAAGTAGCACCAAAGGAAACATGTGTTATGGAAGTAAAGAGGATATTCAAATATATCAAATGGATAGAAGAGTTTGGATTATGGTATCCAAAAGGTAATTATTTATATTTGGTATCTTACACAGATGAAGATTGGGCAGGTTGTATTGACGATAGAAGAAGTACAAGTGGAGAATTTTTCTACTTAGGTTATTGTTTGGTATCATGGTTGAGAAAGAAACAATCATCAATATCTTTGTCCACAGCAAAAGAAAAGTACATTGTGGAGGAAACATGTTGCACTCAAGTTCTATGGATTAAACAAACCTTATAGGATATACAAGAGAATTATGATGAGCCCATTTGATTACTGTGTGATAACACCAATGCTATTAGTATCTCTAAGAATCAAGTGATGCATTCCAAAACGAAGCATATTCTAATCAAGTTTCACTTTCTATGGGAACAGGTTACAGAGAAGAACATCAAGCTAGAGTAAATTGGGACAAAAGAACAAATTTCATATATCTTCATCAAACCCCTTTCGAGGGAGAATTTTGAGTATCTTCAATAGAAATTTGGGGTATTTCTTTCCCCTTAGTGATCCACATAGCATTAGACACGGTCAAACAAGGGGAGAGATACAAGAGACTTGAAGAATACAAGTAAACAATATTTTGAATGCTTTTCATATACATCAGAGTATTACATGAGGAATCGGCATTAAGAGAAAGCAAAGGCTTAGTGATAAGGGGAGAAGAGAGAAAAAAAGAGAATTACCCTTTTCCATTGATGTCAAAGGGTGAGAGAGAACAAAGGCATGGAAACAAAGAATATATGCATGAAGATAGGGGGAGCAATGGTCATAGGAAATGTTCATAGGGGGGGTATGAGCAATAACATGAGTGTTACCATGCCATCATTGTTTCCATAAATTCCAAAGGGGGGTATTTTTGAAATATTAGTTGTCATTGATGTAAACCCTTGAAGAAGTTTGGTATCCCCAAAGGCATGGTTATGGAACCCATATTTGATCAAGGAAAACGGTCATGAAGGATGGTGTAAATGTAGGTAAATCACTCATGGATGTATAGTCCTCGTTGTGTTGTTTCTGGTGATAGGTGGTATGCCATGTGGTTCCTCACAATTGAGGAGTTATGGCCTTGTGAAGTTAGAAGCCCTGAAGAATGGTCAAGAAACCCCTAGTTGGTTACAAGTCTTTAGTGAAAGATTAAATTGGTTGTAACAAGAAATTCTAGAAGCCCCTAAGATTGAGGAGAGAGTTTACTTGGAAAAAGTATAAATACACCTCAAGGATTCATTCACAAATAAATTCACTCACCTATTCTATTGAATATCTTCTAGTGAACTAGTGATCTATTTGGAAATTTAGTGATAGTGAAATCTAAGGTAGCGACAAGAGAGGAGTGCAGGATTTTCGAGGTTGTAGAGGAGAGTGAATTTCACTAAGGAAACCCTAGTTTTGTTGGCCTTTGTGGGTCAGAACACTAGTGTCCCGCGAGGCACCCCTGCGGGTTTCTTAAGGCTCATCGTGTGAGGCCCTACGTGATAGGATGTCTTAGTCCTGCGAGGACAAGATAAATTTGGAGGTTATGCTAATACCAGGTCCCAAAAGTTAGAATTTAGCTTACATGTCAGATCTACCGTGTATCAAGTCAACTAAAAAGGTATTGGTATCCTTATGTGTTTATTATGATGATTATATTTGGTCATGGTTTGTTACATGATTGTGGTACAGTTGGTTTGGAACATGATTGAGGTACATATTGGTTACATGGTTGATAGAGGTATATTATTGTATCTAGTTATGACATGAATGGTAAGGTTCATCTTTGAGTTGTGTATGTATGGTTGAGGTATACACTTGATGTATGGTGGCATATGAATGTGGTGCATGCTTTGGTTCTATGAGGCTATTCATTAATGATATGGTGCAGGTCTATACATGATTGATGTTATGGTATACAGTATTTGTTTTATATGTGGTTGTTGTTCTAGTACATGATTTATGATGTTGTGGTATATACATTTGGCATATATTATGGTACATGATTGATGCATTTTTTATGCATGGTATGACACAGGTTTTGGTATATCAGGTTGATAATATAGTGACAACCACAGGTTGATGGTACAATGAAAGTGATAGGTTGATAGGTTACAAGTTGATGTGACGGAGGCAGTGACACTGGCAATGAAAAATATTGTGACAGTGATAGTGGTAGTGATATTTTGTCTCCATTTATATTTCAGGGAGACGGGGCGAGACAAGGAAAGGGGGTTGTAGCCTCCTTCTAGTTGGTGTCAAAGAACATAAGGAGTTGGAGCTTCCTTCAGGTTGGAGCTTGAGAATCAGGGGGTTGTAGCATCCTTCTGGTTGGAGCGAGAGAATTCATGGAGTTGTATCTTTCTTCAAGTTGGAGCCAGAGAATTCAGGGAGTTGTAGATTTCTTTAGGTTGGAGCCAGAAAATTTAGGGAGTTGTATCTTTCTTAGGTTGGAGCCTGTAAATAAGGGGGCATAGCCTCCTTCAAGTTGTAGCTGGAGAATTGGGAATTTGGTGCCTCCAATGAATGTAATATTTGATACATAAGAAAGAATTATGTGGTTTTCACCCATTTGGGTTTCCACTTAAATGTTGGTGTATTGTATATTTAATGTGGTGTGATTTTTCTTATGTGTATATGTTCATGATACATTGATGATATACTACTAATTGATACATTGATATAATGCTAATTAAATTGAAGATTATATACTTTGGTTAAAATTGATAAAAGTACAAATATTGATTCACACCCCCCCCCCCTCTCATTACTCCAATAGAGATGGGGGACCAAAAAGGAAATTCAAATTCTAGTAATGGGATACTATTATTAAATATATTAAAAGAGACTTAAGACAAGTAAAAAAGCCATGAATTCATTATGTTTAAGAAGATATACATTGGACTTCTTTAGAGTTCAAGGGGTATATGGGAAGGGAATATTTTATCTTTTAATTATTAATTATATTTCTTAATGTATTACAACATGTTACCTGGAATCATCCATTCATAATCTGATGATACAATATTAGCTAGGGTGCCAAAAACTGTGAAAGTATTCACTCGTAATTTGATGCAATATTAGTTTAAAAATACTCAAATGGATCGCCACTAAAGGTAAAAGAGATAAAATTGAAGAGTATATGGATCTAAGTAAACCATGGAATAAAGTATTTGTAGATAAGTTTCTATAACTAATAAAGAAAACACCATAGTATGTTTGAACATATACTTGCAATATCAAGAGTTTCTTTTGAATTCAAGCATATGAAAATCAAACTTTCTAACAAAAGAAAAGTCGATTATGAAAACTCCATCCATTAACAAGGTCGGTCAAAATAATTGTTTCTTTCTTTTTAACCAAAACTAGATAATATTATATTATAAAAAGGCTACAACTAAGCTAATAACAAGCATACATAAAAGGTCGATATAGAGTTCTTCATCAAAATGGTACCTCTTAGAAAATTCATAGTAGAGTCTGCTAATGTCTAGGATTAATACATTCCATATGTTCTTAAAAGTATATTGCCTAATATAAACTTCTAATATTCATATAACTTTAAAATACATATAAAATAGCGGAAAAATGTTCTTAGAAAAAGAAAAAAGAAAAACTAGTGGAAAACATGTCAACTATTTTCCTCCTCCTAAACAACATTAGATGAGAGAGAATAATGTTCCTCAATATCCATGTGGCATCTTTCATATGATGGTCTATTTCTTTCCCTTTGTAATCTTCCTATGCTAAATTGATGGGCATCCTATTGTTGGGAGTTGTCAAGTGGGCATCCTTCCTAAGATTGATTGCGATATTTCTCAACATGTTGCATTTAGCTTCTAAAAAATCTAGCATCTGCCTCTAATGGACTAAGAGGTTCATGATTATTGCATGATATGAATCATGATGGTGCTCATTCCCATGAACTTTAGTAGTTAATGAGTTCAAAGAATTTACATTTCTCTATATATATTCCTTATGTCCTCTTAGTGTCCTTCTTAACTCTAAAATGTCTCTTTGGTCGATGGTTTTTTTAATCAAATTCAATTTTTCTTAAGGAAATTCTGAGTTCAAATTCACAACAGGGTATCCTAGCTTGAATCCCATTAACAAAGGATATCCTCTATTCCACAAAATGAGCATAAGGGTACTTGAAACATTGATCCTACACATAAATTATAATCTTGAAACAAGTCTCTTAACACATATAACTCCAACTGCAACCCAAAAAAAGTGGTTCAATATTTTTAAAACCGGGTCATGGAAAGTCTTTGATTGATTTCTTAAATGAGATAGAGGGAAGACAAGCAAGTTATTAAAAATGGCATTTAGACCATAAATGAGCTCTTTCCCTTGACCCAAGTTCCAATTGCAAAAATAGGCACAATAGAATAGAAGCCAAAAACAGTTCAGGATATTCAACAGTTTGGTAACTGACCATTAAGTATATCCAGAGAATAAAACATAAAGGTCACACTCTCGACAAATAATTCCAAGGAACAAAAAGACTCTTACCAGAGTATCCAGCAACCTGAGAACTCTCCAACAAGCGCAATAGGGTTCATTCTAATCCATAATCCTACCTTGCCTACAGGGAACAAAGGTAGCAAGTTCTAAAGGTCGAAAAAAAATTATGGTTTGCAAATGTATAGGATCAGATTGTGTCCTTGAAAATACCATCCCTGCATGATGAAACTGATGCATAGGATGTGGTGGCATATGATATTTATTATTGATGCAACGTGTCATAAGCTCTAGTATAATTTTCTTATGGGATGAAATAATATAGTTTCCCACATGTTTTTCCAATACAACTTGATTAAGTTTTGATGCCTTGTCTGCCTATGAGTCCACTTCTAAGTTTAGGTCATACAAAACTTGGAAGTATGAGACATTGAGCTAGTTCTTGAAATCCTTGTTGATTCAATCAATGGTTAGAGAAATAGTGTTGTCCTTTGGAGTTAGTTTTCAAACCATATATTTGATGATCAAGCTTGAATATCCTATAGCTATCAAAGTTTTGATGTTGGCTTCTTTAGCAAGAAGGAGGCCTTGTGGGAGATAATAGGCCTCAACTTGGTTGGTTATTTCTTATCATAAATCCTAGGAATAGGTTGTTTCTATATGTTCTTTGAGATAATATATAATCCCCCACAAACCTGCAAACATCCCCTATATATATATATATATATATATATATATATATATATATATATATATATATATATATATATATATAGAGAGAGAGAGAGAGAGAGAGAGAGAGAGAGAGAGAGAGAGAGAGAGA
>JZKD02S1944907.1:57259-68002 GCA_000966675.3 Picea glauca | reverse complement strand
GAGAGAGAAGAAGAAGAAGATTGTTTACAATAAATTATCTTATATAATTAAAAATATTTAGAGCATTAACATCATCTTTTACTTCATTTCCCATAACTGAAATTTTCTCCCAAAATTCCATTAACTAATTGTCCTTTTAACCAATAGATGCAATTGTTATATAATTTTATTTGGGCTCACGAGGAACATTATCATAAACCAGTATGGTATTTGTCACATCATCTTTATTATTATTCCACCTTCAAACCACATCAAGTGGTTTGGTTAATTGGTCCATGGAATCCTTTTTGAAATCCTCTTTACAAAACAAAACAATGCATCACCCCATGCAAGTGAATTTGTTTTAAACACTTGCTTAGGTAAGTGGCCCACATATTTATTTTCCTTGTCAACCCAAATTGCAATCTCAAATATTATTTTCACTAATAGGAGAAATTCAGAAATTTTGGGGTAAAGTTTGTAGTGTTTTCCCTTCACTTTCAAATCTACTTTGGATTTTTCAGTAGAACCACAACACAACAAATATTCAGACCTAAAATAAATAGAATTTTTTTTCTTTCCACCACAAAAAACGTTTGTTGTTATGAAATACCATATACAATATATACAAAATTGACATTGAAAAGAATAATGTTCTAATGTAAATACCTAAAGAAATATTATCTTGCACAATTGATTCAACGTCCTGCATCATTTCAACATTTTCCTCTTCTATTCAAGCAAAAAAATTAAAACATATTTTTTTCTTTAGAAAAAAATCTAATTCGGTGTATTTAATTTGATTAATATTGTACCTATTGGTGATGAAACCTCGATAGCATAATCTTCTATAGATGCATGTAGCAGTGGTACACCCTTTTCTATTTGAGGAACAATAATGAAAATTGAGTTGAGTCTTTGATAATCCTTGCAACAAATCATGACATGAGGAGAATATCTTGATATATTATGTGTGGATATGATTTTACCACTTGATAGTGTATTTCCACTTGTAACAACATCCCTAGTTCCTTGATCTAGAACCATAGGAGTGACTATATATTTAACATCCATATTCACTGGTCTATCTAAAAGTAGAGGAGTATATTCAACATCCATAAATGGTCTCTCTAGAAGTAGAGGATGATGTTCATGAAAAATGACTTACAATATCATGATAAAATTATACTTTTTAATGTTGGAATTATCATAAAACTAGAATGATGACAAAAAACAATGTAATCGCTATATAGTTTTATAAACATGATATATTTTATGAACTTTAAGTGTTGATAAATGTTTGATAATACCCCTTCATATATTCCTCTTGATGTATGTTCTAAACAACACATGCCAATATACACTTTTTCTCATGCATTATACATTGAGTAAGTCTTCTTCCAACAGAAAAGGAGGCAACCATTCCACCTTGCTCTACAAAAGTTTCAAGAATATTATTCCAAAATGAAAGCTTCCTTTCATTTTTACATGTATGTTTCTTCCTCCCCGAAACACCATCTTCCTCAAAAGAAGGCATAGGATCATTTTTCTCTTACACTTCATTCTGATCATATATCATCTTCGTGGCTTGAATTGTATCAATTGCTTCATCTTGTTCTTGGTGATATAGTGATCTAGATAGACATCGTTGGCCACCCACCTATTCCACTAAATCAAAACACAAATTCAATATTGGTATTTTTCTCTAGTTTTTTTGGGTCCTGAACTTTCGAGGTTGTTTTGAGGCCCCAAACGACATTTTTTTGGCACGAAAACACCTAGTAGATAGTCGAATACATATATTGGGTTGTTCAAAATGTGTACTTCTTGGCTAGACATTTTTTATGGGATATTGAGTGAACCAAATGAAGATCATATGAAAATGCTACACCTCTGGGAAGTTGATGTATCAACTAACCACATCAAGGCCCACAAACCTTTTTGCGTTTCATCTTCTGGGGTTAGGGTTTTGGATGTTTAGGGTTTCTCATTGATGCTTTATGTTAAAAGTTATTTTAACCTCATTGTAATCACTTATTGCGAATGATTGTATCCATCACATCTCTTCTCAGAGATAAGATGCCACCATTCTAGCAAGTTCATTTCACTCTGTATTTTTACAGTTACTGCATATTTCCTTCATTAATAGAAATTGAGTATTATCGTATCTATGTATTTCTGTCATATTTCAGTGGGTCATTTTGTTTCCTCATAAATTTATATTAGTGGTATTAGAGTGGTCTTCTCTTTATCTAGTTCTGTGTGCATGTCTCCAACAAGGTCAGGAAATAAGGAATTGGGACTCGAACTACTTAAGCCTTTAAAATATCATCGTCACTGACCCTGATGGCCTCCCATGGTGGAAGAAAAGAGATATTAAGGAGTAGGAGATCATATTAAGTTGTTTCTCGGGGAATCCCTCGCACTAGAAGGACATGATAATGGATAACCTTTCCTAAATCATTTGATATTTTTCGACAACAACATATGTGTCTTCATCAAGAGGCCACTTTGGAGGCACCACCCCCTTCAAGGTACAAGTTAATTTTGATATTCTTGTATTTGAAGGTTAGATAGATGTGGATGCTTTGGAAAAGTGGTTAAATCTGTTGGACGGTTATTTCTCTATCTATAATTTCTCCAATAGGGAAAATATCACCTTTGCACTCCTTAAGGTTTCCCCCCGTGTCAAAAATTGGTGGGAGACTTACTGTGAGAAAAAATCATAGACGAGTTTGGAATGTTTGGGGCCAAACCCACTTGGGACTCTTTTATGGATGTTGTTAAGGAGAAACATTACCCTATTGGAAACTATGACAACCAGTACAATACATGGAACACACTACGTCAGGAGAGGTACCAAACAGTGCCAGAGTTCACAAATACCTTCCATATTTTGTGCCTATACACATAGATTCTCTATGTAGTGGAAGAAAGTGGATAAAATCATAAAAGAATACCGATACATCTTCACCTCAACTACCAAGGTGCCTATACACTACAAATTTGGGAACTAGTACCCAATTCCTTGAATTGATGACATTCTTAACCAACTCAAGGGAAACAAGTACTTCATTAATATTGATCTCAATTTCGGCTACCACCAGGTCCCAATAGAAATGATTAATATATGGAAGACTGATTTCAAGTCTAAAGAATGTCTTTTCAAGTGGTTGTCCATGCCCTTTTTCTTAACGAATGCCTCAAAAAATTTCATGAGGTTGATGGAAAACATCTTGCTACCTTTTACCAATTCCTTTTTGTTGTATATTTGGATGACATCCTCATCTTCAACAAGATTTGGGTCTAACACTTGCATCACATTCAGCAGGTCCTCCACACTCTATGAAAACAAAATCTATATGCTAACTTAGAGAAATTCTCCTTCAACGTGAACATGGTCCAATACCTCAAATACATTGTAGATGAGAATGTTGTGCATGTGGATCCAACCAAGATCCAAGTCATTAAGACAACACTAACCATGCTTCGGAGCTTCTTAGGCCTTACCAACTTCTATTGCAAATTTGTGTTGGGGTTCTCTCATATTACATGGCCCCTCATCTAAGTGAACAAGGGTGGTTGTTGTTAGAAATAATAGATGTGATCGTTTAACCATATACAATATAGAAATAGTGTCACCCAACCATAGGCCAAAGCCACCCCCGAGCACCTTAACCTTGATAGATAACTATTCCACAAGAAAACCCTAGGCCTAATAGCCAATCAATGTAGCGTACCTCTCTCTCTCCATAGCTAGCATACAAGGAAGAAATTTCAAACCATAACCAATAGAAAGTTTGAGCCTAAACCGAGAATACAGATTGCAATAGTTGCAGTTGCAGCTACTCCCCAGGCTTTGGCACTTACCCAGTTTCTATAGTGTGCACTTCTTCATTGCTGAAATTTCGAGTTGTGTGTGCCAAATGAGATCTAGATACCTGTATTTATATTTTTTTTTCTGAGCTGTCGGGGTCGACTTCTCATTCTGGAGGCTAAGTACTTAATATTAAATATTTCCTTGAGCCGACTTTTCTTCTAGGTTTATGTTCAATGCTTTAGGGTTTCTTCTTGCTTCCCAGAATATTCTATTCTCGTTGGGGTTACACGTGGAGATAAATACCTCCTGCAACTACCATAATATCAACACTCCATCCTAGATAGGGGGGTATTGGAGGCAATGGTCTTGAGCACAAACATACCATTCAACCGGTAACATCATCATAGCCATACAGGCTATCTCATGATTAGATCACAAGCACCATTATCACTATCATATGATATCATCAATTGCATCATCTCTAGAATCCATACTCCATTTGAGTAATTAGGCATGATGATGAATAATTCACTCACTCCACAGAGTGATACAAGGACCATTCTTCTAATCTGGATATACGTCCTAGAAGAATGATTGTCCCAACAGAGCTAAAAGCTACACCATGGACTATAGAGACCATTCCTATAGGAATGTCAATCTAGGACTATTTTATAATCGAGTCATATGTACCATAGAGACCTGTCTCAACCTATATGCCTTAGAAAATATCGGTCCTAAACCATTTTCCTAATCGGGACACAAATTGTGCCTTGGAAAAATATTAGTCCATGTCATGTCAACAAACTGTCAACCTAGACCATTATCCACATAGAGAATACCTGTCCACCAGCAATTTTTTCTATCTGGACCATTCTCTGCCTAGAGAATGTATGTCCACAAGCACACTAACTATCAGTCTAGTTGATAATCATTTTCAACACTACTGATAGTCTACATGGCAATCAGAACAATGTCATTCAATAGAACACAACTGTGTCTATCCATAGTAGTACATAACTACTATCCAGTGGTACACAACCACACCAAGTAGTACACGACTACTCAATCAGTGACACATAGTCACAACTAGTGGAGTACATCCACCACAGTAGCATACATCTACTATCTAGAGACATATAGTCTCCATAGTGATCATATCAACTTGCACAGAAAACAATATCATGATATAAACTGAGTCATTTGGGCCATTCTTCCACTCACATATGTGATATTTGGAAGAGCATCTACCCTCAGAAAGTAAAACATCAGTCATGAGTTATCTAGACTATTCTTCTCAAAATAGAAGAATAATTTTCCTAATTTCTGAGCTTGAACCATACACCTAACTGGTCCAATCCTCCGGCACTAAACAAAGTGCAACCTTGAGAGAATGAGTTTTCCCTAGGGAATTCATGTCCCTGATTGTTGAACCTGGACCATTCACCTAATTGGGCCATTCCCTTGGCACTAAACAAAGTGACACCTGGAGAGAATGAGTCTTCCCTAGGGAATGCATGTCCCGCACCAACCTCCAAAATATACCATTATTCGAGACTTCTCACAACTGTGAACTTCAAAATAATGATTGTCCGGCGAGGCAGACCATTCTATTTGACCACTACTGAGAGTGACTGCCAAGAAGAAATATTTTCATATACCATTCCCCCACACTGGACATAAGGGGAATCATTGTCTATGGTACATCATCAATCTATCGAACCATTTTCATTACGAAAATGACTGTCCGATCTGGACCATTTTTCGAACTGGAAAATGTCTATCCGTCAAAAATCTCAAACCACTTTCTGAACTGGAAAGGAACTACTCATCCTGGACCATTTTTCAAATTGAAAAATGTTATCCATAAATCAATAACATATCAATGCTCCCTCCCAACTTGGGAGTAATCTCTTCATTTTTCAATAAGGAAGTCATATCCATCAGCTCCAGCTTGTTTCTTGAGTACGCAAACTTTTTCCATCTTGGACAAAGGCTTTACCAAAATATCTTCTATCTGCTTATCTGTGGAGATATATATTGGAGAACCACTTCTCTTTTCTGGACTTCATCACGGAGAATGTAATGCTTGATCTCAGTGTACTTTAGTCTGTCTGGAACATTGGTTTTCTCCGAAGGCTACATATAGCTCTTGATCATTACAATATATCATGGTTGAATTCAGCACTTCTGTTTCTTGGTAGCTCATGACATCGTGGCAAGGCTCAAACTAAAACACACCCAAGTGGCACTTCTTCTGTCATCATGTGAGTTTGTCATGGATTATCACTCCATCATCCTGAACTTCTGAGTAACCATTATGATCTCTATCATTGAAAGTTTTCACCATGATTATGTTGTGCATGAGAGGCTTTGCACCAAGTTGTTTGAATCCATACAAGATCTTCTTCCATATGCATACAAGGGTCTCTTTCTGGTATACCTCAAAACCTTGAGGTTTCTATACATATGCTTCTTGTTCAATTACTCTGGAGAACATTCTTTGCATTCATATTATGTAAACTCCAACCCATGTATATTGCAGAAGATATAATGGCTCAAGCAGAGGTATGTCTGGCTATTGGAACAAGCTATCATCATAGTCTTCTCCCTCCATCTCAGAGAACCTCTAGTTTTGAAGCTCATGATGCTTCCATTCATAAGTCTTTCATACATTGTTCTTTATCACAACTTCCATTTCTTCTGCTTGATTGATTCTAGTGGGTTCAAACCAAGTTGGTAGTCTTGTGATTCTCGATATAATGACTGGTTGTTCTGGATTTTCTTTCTCTCTTGGAATCTTCATGTTCTTCCTCATGTTTCTCTTTAGCTCTTGGGTCCATGGATTTTTCTATAGATTCCATGCTCTGAAGATTCTAACTTCTTCCTTTCATCATAGGATCTTGGATGTGGATGGACAACCAAGGATACTTTAAGGCTTATTTTTGAAGAAGACTTCTTCTAAAGTCGAACTGAACACGTGTTTTTTTTCATGGATGCTAGCATTGATTGGAACATGGATAGATACTTCATAATCCTCAACGGATCATATTATTTAGGATTAGCTCCCTCCTAATCCTTGCTTCATGCATGAATGCATGCTCTTCCTTTGGAATTATATAATCGGCTCCCTCCATCTAGGAGATTCCATGCTTTCGTCTGCATCCTTATTGCCTTCTACAAAGTGTCACAAGTCTTTTTCTAATTTTCCTTTTGATTGTTGACTTCTTTTTGTTTTTACTTCTTCCATGTTTCTTCAAGTTTGATTCACATTTCATCTTATGTTATGTTAATAGCTTCCACGGGAATTTTTACCAAGGATTGTCAATGTACATCATTTTTTCATGTGTATTTCTCGACCTGTAGTCATCGTGATAGAAATCATTATCTTGTTATTCTTCCATAGATATTGTTTCTCTTTGAACATATTATCTTATAAGAAATAGATATGCAAGATATGTACAAAAACTATGTAAACATGGTATGTACAAGAATTATGAACAATGTTGTTACCTTGTCTTAGAAGAAGAAGTTTGTTTTATCCTGCTTGGCCTTGTTTGAGGGTTCCCTTTCTTCGACAATTGATTCTTTGTGTGTTTCCTTCCTTTTCTTTAACTCGGGACAATTATTCTTGTAGTGACCATATTTTCGACAGTTGAAGCATTGTATTTTTGACATATCTTTCTCTTGATTTGGTTTCTTCCTTGAGACAAACTTCTTTTTAATCCTGAAATTCTTGAACCTTGTTGTGAAGGCTTGATCATCGTATTTCTTTTGGGGTTTTTATTTTGCACTAATCCTTGATTCTTCTTGTGCACAGCAAGTCCAAAGTTTTTAAAATGTGGGATACTCCTTCCTTGTGTTCATGCTTGTGGAAAAATCATCCCATGTCTTAGGAAGACCATTGAGTACTATATTTACTAGTTCCTTCTCTGAAATGATTTCTTCAATAGCTTGTAGTTGATCTCTTAACTAAGAGATTCTCACAAGGTATGATGTTATGCTCTCATCATCATTCATTTTCATGTCACGGAGCTCATTCTTCAAAATCATTACTTGTCCAATGTTTTTTACTGAGAAGAGGTTTGTTAGGGCATCATACATATTCTTAGATGATTCAATATGGGAGATGTAGGGTATCAAGTTGTATTTTATAGATTCCACTATGATACTCATGGAATTGATGTCATTGTCTTTGAACTTCTCCATAACTACAACGTTTTGAGGTTGCTTCTCTTTTCCTTATTCGAACTGTGTTTCCATGATATTTCCTTTCATGATATCCAACACTTTATTCTTGGCAATGATGAGGTCAATCCTTGTCTTCCACGCTCTGAAGTTAGAATCCCCTTCTAAATTGTTTTCTGGCTTCATAGAGTAAGTCATAACTTCTTTGACTTGGTCAATCTTTGACCAAAAACTCAAACTTAAGGTCTTAGCTTGTTGAGAGTACAAGGAGGTGTGTTAGGCTAGGGCACACTAGGTTATCCATAAGTTAGGTCAATCTCTTCACTTAAGGTGCCTCAACAAGAGGGTTAGGGTTTTGTTGCTGCAACTGCAAATGTGACTGAGAAAATCCTCCCAATCTATCTTCTAGCGGTTAGATTGTCCAAAGATAGTGTGGGACCATAACCTGTTAGAAATAATAGATGTGCTTGTTTAACCATAGACAATATAGCAATATTGTCACCCAACCATAGGCCAAAGCCACCGCCAAGCACTTTAACCATGACAGAGAATGATTTTGGAAGCAAACCCTAGGTATAATAGCCAATCAATGTAGTGTACCTCTCTCTCTCAAGAGCTAGCATACAAGGTAGACAGTCCAAACCATAACCAATATAAATTATGAGCCTAAACTGAGAATACATATTGCAGTATCTCCAGCTACAGCTACTCCCCAGACTTGCGCACTTACCCGGTTTCTGTAGTGCGCACTTCTTCATTGCTGAAATTTTGAGTTGTGTGTGCCAAATGAGATCTGTCTACCTGTATTTATACTGTTTTTCCTGAGCTGTGTGGGTGGACTTCTCATTCTAGAGGCTAGGTACTTAATATTAAATATTTCCTTGAGTCGACTTGTCTTCTAGGGTTATGTTCAACGCTTTAGGGTTTCTTCTTACTTCCCAGAATATTTTATTCTCATCAGGGTTACACATGGAGGTAAATACCTCCTGCAGCTACCATAATATCAACAGTTGCAAAGAAAAATTTGTGTGGGTCGGGTCACAACAAAAAAAAATTGACAATATGAAACATTGTTTATGCTCATCCCCATTCCTCGCCTTACCTGATCTGCAACAACCTTTTTAGATTGATATAGATGCTTCAAACTATGTTGTTGGTGCCATTCTCACTCATCACATTCATCTGGTGACCTATCATAGTGAGACACTCTCAGATTCAGTCAGTAAGTACCCAACCTATGACAAAGAGATGTATTCCATTATACAATCACACCACCAATGAAAGCATTACATTATAGGGAAGGAGACAGACATCCATATGTATCACAAGCCTTTTCAAATCATGTAGACATGAGGAAAATTAGAGAATGAATGCCATCAAAAGTGGTCCACATACTTGCAACAGTTTCACCTCAACATAAAATATAAGAAAGGGAGGACCAATCACGTCATTTACTGCCTTAGTTGACCTCTATTTGTAGCACTAATCATGATGCTTGACTCTTGCGGGCATGAGACCTCCAGGTGGTCCCAACTCTATGACAGTGACCCTGACTTTTCTCCAACCTACTAGATGTTGGGAACAACCACATCTGTTGTTGAATTTCATATTCAGGATGGACTATTATGCCATCTAGTTCATCTCTATGTTCCTTTGAGAGAGAATTTGAAGCTAATTTGGGAAGCCCACTATAGTCGATTGGTAGGAAACTATGGCATGGAGAAGATAGTGGCAGTACTTTAGAATCATTTGTATTGGTTGAATCTTCGATAGGATGTCAGTAAGTATATTATATCATACAATTATTGCTCCATTTCCAAGCCAACCATTAAAAAACAAGGATTGTACACCCCTATTTATACTCCCAAGATGCCCTGGGAAACCATCTCAATGGACTACATGTAAGTGTTGGATTACTTAGAGGGGGGGTGAATCAGTAATAGAGAAATCTAATCCTTTTTAACCATATAATGCAAGTGTTATATCAATGTAACATTATCATCCAATATTTGCAGAGTAAATAAACAATGAAGAAATTAACAAGCATACACATACACAGTACACCAGTGTTTTTACATGGAAACCCAAAGCAAGAGAAAAGCACAGAATGTTTTTCCTTATATGTATTGAATAATTACATTCATTGGAAGCATCAACTTCCTTTGTTTTCTATTTGCAACTAGAAGGAGGCTACAACACCCTAATTTCTCAGGCTACACCCTAAGGGAAGCTCCAACTCCCCAATTCTTTGGATACAACCAGAAGGAGGATACAAGCTCCTATGTTCTCTAGCTACAACCACATGTCCTTGCCTTGTCCAACTGCCCTGACGTATAAGTAGAATGATGGAACCACTGTCACACTATCATTGTGAGATATACTGCTGTAAAACTGTACTAATCAACCTACACCAAAAAACCTATACCAATAACCTGAATCATGCATCAACATGTACCTCAATCTGTAATCAACCTGTACTATAAACAAGTGCATAAACCATGCACCAACATGTACCTCAACCTGTACCATGAACAAGTACATCAACCATGAACCAAACCTGTATGAATAACATGTCCAAACAACCTATCACAACAACCTGTCTCATCAATCTTATCAACCAAATCAGATCTACTCATGAAGATCAATCACCAAGATCAATATGTGCTTCTAATAATATACCAATACAAGTATGCTACATCATCCATAAACCATGTGTCAACAATACTACTAACAAGTACCTCCAACCATGTACCAAGTAT
>JZKD02S1944907.1:42053-55937 GCA_000966675.3 Picea glauca | reverse complement strand
ACTTTATTATTTAAATAATCCTCCTTGACTTTGTCACTTCACTTTATTATTTAAATAATCCTCTTTGATTTTGTCACTTCACTTTATTATTTAAATAATCCTCTTTGACTTTGTCACTTCACTTTATTACTTAAATAATCCTCTTTGACTTTGTCACTTCATGTTATTATTTAAATAATCCTCTTTGGCTTTGTCACTTCACTTTATTATTTAAATAATTTCTTCTTTGCAAGCACTTTGACTTCTTTGACCTTTTGGGGTTTCAAGTCAATCATATGAGGGTCATTCAACTTCATAAGGTCATAACTCTCAAACCGTGAGGAGTTATGTGACGTTCCACATACCATCGGAAATGGTATGACATGTACTATCAATATAGAATAGTATTACCTGCAAATATATCAAAACTCATGCCATTATACATCAAACAAAATTGGGTCCATTAACCAAACCTTTGTGCTACCAGAATTCGCTATTGGACTTTCTTCAAGGGTTGACATCAATGACAACCAACCCAATTAATCAACAATATCTCCCTTTGGCATTGATGGCAACACTCTGATGTAATACTGAAATCATATCACTCATGCTCCCCCTGGAACCATGTCTGCATATTTGTGACCAACACTTCCCCTAGAACCATGCCTATGTCCTCTTTATCTGATAAATCTCTCCCCCTTTGTCATCAATGGAAAAGGTATCTTTTCATTTGAGGTTTCTCCCCCTAACTGAATCGTCTGATCTCCCAACCTGAACAGTCCTCTTTATGGTGCTTCCTCATGTACATATAAGACATATAAGATAATCATTCAAAAGCATTCATTTTGGAGTAGAAATAACTCTAAGTCTCTAGCAAAGATACTCAAAGGCTTCCCATGGAAATGGTTTTTTAAATATGTCTACCACTTGTTCCTTTGTGCCCACATATTTAACTCTGATGTTATTTTCTACAATCTGTTCCTATAGAAAGTGATACTTGATTGTAATGTGCTTCATCTTGGAGTGCATCACCGGGTTCTTTGAGATATTGATGGAGCTTGTATTATCACAATAGATTGGAATGGGCTCATCATACTCAACCTGTATATCTGTCAGATTTTGTTTCATCCGTAGAACCTGTGTACAACATGATGTTGTTGCAATATACTATGCCTTGATTGTAGAAGAATATAATGATGATTGTTTCTCGCTTAGCCATGATACTAAACACTCACCCAAGTAGAATGTTTCTCCATTGGTGCTTTATCAGTCATCAATGCAACATGCCCAATCTGCATCTATGTAGGAAATAAGTGATAGATCCTTTCATTTTGGATACCATAATACAAACTCTTTTGTTCCTTTGAGATATATGAAAATCATCGTCACTGCTAATACATGTGATTCCTTTGGTGCTTGTTGAAATCGTGCCACTTATCCAACTGCCTACATTACATCTAGTCTGGATGTTGTCACATATAGTAGGATACCAATCATTGACATGTATTTCCTCTGATCTGTAGACTTCGAATCATCATCTTTGCTCAACTTGCAATTGGTTTGCATGGGAGTAATAACTGGTTTGCAATATTCCATTATGAACCTCTTTAACATTTCTCTTATATACTTGGTTTGAGAAATAAAAATTTCTTAGTTGCTTTGATGTATCTGAAGACCCAGAAAGAAGGATAGTTCTCCAAGTAATGACATTTCAAATTCATTATGCATGTCCTTTGAAAATTTATGGCTTAATCTGTCATAAGTACTTCCAAAAATAATATCATCAACATAAACTTCAATTAATAAAATACTATATTGAGTTACCTTGATGTAGAGTTTGTTGTCTGCACTTCCTTTTCTGAACCCTGCCTACTATAGATATTTATCCAGTCTAGAGTACCATGCTCTAGGATCCTACTTTAGACCATACAAGGACTTCTTTAATTTACACACATAATCTGCATTCTCTAACAACTGAAATCCTTCTGGTTGTTCAATGTAGACTTCTTCTTCAAGTTCCCCATTCAGAAAAGTTGATTTTATGTCCATCTGATACACTTTAATATTTTTGGAGCATGCATAAGCTAAAATCAATCGAATTACTTCCATTCTATCAATTGGGGAAAATGTCTCTTCAAATTCAATTCCTTCAACCTGTGCATATCCTTTACATACCAATCTAGCTTTGTTCCTTATAACCTGTCCATATTCATTCAATTTATTCATGTATACCCACTTTGTGTCGATCACATTCTCATCCTTTGGTATTGAAACCAATTCCCAAGTGTTATTTTTCTCTATTTGATCCAATTCTTCATCCATGGCCTTATTCCAAAATTCATCCTTGTTGTCCTCTTCAAAACTGGTTGGTTCAATCGTATATGAGAGTGATAGGTGTGTTTGTTCTGGTGAATAGATTCTTCTTCTAGTCTCAACTCATGTATCTATGTTTCCAATAATCTGATCTGAAGGATGATTCTTCTGTACTCGTATGCTAGGTGTCTTTGGAGACACTTGTTGAACTTTCTCTTCTTCTTCTGTCAGATCCTCTTCATCTTCCCCTTCTACTTATTTTTCATATTCTGGTTCTTCTTCGTAAAGTTGTTCCATTGATTCATTTTCTTCTTCCTTTAATTCTTGTCTACCTATTTCATCAATTGTTATGTTGATGTTTTCCACAACTTTGTTCAATCTCATGTTGTAACACTTATATGATTTCCTTGTACTTGAGTAACCAACAAGTACTCATTTTTCCACATGAGAGTCAAACTTTCCCATTCTGCCATCTTCTCTTTTGATGTAGCATTTTCTTCCAAAAACTCTAAAGTGATTCACATTTGTTGGTCTTCCTTTCCATAGCTCGTAGGGAGTTTTGTCAGTGTTGTTTCTGAGAATTACTATCTTTTGAATGTAAATTTTTGTATGCATTTCTTGTGTTCAAAATATATCTGTCAATTTGGAATCCATTAGCATTGTTCGAGCCATTTCATGCATTGTCCTATTCTTTTTTTCAACAACTCCATTCTGTTGAGGTGTCCTAGCAACAGAAAATTGTATTTTTATTCCATGTTTGTTGCAGTAGTCCATAAATTCCTTTGAATTGAACTCTCCTCCATTATCAGATCTCAAGCATTTGATTTTTGAATCCATTTCATTTTCAACCATTTCCCTGTAGACCTTGAAGTTTTCAAAAGCTTCTGACTTAATCCTAAGAAAGCAAGTTGCAATCATTCTTGTATAATCATCAACTAATAACATAAAGTATTTCTCACATTTTAAACCCTTTGTTGTAGTTGGTCCAACTAGATTAGTATGCACAATTTCTAGTGGTCTTGTCGTTGAATATTCTTTTGATTTAAACATGGTCTTTGTTTGCTTTCCTTATTGACAATGCTTGCATAAAGTGTTTGTTGGTTTAGTGATCTAGGGAATTTCTCTAACTACTTCCCTTTTGTTGACTTTGAAAAGGTTATAAAAATGTATGTGACCCATTCTTTTGTGCCATAGCCAACTTTCATCTTCCTTTCCTGGGCAACACTTTTCATTTCCAATTTCACTTAATCATATGTATTGCTTGAAGTTCTCACAGTTGTTGCAATCAATTTTCCTGAACCTTCTTTTCTTATCTCTCACTTTTGTGAATTGAAAGTAACTTTATGACCTTGGTCACATATTTGACTCATACTTAGAAGATTATGTTGTGTATCTTCTACTAGTAGAACATTTTTTGCCTTGGTATTCTTGTTCCCAATTCTGACTGTGCCTTTTCCAATGATTTTAGTTGAATCATCATTTCTGAAGGAGACCGATCCATCTCTTTCCTTTATTAATGTAAGAAACTTGTCTCTATCACATGTCATGTGTTTTGAATAGACATTGTCAACATACCAACCACGTTTATTCTTCTTAGCTTGTAGAGCGAGTGTGCATTCTTCATTGCTATATTGATTATGTTTTCTTATCCATGTCCTTTTCTGAGGTTCCTAACTATGATTGTTGTTGTTATGTTGTGGTTCTCTAGGAGGGATTGTGATTCTGCAATCTTTGGCCATGTGTCCAAATTTTTTACATTTGTAGCATTCCACTTCAGTGCTCAAAGATTCAAACCTGTTGTAACTTCTTCTTTGTGTTTCACTAGGCCTTCTTGGATAACCCTTTTGTGTGTGACTTTCAAATTTATTTATGTTCCTGTTGTTAGCTCTGCAATTCACATCTTTATGTCCAAAATTATTACATGCATAACATAAACCAAAAAATATAGTTTGATACCTGGGATTTTAAGATATTTTGAAAGGAGGTACTCTTATGAATCATTCTTCTTCTTGAGGCCTATATGTTTCTGTCGGTCATTGATTCTGAAATCTGAATCTTCTCGGTGGAGGAGTGTCCCTATAATTTTCTTTGTAGACCTTCCTATTCCCTTTGATTGTTTCTGCATAGATTTTTGGATATGTTTCTTGTTCTGTTGTTTTGGAGCTTGATCCCTTTTCTGTCTGATTGTATCCAAGTTTGAACTTGTCATGATGAGGTTTTTAACTACTGATAATGTCATTCAAAACTTTTGAGTTGTTCTGCATATTTTTCTTTTGAAGATCCTTTCTTAATGTGACAATTTATGCTTCCAAATTTTCAATGATCATGTCTCTTAATTCTAGTTGTTCTTTGAGTGCTTCTTCAATTCTTTTATCTTCTTCAATTTCAACCTTCAAATTTATGATCATTTGTTCTAGTTCCTGAGTGTCTTCTTTCTTGTCTAGTTCCACTTGTATTTTCTTGTTTTTCTTCTTTTCTCTTATGATAACTTATATGGCACACAACAATTCTTCTGGGTAGTCAACTTCTGCATCTTCATAATCTTCTTTGGCCTATTCATATTCTTCTTTGGAAACTTATTTATCAGTCTTCTACTTCCATGAATAGAACTATTTATGTCTCACTATCATTGACTTCGTATTCATCTGATGATGAGATGTTTTCTTTGGTGCATAAGTTTTTCTTAAAAACTTTATTTGTGGTTCTTTTGCCTTTATATGTTTGTTTGATATTTGAGTAAACTTCATCATTTATCTTTTTCTTATGAGAACATTTGTTAGAAAAATCACCAATACCATCATAATTAAAACAAATCAAAGGAAGCTTACCTCTATACATGTCGTTGGTTCCCTTGTTCAATCTTCTGACAAAGTTGGCCATGTCTTCATCATCTTCTGAGATGTCACTATTGTTGTTATGTTCTTTTTCTTTTTGCTTTCCCTTTTGCTTTGATCTTTTGGAGGCTTTGAAGGCTTCTTCTTTTATATCTGGATTTTCATGTTCAGTTCTCATTTCATATGTTGTGAAGATTACATGTAGTTCGTCCATGCTTATTGAGTTTAGATCTGTTCTTTCTTCTAGTGTTGATATATTAGGGTCAAATCTCATAGGAAGAGATCTTAGTAACTTTTGAACAATTACAGATTCTTTGATTTCTTCTCCCAATCCCAAGATTACATTTACTGTTTCATCGACTAGTAAAAAGTAAGTTGCAATGTTCTCATCTTCCTTCATCTTTAGTTTTTCGAACTGACCTCTGTAAGTTTGAAGCTTTGTTGCTTTGACTTTTGAATCTCCTTCATAAATATTTTGAAGTTTGACCCAAATATATTTAGCGGATTTACAATGTGCGACTTTGGTGAATATTGATTCTCCAAGACCATTCAGAAGTGCATTTGTGGCTTTGGAATTATTCTGACCGAGTTTCATAGCTTTGTCATTTGTCGACGGAATTTTTGGTGTTGTGTATCCATCTACAATTGATTTCCAAATTTCAAATCGTTGTACCTGTATATATGTCTTCATCCTTATGCTCCAAAAGGCATACTTTTGTCCATAAAACTATGGTATTCCATTTTTATACATGTTGTTGCTCTCCATGATCTACCTTTCAGTGGTTAAACTGATTTCTGAAGGAACTTGCTATGATACCAATTGTTGGATTATTGAGACGGGGGGTGAATCAGTAATAGAGAAATCTAATACTTTTTAACCATATAATGAAAGTGTTATATCAATGTAGCATTATCATCCAATATTTGCAGAGTAAATAAGCAATGAACAAATGAACAATCATACACATACACATACACAATACACCAGTGTTTTTATGTGGAAACCCAAAGAAGGAGACAACCACGGAATGTTTTTTCTTATATGTCTTGAAGAATTACATTCATTGGAAGCACCAACTTCCTTTGTTCTTCAATTGCAACTGGAAGGAGGCTCCAACCCCCTAGTTTCTCAAGCTACAACCTGAGGGAAGCTCCAACTCCCCAATTCTCTAGTTACAACTAGAAGGAGGCTACAACCCCCTATGTTCTCCAGCTGCAACCGGAAGGTGGCTACAACCACGTGTCCTTGCCTCGTCCAACCACCCTGGCGTATAAGTAGAATGATGGAACCATTGTCACACTATCACTTTGAGATATATTGTTGTAAACCTATACCAATCAACTTGCACCAAACAACATGTACCAATAGTCAGAACCATGCATCAACATGTACCTCAACCTGTAATCAACTTGTACCATAAGCAAGTGCATCAACCATGCACCAACTTGTACCTCAACCTGTACCATGAACAAGTGCATCAACCATGCACCAAACCTGTACAAATAACCTGTCACAAAAACATGTTCAAACAAACTATCACAACAACCTGACTCATCAATCTTATCAACCAAATCAAATCTACTCACGAAGATCAATCACCAAGATCAATATGTTCTTCTAATAATATACCAATAAAAGTATGCTACATCATCCATAAACCATGTTTCAATAATACTACTAACAAGTGCCTCCAACCATGTATCAAGTATGTACCAATCATGTATCAACTACTCATCAACTATGACTCGTCAATATGTACCAACATCATCAACTATACACCTCATGTATGTGCCAACTCAGCAACTACTTGTCTCAACCATGTACCCAACATGTACCTCAACCAAAAGCCCTCATCAATTTCATCATCCAAATATGATTTGTAACTTTGTAATAGACCTAGTGTAAGTAATCACATACATGCAAACCTTCCTTAACTTTAAAAACAAGAGACTAGCATTTTCATCAAACTTTACTTTAGTCTCACATGACTAGTTTTGGATTAGTCAACAACCCTAACTTGAAATAATCATAACTATTTACTTGTAATGAATAAAGATCTGAAAATAGTACACAATTTTATTCAGTGTGTTTTATACAATTCCTTCAGGTGTCACTACTTGGAACCTCTCGAAAAAGGAGTTATAGCAAAAATGGCATACCTTGTTGAATTTTAGCTTATTCTAGAGAGCGAACTTGTAGAGTGTGCCCCGTACGGAATATTTGTTGTATGGATATGACAATTGTACACAGAATACTAAAGAATATACTCTAACCAACGCATTTGTCTTACTTAATTTGGATATGTTAAGAATAATTTATGATATTTTTACCCGAAACACATGTTTTAGACTAGTTTCAAGACTAGCCACAAACCCTATTTTCCACGGAGTGTAACTCCAAAAATACAACAACCCACAAGCTAAAATTTGTACCACAACTACTTGGATATGTTTTCTAAATGGCCTCCCGGTTTCATGGTCTGAATCATTCTAGAAAAAAAGTTATTGTGAAAATGGTGAGATGACCTGTAAATAACATACCTTAGAAAGCATCATCAAAAGAATTTATCCTCCCTTGAATTTTGCCTTTGGCCTTATTTACTTCACCTTCCCTATGAAATTCGGCTTAGATATTTGTTGGTTACTTCAGTCACCTATAGATATGCAATATGCTCAAGTGTGATAAAAATGAGAGAGCCTTGCCTCTTATTTATACTCTCCGAGTAGCTTCCTTAAAAGCATCTTCTAGGCCACTTTGTCCACATAGTCACATATGTCCAACTTTGTCCAAATTGTCACTTGTCCATATATCCAATAGCCACTTGACCACTTAACCCATTTTCCTCATTTTAGGGTTAACCTTCTTATAACCACTTTCCATAATTAGAAAGTTCTACATTTACTTTATTATTTAAATAATCCTCCTTGACTTTGTCACTTCACTTTATTATTTAAATAATCCTCTTTGATTTTGTCACTTCACTTTATTATTTAAATAATCATGTTTGACTTTGTCACTTCACTTTATTATTTAAATAATCCTCTTTGATTTTGTCACTTCACTTTATTATTTAAATAATCATGTCTGACTTTGTTACTTCACTTTATTATTTAAATAATCCTCTTTGACTTTGTCACTTCACTTTATTATTTAAATAATTTCTTATTTGCAAACACTTTGACTTCTTTGACCTTTTGGGGTTTCAAGCCAATCATATGAGGGTCCTTCAACTTCATAAGGCCGTAACTCTCAAACCATGAGGAGTTATGTGGTGTTCCACATACCACCGGAAATGGCATGACATGTACTATCCATCTAGAATATTCTTACCTACAAATATATCAAAACTCATACCATTATACATCAAAAAAACTTGGGTCCATTACCCAAACCTTTGTTTTACCAGAATTCGCTACCGGAATTTCTTCAAGGATTGACATCAATGACAACCAACCCAATTAATAAAC
This sequence comes from Picea glauca, assembly GCA_000966675.3. Taxonomy (NCBI): domain Eukaryota; kingdom Viridiplantae; phylum Streptophyta; class Pinopsida; order Pinales; family Pinaceae; genus Picea; species Picea glauca. The sequence continues at coordinate 47,343 of JZKD02S1944907.1, read as the reverse complement.
AGTAAGATCTCCCCTCAACCAAGCATGGAAATGACTTTGTATTTGTGGTTTTTTATCGATTCTCTAAGATGGTCATTCTAACAACCTACAATAACAGAGTATCACAACCAGGACCACTTCCAAGCTCTTCTTTAAGCATGTGTGGGTACACTTTGGAATACCCTATACCATCATATCATATCAGGACAACAAGTTCTTGAGTACAATCTGGTCAAGCCTCTAGCCATTGTTGGACACCAAGCTCAGCAAATCCACTACCTTCCACCCCTAAAATAATGGACAGAAAGAAGTCAGCAATAGGATGACCGTGCATATATTTCACATGTAAAACTCCAAGAATCCATGCAAATGGGATGAGAGCCTTCCTTATGTTCAACACAACTAAAACAGAGCCCTCCATAGCTCAACCAGACACAATCTTTTTTAAGTGGGCATGGGATTTCAACCATTGGGACCCATTGATGTAGCACTACCCCTTGTGTCCACATAGGAAAACGATTCCCATGGTTAATCTTAAGCCAAAAAAGTCATCAAATTCATTGAATGGATTGAGCGCATATGCCAACATGTCCATGATATTTTATAGAAATCCAATGCTAAGTACAATAAGCACCATGATCCACATTGGGTTCCACACAAGTTTTGGGTGGGAGACAAATGGTTGCATTTGTAGAAAGATCACCTTACAAGACCCCATCGAAAGTTTTGTCCACTTTTCTATGGACCTTACACCATCACCAAGGTTGTGGGTGAAAATTATTTTGAGTTAAGTATTTCCACCTTCCTTGTCTTGCACTCAGTATTTAATGTGGACCTCTTGAGGCCATATTTTCCACCACTATTGGACACATCGGAGGTGGCAGAGCAATTGAAGCCTAAAAATATAAACCATGAATACATGGAATAGGAAACCATTGATCATATCATGGAAACACAAGTTAATGGAAATCACCAACAAAAGATCCAACTCTATCAGGTTGTCAAATCAAGAAAACCACTACACCAAGGCAAGTGGCCCACCAAGAGTCAAATTCAGAAGAATTTTCCCCATTTGATGGGGGAACTCAACGCAATGGAGACCATTTCTTCCTAAGGGGGGAGGAATAATATAGGTGGACATTGGTGGCCACCCACCTGTTCCATTGGCACAAAACACAGTTTTCATCTTGGCAGTTTTCTACAGTCTTTTTGGGTCTCAAATTTCGGGGTCATTTTGAGACCCTAAATGACGTCTTTTTGGCATGGTGGCACCCAATAGATAGTCAAATGCATGTACTGGGCTATTTGGAATGTGTACTTCTCGGCCATACCTTTTTTATGAGCTACGGAGCTCCCAAAATGGAGATCGTATGAAAATATTATGCCCTGGAGAAGTCGACATATCAACTAACCACATCGGGGCCCACAAACCATTTGGTGTTTTATCTTTTGGGGTTAGGGTTTTGGATGTTTAAGGCTTCATCATTGATGTTTTATGTTAAAATGCCTTTTAGCATCATTCTAATAACTTATTTTGAATGTGCGTAGCCTTCACATATAGTCTATGAGATAATTTGCCACCATTCTAGCGAGTTCATTTCACTATGCATTTTTATAGTTCTTGCAAATTTCCTTCATTAATATAAATTTGGTATTATTGTATCTATGTGTTTCTATCATATTTATGTGGTGCTTGGATTTTATACCATCAATTTTAGCAATTCAAGCACCCAATTCTTATTTATTGATATATATTGATACTTTTTAGGGGCCTCATGACACTCATGAATATCAATTTTGAAAACGTTTCCTTCAAATAAGAAAGTAGATGCATTATTTTTTTGTTTTCACCTCCTTTTTTTTTAAACATTTTCACTAATGTTTCCATTTTGGCCTCAGCTAGAGTTTGCTTCGAGGGTTTAAAGTAAGACTTTCTCATATCCTTATCAAAACTATGTGCATACCTACACCTCCAATATGTTATGATTACACTAGAATTACGATTGAACTCTTTTTTATATACATGTACTGCACAATATATGATGTTTGTTTATTAAGGTATATACCTTTCAAAACAGTTTGAATTCCATGATGTACTGCATTAGTAGATATTATATCTAAATTCTCATTGTAGTTACACAACTTCCATCCACACTTGTATGCAAACACATATTTCCTTTGTATTGAGGCTAGCATACGATGCTTTTGATATAAATTTGCCTAAACAGTTCTTTGTTGTATAACACAATATTTATAAATGGTCTTAGTTACTTTAGCTAGTACAATTGCTTCAAATTGAATCAAAAGTTCAAATTCATTCGCAATTGTCAAGTCCGGAACAATTCCTATAGAATTCACCTCATCCATGGTGTAAATATAAATGTACAAGTTTGGGTAACTATTTTCTTGCTCAACAACTTATAGAAACCAATAGTGACCTATAACATCACATGTATTTTCAAAAGAGACTTGAAGCATGGGTACACATGTATAAGTTGATGTTAAGTGTGCAGTGTATTATCTACATAAAATGGTGTATTATGATTAGATTTTTATAAATATAAAATGATAAATATACAATGGTACAAGACTAATGTAATACAAAAAATTACATGGAAGACTCTAAAAACAACCTGTGTGAAATGAACCAAACATATAATTAGGGCGTGGAATGTGTACAATTGAAAATAAAATGTTGAAATCAAACTAACTAATTTCTAGAAATGAAATTTAAATTGTTGAAAATTAAATGTTGAATGAAACTACCAAGAAATAAATCAAATGAAAAAGGACAAGTAATAAAAAGTAATGGGTTTTTCCTTATCAAAATTTATTCAAATTTTAAACAACATCAAATGACACAAACAACAATCTAAAGTTCTAATTTAATGTTGAAATGAAACACGCCAAACAAGAGAGATAAACTATAGCATTAGTAAGTGTCACACACCCACTACGGAAACTATGATTTTTCTTTTTCTTTTTGTCTTTTCTTCGAGGGACAGAATCCCCGAATTTCTATGGGGCCTAGCGCAGAGCATCCCTTCCCTTGTCCTCCTCCATGTGATCATTGGCTTTAGATCTTCGCCATGCGTCCCTACAAACAAACGGTCCAGATTCTTTCGGGACTCCTCCTTCCTACCACAAGACCCTGTCCAGTGACCTAGGGCTCATCTGCAGAGTGCGTCAAGGTTTCGCGTACCGGGATTTCACGACTTGTGAAAACGAGGGGTCTTGCCCTTGGGTTTCTCGGGAGCCAAAATGCCGAAACCCATTCACGCTAAACCGATTCGGGGTTTCGCATACCGGTACTTCACGACTGGCGAAGACGAGGGGTCTTGCCCTTGGGTTTCCCGGGTGCCGAAACGCCGAAACCCATTCACGCTAAACAGATTCGGGGTTTCGCATACCGGGACTTCGCGACTGGAGAAGACAAGGGGTCTTTCCCTTGGGTTTCCTGGGTGTCGAAACGCCGAAACCCATTCACGCTAAACCAATTCAGGGTTTCGCATACCAGGACTTCACGACTGGTGAAGATGAGGGGTCCTACCCTTGGGTTTCCCAGGTGCTAAAACACCGAAACCCATTCATGCTAAACCGATTCGGGGTTTCTTGTAACGGGACTTCGTGACTGGCGAAGACGAGGGGTCTTTCCCTTGGGTTTTCCGGGTGCCGAAATGCCGAAACCCATTCACGCTAAACTAATTCGGGGTTTCGCATACCAGGACTTCGCGACTGGCGAAGACGAGGGGTCTTTCCCTTGGGTTTCCCAAGTGCCGAAACGTCGAAACCGGGACTTCGCAACTAGAGAAGACGAGGGGTCTTGGCCTTGGTTTTCTCGGGTGACAAAATGTCGAAACCTGAGAGAATTTCTCTTTCTTGTACAAGGTTTCCAGACTCTGGTCACATGATCCTTCAAAGGGTTCTTGGGTAATCATCTCTAGGCTTGGTGACCTGACTAAAAGGCCTTCCTAATTCGCCAAGATATGAACTCTCTGATAGGGGTAAATTAAACTCGTGGGTTCACTATAACGGTAGTCCTTTCAAGGAACTCACTCCGACTCTGGAATGTGAGGAAACTTCCCAGGAGGAGGTGCCTTCGGGAAATCAAACTAGGACATAGCGTGAGTCAATAGACGGAACAAATCTCAAGGGAATGGACTCATATTCTGAACTCGTTCCTTTTATACATAAACCGATTATGATCATATAAGTATAAGTATGCATCCATTGTTTTTTATCAAAACACCGGACAATCATTCCACACAGAAATCATTACGGGCAGATAAACATGAGCATGTGTTCATGGTATACAATTCAAAATACAAGGCATAAAATACTTATCAGAAACACCAGGTGTGACGCGACTACTGAGAGGGGTGCTCGTTTCCACCCAACTGTAGGCTCAATGACTCCAAACGGATTTACCACTAGCCACCCCCAAGCTAGACCACGATGCTTTGAGATTCAGTCTCCTACTTCCAGCTCAATGGAAGTCAAGGATGAAGGTTACTCTCCTTCTCCTGATACAGGAAAATAATCCCGGATGAAGGTTACTCTCCTTCTCTTGATACAGGAAAATAATCCCAGACGAAGGTTACTCTCCTTCTCCTATATTTTGAGCTCCCTGTGTTTCCAAAGTTTCTCCAATTCTCTTCCGTGATCCCTGTCATGCGTGCTTTCTCTCTTCTCCTCTTACCACACTTCCTCTCTTGCCTTTTCTCTGCAAGATTGTGTGTGGCACAAATTTCCCTGTCCGCGTTCAGGTCTGGAAGCTGTTACGAATGGGTGGTTCACCCCCATCCCCTCATTAACTCTTGAGGATCCTCCCCACCTACCAATCTGACGGGAAATCCATTCCAGGGTCAGAGAGTTGCTTTGTTCTTTGAGCAAGTAAAACCAATACGGTACTGGCTCAGTGGAAGTTAACGCAACCATTCCAGCTCCCTTCCACCACCTCTCATTAGCCATCGTGGTCTCTTTTAGCACATCCCCCTCCTAGCATCCATGCAACACATATTCATAATTTACATTCATCGACCTTTTCTAAAAAGGTCCGTCAAATCAAACATTCACATCTTTGAGTTTGCTATAGTTCTTGGCCAATATAGTTATTTTTGCAGACTGGGGAAACTGTTGGGTGTGTGTTATATTCTTTGCATGTGTGTGTGTGTGGGTGCGTTAGATACGACAACTGCGGATTTTTCTATTTTTAGCTGATTTGTAAATTAATCCTGGATTAAGGGATTAGGGTTTTGGTATCTACAGAATACCTAAAAACATTGTATATATTGTATGGAGAATGGTGAAA
>JZKD02S1944907.1:11460-41968 GCA_000966675.3 Picea glauca | reverse complement strand
ACTGGTACACAACCTACCAGTACACAAACTACTAGTACACCAGTTACTGGTATGTCGAAGGAAGATTGGGACAAGTTGGACAGAAGAGAAAGGAGTACGATTCGACTCTGCCTGGCAGATTCGGTGTTGTTGAATGTCTCGGGAGAATCTACAGCCAAGGAACTATGGGATTAGTTAGGGAATTTGTATCAATCAAAGTCCCTGGTAAACAAGTTGTTTCTTCGAAAGAAGATGTATCATCTTAGGAATATAACACACACATATGCAAAGAATATAACTCAAATTTGAACCTTGGCAAAGAATTTGAGTTAGGAATTTGAGTTAGGGGCTATATAACTCAAATTTGAACCAAGGTCAATTAGAATAGACACTAGATGGTTGGTGATCATACCTTCCATCTCCACCACTGAAGCTTGGTGGTCAGCTTGTTTATTATCCAAGGCTGCATAAATTTGTGGTATGCTCCTGGCCACGTCATTGACGGTGGTAGCTTCTTGAACGTTGTAAATTCTCCAACTGTTTTGTTGTCAGTGCGGGTAGTCCCTCAGTAGATGTTCTTCTCCACAACCCCAACATTTCAAGGGTTCTTTCTTCGGGTTATCATTCTTTCCTGGGGTAGATCCAAAAGGTTTTATTTCCGCTCTGGGAGGGGAAATTCTGCTAGTGTACACTTCGGGTTGGGAAGCTCATCCTTGATTCCTTTTTATAGTTTTTAAATCTTGGGGATTTAAACCCCTTTTTCTAGAGTCCTGAACTATGCTTTTGCTTCCAGCCTTAATAAGGTTTTGTCTGATGCCCAAGTTGTTCATAACAAGATATTGCCTTTCGGATAGTGTCTTCTAGGGTCTTTGGTTCGTCAAACTCAATCCTGTTCTAATAGTCCTTAGGTAGTCCACTGATGAATCATTGCACCTTTGCCTTTTCTGATTTTATATAGGGTACGTACCTCAGCAACTCGAGGAATCTGCTGACATATTCCTCTATGGTGCGTTGTCCCAGCTTGAGTTCATAGAATTCTTTAGTCTTTTCGTCGAAATAATTTTCTGACAGATACTTCTTCCTGAAGTATTTCTCAAACCGTTCCCAAGATAGGTCTTCTTCGTGAATCCATTTTACATTCTTAAGGTCTTCCCACCAGATGGAAGCATTTCCATTCAAGTTGAAAGTGGCTACTCAGGCCTTCAAGTTTTCTGAGAAGTCATGGACTCTTAAATACTTCTTTAGTCCAAGCAGCCAGGCCTCTGCTTCCTCTCCCTTCTTTATTTCACCTTCGAAAGAGGGTGGTTTGGCCTTTTTGAATTCTTCAAGATTATGATTTTTGGAATGATTTTGCTTCTTCTATTTTCTTCGGGAATAAGAACTAGTTCTACTACTAGAAGATCCCTCTGAGTCGCCAGTTTCCTTTCCAGAGGAATCGTCCAATGCTTGTTCCTTATCTCTAGGGTGGACCTTTCTCGAGGTGTTCCTCCCAGTATGGCCACTTAAAAGACCACGTTTATGTATCCCAGGTGAGCTTTGACTTCTCTTTGTCTGTCGTTGGTCCGTGTGACTGGTGTCAGGTCCATGTTGCAATTGTCTTTGTATGTCGGATAAACTCTGCAGAAATATTGCATTAATTTTTGTTTGCTTTTCTTCCTATTTTATCAACCTCTCGTTGTCGACCTTGCATCTCTGTAGTTCGACCATGAGGCTTCTCACAATATCAACTAGATCTGGAGGGTTCTCTACCACTCTCCTTTCGTCAGACTCTTCGTCTCTATTGTGGGAGCCATCCCCCACTTCGTGGTGCGTCACCATTCTATGTGTCTGCAATTTCCAATGGTTGATCGTCCGCTTTTTGTGCAAGAAAAACACTTGTTGTTAGTCAACATTATATTCATTCAAAATCAGCGCATAATTCATATTTTTCAAATGCATGCACACAATAGGAATTTTCATTCTTAACTTCGGCTTTTGATAAAGGGGGTTAAGGTAGAGGGTTACTCCTTTTAAGAGTACTTTGAATGGAGTTTCTGCGCAACTCGTTCATGAGCCCAAGCAGGCCAAGTGTTGTAACCATGCTCTGATAATAATTTGTCACACACCCACTATGGCAACTATGATTTTTCTTTTTTTTTTTGTCTTTTCTTCGAGGGACAAAATCCTCGAATTTCTATGGGGCCTAGTACAGACCATCCCTTCCCTTGTCCTCCTTCATGTGATTGTTGGCTATGACCACAGGCCTCACCAAAATGGTGCTTCCAACTTTTGCGATTCGAGGAATCGTGATGCAAGCGTTTCCCTGTTCTCTGTCTTTCGAAATGTCGAAACCCAAAAGGATCTAACAGATCCTTAGCTCCTCCCTTGGGTTGCTTTTTATACCACTGGTCCTGTGACCTGGTGCTAATCCTCTAAATGCTTTTGGGGTTTCACAATTCAGGGAATCGCGATGCAAGCATTCTTCCTTTTCCTTTTAAATCCCTAGGACTCACAAGCCCAGTATCATTTGGATCTACGGTCCAAATCAATGACTTGGTCAATGGCCCGAATTAAATCCCGACATTCTACCTTTCGGGATTTTGGAGGGGTCTTCACTCCTATTTCCCCGATCTCCAGAACCCCAATGGCTTTAGATCTTTGCCACGCGTCCCTACAAATAGACGGTCCATATTCTTTCAGGACTCCTCCTTCCTACCAAAAGACCACATTCGGTGACCTAGGGCTCATCCGCAGAGCGCGTCGAGGTTTTGCGTACTGGGATTTCGCGACCTGCAAAAATGAGGGGTCTTTCCCTTGGGTTTCCCGGGTGTCGAAACGCTGAAACCCATTCACGCTAAACCGATTCAGGGTTTTTCATATCGGGACTTCGCAACTGGAGAAGACGAGGGGTCTTTCCCTTGGGTTTCCCGGGTGTCGAAACGTCGAAACCCATTCACGCTAAACCGATTCAGGGTTTCACATACCGGGACTTTGCGACTAGCGAAGACGAGGGGTCTTGCCCTTGGGTTTCCAGGGTGATGAAACGCCAAAACCAATTCACGCTAAACCGATTCATCATTTTACATACTGAGACTTCACGACTGGCGAAGACGAGGGGTCATGCCCTTGGGTTTCTCGGGTGCCAAAACACCGAAACCCATTCACACTAAACCGATTCGGGGTTTTGCGTACCAGGACTTCGCGACTGGCAAAGATGAGGGGTCTTGCCCTTGGGTTTCCTAGGTGCCGAAACACTGAAACCCATTCACGCTAAACTGATTCAGGGTTTCGCATATCGGGACTTCACGACTGGCGAAGATGAGGGGTCTTTCCCTTGGGTTTCCTGGGTGTCGAAACGTCGAAACCCATTCACGCCAAACTGATTCAGGGTTTCGTGTGCCGGGACTTCGCGACTCGAAAAAATGAGGGATCTTTCCCTTGGGTTTCCCGGGTGCTGAAACGCCGAAACCTGAGATAATTACTCTTTCTTGTACAAGGTTTCTAGACTCCGGTCACATGATCCTTCAGAGGGTTTTTGGGTAATCATCTCTAGGCTTGGTGACCTGACTAAAAGGCCTTCCTAATTCACCGAGCTATGAACTTTGTGATAGGGGTAAAGTAAACTCGTGGGTTCACTATAATGGTAGTCCTTTCAAGGAACTCACTCTGGCTCTGAAATGCGAGGAAACTTCCTGGGAGGAGGTGCCTTTGGGAAATCAAACCAGGACATAGCATGAGTCAATAGACGGAACAAATCTCAAGGGAACAGACTCATATTCTGAACTCGTTCCTTTTATACGTAAACCAATTATGATCATATAAGTATAAGTATGTGTCCATTATTTTCGATCAAAACACCGAGCAATCATTCCACACAGAAATCATTATGGGCAGATAAACATGAGCATGTGTTCATGGTATACAATTCAAAATACAAGGCATAAAATACTTATCAGAAACACCAAGTGTGACGCGACTGCTGAGAGGGGTGCTCATTTCCACACAACGGTAGGCTCAGTGACTCCAAATGAATTTGCCACTGGCCACCCCCGAGCTAGACCACGATGCTTTGAGATTCAGTCTCCTTCCAGCTCAACGGAAGTCAAGGACAAAGGTTACTCTCCTTCTCCTGATATAGGAAAATAATCTCGGACAAAGGTTACTCTCCTTCTCCTGATATAGGAAAATAATCTCGGACAAAGGTTACTCTCCTTCTCCTATATTTTGAACTCCCTATGTTTACAGAGTTTCTCCAATTCTCTTCTGTGATCCCTTTCACGCGTGCTTTCTCTCTTCTCCTCTTACCACACTTCCTCTCTTGCCTTTTCTCTGCAAGATTGCATGTGGCGCAAATTTCCCCGTCCACGGTGAGGTCTGGGAACTATTACGGATGGGTGGTTCACCCCCATCCCCTCATTAACTCTTGAGGAGCCTCCCCACCTATCAATCTGGTGGGAAATCCATTCCAAGGTCAGAGAGTTGTTTTGGTATTTGAGCAAGTAAAACCAGTACGGTACTAGCTCGGTGGAAGTTAACGCAACCATTCCAGGTCCCTTCCACCACCTCTCAATAGCCATCACGGTCTCTTTTAGCACATCCCCCTCCCAGTAGCCATGCAACACATATTCATAATTTACATTCATCGACCTTTTATAAAAAGGTTCGTCAAATCAAACATTCACATCTTTGAGTTTGCTATAGTTCTTGGCCAATATAGTTATTTTTACAGACTGGGGGAAACATGGTGTTACAGTAAGAACTAGAAATGCATGTGTTTCTTTCCCTACCTACATTTTCTCTTAATAGTTAGATAAATAACATCAGATAATCGGTAAATCTAAGTGAATGGGTAGAAAAGTATGAGAAAGGGATGGTGCTCTTTATTCCTATCCCAAAAATTACTAATGTATGAGAAATGGATACTTCTCTTTCTCTTCCTCTAAAAAATTAATAAAGTGTGAGAAAGGATTAGTGCTCCTTCTCATCCTCTCTAGAATTACAAAAGTGTGAGAATGAGACATGATCCTTCTCCTCCTCTTTTGAATGGCATAAGTATGAACAATGGGTAGTGATCATTTTCCTTCTCCTCGTCAGTCTAACTAAAAATGTGTGAGAAAAGGTTGATGCTCCTTCTCCTCCTCAATTAAATGAAAAAAGTGTGAGAAAGGGCCAATTCTCTTTCTCCTCATTCCTAAAATTACTAAATTGTGAAAAAATGAAGCCACTCCTTGTCCTCATCACCCTAATTACAAAAGTATAGGAAAGGGTCGGTGCTCCTTGTCCTCCCAAAAAATACTAGAGTATGAGAAAGGGCTTGTGTTCCTTCTCTTCCAAATATTAATAAAGTGTGATAAAGGGGAAATGCTCCTTTTTCTACTCACACTAATTAAAAAAGTGTGAGAAAGGTCCCATGCTCCATATTCTCATCACTTGAATGAAAAAAACATGAGAAAGTGTCATTGCTACTTCTCCTTCTCCCCATCACTCTAATTACATAAGTGTGAGAAAGGGATAGTGTTGCTTCTCCTCTTCCAAAAAATGAGTAGAGTATGAGAAAGGGATAGTTCTCCTTCTCTTCCTCCCAAAAATTACTAGTGTGAGAAAGGGCCAGTGCTCCTTATCCTACTCACTCAAATTAAAAAAGTGTGAGAAAGGGCCCATTTTCCTCCTCATTTTTTGAATGTGAAAAGTGTGAGAAAGGGCCAATGCTCCTTCTCCTTCTCCCCATAATTCTAATTACAAAAGTGTGAGGAAGAGAAAGTGTCCATTATCCTCATGGGGGATTCACCCAGTTGACCAATATCTTATCATGTTCATTCATAAAGGAGGTTGTTTAATTATGAAAAATAAGGTCAATATATTGTAGGTAGTGGGGGGATGTGTGGTATCAAGGGGTTTATAGGTATTGGAGGGTATTAAAAGGGGTATCTAGTTAAAATAGGGTTTTATTTTATTAACTATGATAAGAAGAGACTCTAATGGCGGGGTCTACAGTTATGGAGTGTCACTTTCGCACTAGTTTGTGGTCTTCGAAAGATATTTTACCTCTAGCTTGCGGTTAGGTTTTCTTTCCCCCTCTTTATCAGCTTCACGTCTGTCTTTTTCCCGACCCGTTACCATGTAGACTTTTCCCAGCACAATCTTGACGCTCTCACAATGGATGCTTCCCTCTCACAATCCGTGTTGGTTTCTGGCGCCAACAGGAAGTCATATTTGGTGGATGTCATGACATCTGAGGTTTTGATAGGTGGAGGTTATATTGAACAATTGGTGGGAGTTGGGATATCTTCTCTTATTAACCCTTTTCCTACCCTGTTTGACCCAGTTTTCCCTTCACAACCTCCTCTTCTCAATGGCCTTCTTTTTGGTGATTTCACCGAACCCTCGGTGTCAAGGCTTTCGAATCCATCGACCAATATTTTACCACCACTCAGTCTGCATCAGGAAGCAAATTTAGACTGGTTTAACTATGTTGAAGGAGGACTAATCCACTCTCCCTCTGAGCCTACCCATGTCCTTCTTCCCACCAGACTCGACGTGGCTTCTCCAGTTCACTCAAATAAGGGGCAAGGTGCCACTATGCCCTTCCCCTCAAACAAAGGTTTCGTTTCAACTTGTTAGAACCTGATGAGCATAGAGGATGTGACCAGACTTCTTTCTTCAGAGAAAATTTAAGGAAGCCACTTTCACACTCATACGATAGGACGACACTTGGTGGCACACGGCCAAGGAAAGAAGTATTTAGGCTTAATAAGAAAAGCCTAAAAACAAAAGGAAGAGTTGGGAACTTGGCACTCGGAGAAGACGTCTAGATCAGATAGGTAACCCACATGGAAAATCAAACGATAATAGGACGTGTTAATGGAAAAAAATTTGCAGTTAGAACAATTTGAGATTAGATGCAAAATGCTTGGAAGGATGAACTTGGATACCTACCGGAGCTTGTGGCGTTAAACAGAAATTGGTATGCCTTCACCTTCTAAAACTCTGAGCACTCCAAGTGGGTGCTGGGTAAAGCCTGGAACATCAAAAACTCCCCGCTTCTTCTCAAACCCTGGAGCCCACTCTTTGACGCAATAACAGAACGACTTGATAAAATCCTGGTATGAGTAAGACTACCATCACTTCCTTTCCACCTTTGGTCCTTCGATCATTTCAAAAAAATTGGGAATTTTTTAGGAGACTTCTTGGATGTGGACATGACCTTCGAAGAAGCAAAACAAAGGAAGGTAGTGAGAATATTGGTAAATATAAACATCAGGGAAGGCCTTGGTGAAGAGATTGATCTCAGTTGGGGAGGATACAACTATATTCAAAAACTGGACTATGAGAATATACCATTCATGTGCAGAAGGTGTCACCAGTATGGCCATTTTATCAAGAGTTGTAAGCTTCCTTTAAGAAACAGAGGAACAGTGTATGGTAGGAACAAATATTTATCATAGAAATCTTATTGTACAAATCCCTCATCCAACAACTCTCAAAGGGATCATGGTTGTCAAACGGATCTCTTTACAGAGGAAGCGTCTGTGGAGAAAGTCTCTCCTTGCACAGAAATGGTACCAATACGATCGGATCAGCGGAGCATAGTAGTGACAGAAACTTCATCCTTTTCAGTTGCGGGTACCTCCTCTAAACCTGCTCCTTCTATTATTGTTTTAATAAACAATTTATCTATAAATAGTACAAAGTGGTTGATCTCCCCTCCCCTTCCCCCGCTCCCTTCCCATGTTATGGTCCTCCCCTCCCCCTCGCAGACCCCCCTACTCCCCCTTGCTCTTCAACCACTCTGGTCTCCTCCTCTTCTATTCATCCTTTGGATCCTCCTTCTATGCCTTCTTCCCTTGTCTTGGAGGAAACTTCTTCATCCTCTTCTAACACCTCCTCTGGGTGTTACTTCTTAATATCTATGAAAAAATACCATTCAGGAGGATTAGCCTTGGATCTGCTCTCAACAGAGAAAAGTGGAAGAGGAATAAAATATCTCATTTCAAAGGCACAGAAGAAAGCTAAGATTGACATGATAGCAAGAAATCAAGTTTCTATAGAAAGGGTGCTTAGAGCAAGGTGAACCCTGGGAAAGGGACCTTGATGAAATGTTTTTTTTTTAATTATAGGGGATTGGATTGCCCCCTCAAAAGACCAACCCTAAAAAGGGTGATTCTTGCTGAACATTTGGATGTCCTTCTTCTTCAAGAAACATTGGGGGAAGGGGTTGAAGTTTTTAATAGAATCTCTACTTTACTACTAGACTAGAAGTGCATTATGCTGGACTCTATTGGAAGGTCAGGAGGTCTAGTAATTGGATGGAACTCTCTCACTATAAAAGTCATCAACTCTTGGGGGTTTGACTCTAGTCTCAGTATTACAATTATCTCGATGGATTTGGAATAACCCCTCAACATTGTCAACATCTATGGACCATATCTTAACAGAGGCCCCTTTTGGGACAAAGTCTTCTCCAAGTATTTATTAAAATATAAACTTGTAATCATGGGTGGAGATTTAAATTTCTACTTGGGTTTTTCAGAAGTCTGGGGAACACATGCGAGAATGGATCCTTGAACTAGTTACTTCACACTAAATTTGGCGGAGCACAACTTTTTGGATATTGAGCTGGTCAAACTCAAACCTACCAGGAGAAATAACAGAGTGGGTGAAGCCAGTGTAGCCAAAAGATTGGACTATTTATTGATAAAGGATACTCTTCTTGAAAAATCCTTTCAAATGAAACAATGGATCGAACATGGAGGAATCTCAAATCATTATCTGATATTTTTTGAATTAAGGAATGGGGCGAAAAATCCACCCAACCCTTTCAAATTCAACAAAACTTGGCTCAATGACGACAGTTTTTTAAAATTGGTAAAGGAAAATTGGATAATCTTCAACCCAGAAAGAAACGATACGACAAGGTTACACTTTGTCAAAAATATTCACAAACTCCAAGAAAAAACAAAGAGTTGTGCCTACCATAAATTTCTTAAGGAGGACTTGGAACTAAAAGAACTGGAATTACAGTTAAAAAAAATATTGGAGGAAGATGGTGGTGGTTTCTCCACGATAGAAGCTAAAAAAAATATGCTCAAATTGGAAGAAAGGAGTAATAGACTACTTAAGGAAAAAGAAGAAACTTGGAGATCAAAAAGCAGAGCCATTTAGCTGAAAAATGGAGATGAGAACACAAAAAAATTTCAAGCTTATGCAAAGGGCAGGAAATGCACAAACACTATTTGGCAACTTAAAGATCAAGATGGAAAGCAGGAACACACTTTTGAAGGAATGTCAAGAATCGGAAAGAACTACTTCCAGGAACTCTACAAAGAAGAAAACAAGGCCACTATTGAAGAAGTGATCTGAATGACACAGTACTTCCCTGGATTTTCAAACGAAGAGGATAACAGAATGCTTATGGAAAAGGTAACCATAGAAGAGCTAAAAGAAGTAATGAACAGTTTTCAAAAGGAAAAAATCCCAGGGCCAAATGGATGGACAATTGAGTTCTTTATGGGTTTCTTTGACTTTATTGGACAAGATATTCTAAGATTAGTTGAAGAGATAAGGCTAACTGGACAAATGCCACTCATTTGAAACTCTACCTTCATTTCCCTTATTCCTAAAAAAGATAATTCGGACTCACTGGATGACTTCAGGCCAATTTCACTATGCAACTGCATCTACAAGATCATGTCCAAAGTCTTAGCAAGAAGACTAAAAAGAATCCTCTCCAACAAAATCTCACTCGAATAGTTTGGGTTCTGGAAGGCAGATAGATCCATGAAGCGATAGGGGTGGCACAAGAAGCTTCACATAGCATAAAGACCAGAAAGCTAAAAAGTGTGGTGCTAAAAATCGATCTTTTCAAAGCCTATGATAGTGTAATTTGGCTCTACATACGACTTCTTTTAACTCACTTAGGCTTTACAGTCCCTTTCATCATATGGATTATGTGTTGCATTACAATTGCTTCTTTCTCAGTGCTCTTAAATGGCTCGGAAACACCCTTTTTTAGAAAGAGGCTTAAGGCAGGGATTCCCCCCCTTTCCCCCCTGCTTTTCCTTCTTGTGGTTGAAGGCCTAAGCAGGTCTCTTGCAACAGAAAACAATTCAGGTTCCTTTCCAGGCATCAATATTTCCACAAATCTACAAATCACACACCTTCTCTTTGTGGATGATATTCTCAACTTCACAACAGAGACAAAAGGGGAGGTCGAGACTTTAAAGAACGGTGTAAAACTCTTCTCAAAAGCTACTAGAATTCGTATAAATGAAGGGAATTCTACCCTTACCTTCTTTTGCCTCTCAGAAAGCGAAAAAGGACAGTTTCAACAGCATTTTCCCTTCGAAGAGAAAACTATAGATGAAGGATTGAAGTACTTGGGCTTTATTTTAAAACCAAATGATTATAGGAACAAGGACTGGACATGGATACTCAAAAAACTGGAAAAAAGACTAATATCATGGAGCCATAGATGGCTTTCCAGGGTTGGTAGATTAGTCCTAGTAAAATCAGTCTTGGAAGTTATCCCAGTTTTTTGGATGTCTCTGTCCGGGATCCCAAAATTAACTTTGGAGGCAGCCAGAAATCTCTCTTTCAGATTTTTATGGAGTAGGAAGAAAGATACACATGTGACACATTAGGTTAGATGGAAAAGGATTACAGTCCCAAAGGCTATAGGTGGATGGGGCCTAAAAAATATACATGTCTTCTCAAAATCTTTGGCTGCTAAAGGGGATTGGTGCCTACTCGCTACAAATAGACTTTGGACAAAGGTAGTTATAATAAAGTACATTGAACTGGACTCAGTGGAGACATGGATCAGATGGGCTCAGAAAACTTTTAAAGGAGTCTCGGTGATTTGGAAGGCTGTCATAAAATCCTTCTCTGTTATCGGGAATGGACTTGCATGGAAAGTAGGAAATGGGCTTCGGGTAAGACTGGGGGTAGATCCATGGATGGGAAGTGAAGGGAAGCACCTACTATCAAATCATCTTATTCATTCTTTAAGATTAAAAGGTTTGGATTCCTTAAACTCCCTTGCCGACCAGCCCTCCATAACCCTCTGGACTCAAGGGTGGAAGTCAGCCACCAAACTTGAATTAAACGTTGAAGAGACAGTCGAACTGGAGAGTTACCTTACAGCCCTAAAATATACACATATCATACTAAGAGACCAGGAAAATGAACTGGTGTGGGACAGAAATGACTCGTGAATATGAACCCCAAAGGAAGGATACAATCACGTAATACAAGATTTATAACAAGTAGAACCAATCTGGTGGTGGAAAAAGATATGGAAGATAAATTTCCCTTCAAAATCAAAACTATTCTAGTGGAGTGTGCTTTCAAACAAAGCTCCAACCTGGGACATTCTCCAAAAAATAAATTTTGTTGGACAAGGTAGATGTTCTTTTTGCAAGATTGAGGGGGAAACCGCACTACACCTTTTCCTAGACTGTTCTTATATAAGAATGGTTTGGACTGAAGTCTCCAAATCCCTGGCAAAAAATTTACGATGGGCAAGCCACACATTGGAACAAGATTGGAGGAACTGGTGGGAAAACTTATCTTACAAAAGATACAAAATACTACCTTTGTTGTCATCTGGGGAGTGTGGATTGCAAGGAATGAAGCCATTTTTAATGAGGTTTCTATAGCTCCAGAAAAAACTACTCTCAATAGTTTGGAAATATTTTCCTCCTTTGCTCCTTCCGAAGGAAGAAACAAGAACAGAACGATAAGAGAAGTAACCATTGAAAATTCAATACTATGGGGCTTTTTTGATGGATCTTCCCAACACTATACCTGTGGAGGTGGAGGGTTACTATACTTCTTAGACACGCACTACTACACCTTAATGTCTGGATTGGGAAATGGAACAAATAATTATGCTAAACTTATGAGCCTCAAACTACTCTTGGCCTTGGCAATTGAAAAGGAATGCAAAAAGATAAAAGTTTATGGAGACTCAAAAAATGTAATAAACTGTATAAATGGGAATCAAAGATGCAACAATATTAGACTTGCCAATATTGTGGAAGACATAAAAACACTACAGAGAGTTTTTTATTCCTTTTCCTGTCAACATGTTTACAGGGAAAGAAATGAAGAAGCAAACAAGGCATCGAAAGAAGGCACTCACTTGGAAATGGGTTGATGGAAGATCACAGAGTTCTTAAATGAAAAAATTCAAGAACAACAAAGAACCTTTTTGTGAACTACTGAAACCTATTTTGGTTTAAAAAAAATTGTATAAAATCCTAAGGGATCAAGAAGACAGAACTACAACAAATACGGAAACCGATTTTGGTTTGTAATGATTATGTAAAATCCTATGGGGTGAAGAAGACAGAACTTCATCAAAGAACAACAGCATGCTCTGAAGTAATACAAACATACTAGATCACAGGAATACACTCTTGGAGTGTATCTACAAAATGTAATTTTGATCATTATAATGATAAGAATTACGTTTTTTTTCTGCGGAAAAAAAAGGGTTTTCTTTTATTGGAAATATGTATTGGTAGGGGGGTTAAACAAAAGGATTTTGGGAAGTCTTTATCAATATCTAATTAAATTAGGGGTATTCTTTAATATCCCACGAACTTGGGTGCTATGTCATAGGTTCACTAAGTGAAGACCCCGTGATTCTCCTCCCAAAAATTACTAAAGTATGGGAAGGGTATAGTGCTCCTTTTCTACCTCATGGAAATTACTAGAGTGTGAGAAAGAGCTAGTACTCCTTCTCCTATTCACTCAAATTATAAAAGTGTGAGAAAGAGCCCATGCTCCTCATCCTCCTCCTTTGAATGGAAAAAGTGTGAGAAAGGGACAATGCTCCTTCTCCTTCTCCTCATCTCTCCAATTAAAAAAGTGTGAGAAAAGGACAATGTTCCTTCTCCTTCTCCTCATGAATCCAATTACAAAAGTTTGAGAAAGGGCTAGTTCTCCTTCTCCTCCTCCCAAAGATTACGAAAGTATGAGAAAGGTCTAGTGCTCCTTCTCTTTCTCCCCAAAATTTATAGTGTTAATAAGAGCCATCGCTCCTCCTACTCACTCAAATTAAAAAGGTGTGAGAAAGGGTGCATGCTCCTCATCCTTCTCTTTTGAATGGAAGAAGTGTGAGAAGGGGTCAATTCTCCTTCTCTTGATCACTAAAATTACAAATTGTGAGAAAGAGATAGTGTTTCTTCTCTTCCTCCCGAAAAAATATTGAAGTATGAGAAAGGACTAGTGCTCCTTCTCTTCCTTCAAAAAATACTAAAGTGTGAGAATGATAAATATCTTGAGAGATAAGATCTGGAAGGCTTGAATTTTGAGAGAGGAAGAGAGAAAACATGCAAATTTTCCATGAAATTAATCACAAGAACATTGATGAAAATCCATGAACTGAATACACCACAAAAAAATGAGAAAGAGAGAGATTTGGAAAATAAATATTCCATTGAGAAGAACCATTATATTCAATGAGGCCAATTTTGGGAACTTTCCTTCTCGACCTTCACTCTCTTCCTATTTCCTTTTTATAAGGTGTCTTTTTGACAAAGTCAATTTTGATTAGGTTTAAGTCCATCAATTACATATCTATCAAGTTAACCTTTTACATAAAAATATGAATTTATGACTTATACATCTAAAATTAGACTATAATCCAACCCTAAGATTTGGATCGATCTCCCAAATAGAAAATTATGGTCCCCGTCATTTCACCCATGCTAAAAAAAAGGAAACCCCATTATATTCATCGTACCACCATGATCATAATGTGTTTAGTACCAATGAAGAGAAAGGTTTTGTGTGGTTATCCCATAACCGTGAGTTTGTGGATGAGCCATAACTGGTTTCTAAATGGTAAGCTTGTTGTTAATATTGATTACACTTTATGGGATATTTTACATGCATAAAATAAATTACAATGGGATTTAATAAATCAAAAAAAAAACTATTTTCCTGGCGGTGAACCTCTAGCAACAATTTTGTTCATATCTTTTGATACAGATGATGAAATCAAATTTCGTTGAAGACCCATTTGAGCTATCAAAGAGATATTTCCATTGATATAAGATATTTTATTTTTTGTGTTCTGTGGAATGAGAAATTTTTTTCTAAAATTGAAGGAACGTGTGGCCGCATTGTTTTACATACCTTTGGTAATTCAATCAATAATATCTCGCAAATTAGGAAACAAAACGAAATTTCGTAATAACCCCATTTGAGCCAACAAAGAATCATTTAAAATGAGCTATAGTAGACCCTCTAAAATTCTCTATATGGGTCATAGCACCTGTATAAATTTTTCATAAGATAGTTTCCTTATATTCTATCCATTATTGTGCTCATATGGAAGCCATACAATTGTGGGTAAGCTGAGAAAGCGCTAAAATGAGGTCTCCCAAGCTTCCATATGTTGAATGTATATTTTTTAATTCATAAAATGGTTGCATGAATCTGCAATAATGTTGAATATAAGATAATTGAGTGTAGAGGGTCACAAAGGATGCCAATGGTTTGTAGAGAATCCTGGGTCATTTTAGAGTCCATGGAACCTCCATGGGAAACATGGAAACCGTGCAAAATTTATGAAAATGTTGCAGACCAATGGATGTAGTGAATTTATGTAAGGATTATCCTACAATGATGAACTAAGGTCTAAGGGTGGAAAAAACCTATAATTCTTGTGAACCAACTATGATACTTATAGTGTAAGGCCCAACAAATGGACTCTGAGGGTTCCAAAAGGAGGTTGAAGATTGTTGCAAATATTTAAACCTGAAATATGCTTCAAACCATATTTCCCATGGAGTGGTAACCCGATCCAATACTAATTATCCATATCTTGAGGGATAAGATCCAAAATGTTTGAATGTCGAGAGAGGAGGAGATAAAACATGCAAATTTTCCATTAAATTAATCACAAGAACATTGATGAAAATCTATGAACTGAATACACCAAAAAATATGAGAAAGAGGGAGATTTGGAGAACAAGGATTCCATTAAGAAGAACCATTACATGCAATGTGGCCAATATTTGGACCTCTCCTTCCCGACCTTCAATCTCTTCCTATTTACTTTTTATAAGGTGTCTTTTTGACAAAGTCAATTTTGATTAGGTTTGACTCCGTCAATTACATGCCTATCAAGTTCCCCTTTTACACAAAAATATGAATTTATGACTTATACATCCAAAATTAGACTACAAGCCCCCTAACATTTAGATCATAGAAAGAGATAATGATCCTTCTCCTCATCACTCCATTTACAAAAGTGTGAGAAAGTGTCCATGCTCCTTCTCCTCCTCTTTGGAATGGTGCAAGTGTGAGAAAGGGATAGTGATACTTCTCCTTTTCCTCATCACTCTAATTACAAAAGTGTGAGAAAGGAATAGTGCTCCTTCTACTCAATTAAATGACACAAGTGTGAGAAAGGGATATTTTTCCTTCTCCCTTTTCTTGAAATTAATAACTTGTGAGAAAATGAAGCCACTCCTCCTCCTCCTCACTCTAATTACAAAAGTGTGAGAAAGGGCCAGTGCTCCTTCTCCTCCCAAAAATTACTAAAGTAAGAAAAAGGTCTTGTTCTCCTTATCTTCCTCCCAAATACTTATAAAGTGTGAGAAAGGGCCAATGTTCCTTATCCTCCTGTAATGTCCCCAACTAGGTTAGATATAAAAAAAATATTTGTTTCCCAAATTATTATTTTTCTTTGTGTGATTTTATCAAATACTTTGTTGGAAATGCCTTACAAACAGTTTGCATATGTCACCAAGATAGGAATATTTTCAAATATATCACATGCACCCATTACACATGGAATAGAGAATATAACCATGGCATATTATTATGGTATGGAAATCCAAATCACAACAAATAAAAAGATCCTTATCGGTTGTAACAATAGCTACAAACCCTCATAAACACACAAATTTATTGGCTACAAAGAAACTGCAATATCTACTAACGAGAATAAGAATAAATCTAGTAATGATGCCCAAAATACCCTCAAGATATTTCTTCCCTTGGATTGTCTAGCCTTCGCTAGTATGGTATCAATATACTCCAGAAAACACCTATCGTCGTGATTCTTCTGTCCATACCTCAACAGAATTGTAACCCCAATTCACAAATATCCTCATTGGGCAAGGCTACGCAACAAGCGAGGCCTTGCAGGACGAAGTTGGAAAACAAGCAGGGCCTTGCGGAACACCCTGTATTCAACCTACGGGGGTGAACCCTGTCAAGGTTTTCTAGAAACCATCCTAGTCTCTGCAAACTAGGTGGCGGATCTCCTCCAGAAAGATCTGTCAACTCCCTACATACATCTATATTCTCCCAAGATGAAATAAACCAATCTGAGACTCCAATGAAGACCCCATATGGATCCTCCTCCTTTTTTAGCTAAGGTGGATATTGCACCATTGAAACCAAACTGCAGTGGTGGAAGGGTTTTGCTAAACCCTAACGAAACAATGGCTCCAAGAACACTCCAAAATGAGACATCAAATCATAATTCCAAAGAGAAGGGTTTCCCCTCTATTTATCCTTCCTTTGGGCCTTATATAACTTTCCCCTTTTTGATCAAATCAAATCTTCACTTTATTTTCCCTCCAAATTCATTTAAATATAATTATTTGTTTTTTATTTAATGTCACTTTAGGATTTATCATTATTTTAACTTAGTGACACCAAATAAACCTCCTTGACTCCCTTTTCCTTTTTGACTATAGCCTATGAGAGACATATAGCCTATTAAGTCATCCTCCATCATGATAAATTTGAAGGGGACATTACATTCCTCCCTTCCCAAGATTTATTTTCCTCAAGCAACTCCAAATCAGGGTGTTGTAAGATCTTCTCTCCTTCCCAAGTAGTATCCTCTTTGGGTAATCATCTCCATACAACCAAGTACTCTTGAATGAATCTTATTCTCAACCTTTTCTCCCTAACATCAAAAATACTCTTAGGAGATAGAACCAATTTCCATTCCTCATCCATTGAAGGAAGATCTGTCGAAGCGGTAACCAGTTGTCCCAATACCTTCTTGAGGAAGGATACATTAAAGGTGTTGTGGATATTTCTACCTTCTGGTAGCTCCATATTTTATTCTACCTCCCCAACTCTCTTGATCACTCTGTAGGGTCCATAAAATCATGGATTCATCTTTTGTACACCACTCTTCTTTAGCGACGACTGTCTGTAAGACTACAACCTTAGAAATACTAGGTCCCCAACCTCAAAGATACATTCTACTATGTGCCTATATGCATACATCTTATGTTGATTCTAAGTGTCCTGCAAATTCTCCTTCGGGAATCTCAACATGGATGAAACCAATATTTGGCCTTGGGAGCTCTGCAGTCCCTAAACACTAAATCCACAAAATATGGGGCATCATAGACATACAATTCCCTAGATAGGATCATCCCAATGGAAATATGATGAGTGGTATTGTAACAATGATCCTAGATATGCAACCACTTTATACATTCCCTTTTTTGTCCTGACACATAGTTCCTCAGGTACCCCTCAACCTGTTTTCTTACTATCACAGTCTTCCCATCTTTCTGGGGATGATAGCTAGTACTAGGTGTCAACTCTATCTCAGATAACCTAAATAGCTCTTGCTAAAATGAACTGAGAAACATGTTATCCCAATCACTCACTATGTTCCTCGGAAGAACATGTATTTTGAACACCTCCCTAAAGAATAGATCTACTACTTGAGATGTGTTGTAATCAGAAGGAATGGAAAATAAGTGCACATATTTATTCAATATATCCACTACCATGTAGATGTAGTCCTTGCCCTGTACCTTTGGAAGCCCTATAATAAATCCCATGGAAATGTTATCCCACTTCTGCTCCGGAATTTGAAATGGCTAAGGAAGTCACGCAGGATGTGTAAACTTTGACTTGTTATGCTGGCAAGTCATGCACTCCCTCACATGACTTGTAACAATGCTCCCCGAGATGAAACCACTTTGAAAATTCTCATTGTTTTCCTGACACATAGTTCCTTGGGTACCCCTCAACCCATTTTCTTACTATCACGGTCTACCCGTATGTCTGGGGATGATAGCTAGAACTAGGTGTCAACTCTGTCTCAGATAACCTAAAAAACTCTTGCAAAATTCACTAAAAAACATGTTATCCCAATCACTGACTATGTTCCTCAAAAGACCATGTAGTATGAACACCTCCCTAAAGAATAGATATGCTACATGATATGTGTTGTACTTTGAAGTAATGGAAAAGAAGTGCACATGTTTATTCAATCTATCCACTACCACATAGATGTTGTCCCTTACTTGTAACTTTTGCAACCCTATAATGAAGTCCATGGAAATGTTATCCCACTTCTTCTCTGAAATCGGCAATGGTTGAAGTATTCCCAATGGATGTGTAAACTCTGAATTGTTCTGTTGGAAATTCATGCACTCAATCACATGAAAAATTACATCCTCCTTGATACCCTTCCAGGAGAATATCTCCCTCACCTGCATGTAGGTCTTCAGATAACCTCGATGCCCTGCCAGTGGTGCATCATGTACTGCCCTCAAAATATCATCCTTGATTTTGGAGCCAGGGACAAGATGTATCATGTCTTTGTAGTATATGATGTCATCCATGGCCCTTTACCTGTCATCCTAAAAACTTCCCTCCATCAACTCACAGGTGAAGGTATTCTTGGATTATTCCACCAAAAGAATGGACTTCAAGTATGTTGAGATCTTTGTCATGGAGAAGGTTGCAGGTCTCCTAGATAAAGCATCAACAACTATTTTCATCTTCCCCTTTACATAATCAATGTAAAAATGATATTATTACACCTTACTCACCCATTTATGTTGCCTCTCATTCAGGTCTCGTTTCTCCAAGAAATATCTTAAACAATTGTGGTCAGTCCTAACCACAAAGCATCCCCCTACCAAGTATTGTCTGAACTTGGCCAATACATGCATGATAGCCAACATCTCATTATCATAGATTGGATAGATATTCTATGGTTCTCTTAGCTTTCTGATCTCAAAAGCTATCAGGTGTCGGTTTTGCATAAATATTTATCCTATCCCCTCACAGGATGCATCACACTCCAGGACAAAAGGATTCACGAAATCTGGAAGTGCTAATATTGGGAAAGTGCTCATCACCCTCTTCATTTTGTCAAATGATACATGTGTGTCCCCTTCTTGTTGAGGTATGTGAATGGAAAAACTAAGGGTGAAAATCCTTTCACAAAGTGCCTGTAATAGTTGCATATCCCAAATAATCCTCGCATATTTGTAAGTGATCTCGGGGTGGGCCAATCTAAGATTTTCTGGATCTTCTCCTAATGCACCTTTACTCCCTCAACACCAATCATTTTCCCTAGATAGAGGATCTATGTCAACCCAAACTCACACTTTTCCTCCTTGGAAAAAAGAAACTACTCCTCCATAATGGTAAGAATATCGTCCACATGCTTCAAATGTTCCTCCCATGTCTTGTAGTAGATCAAAATATCATCAAAGAACACCATTTAGAATGTCCTCGACTATTTGTTGAATATATGGTTCATGCACAACTAAAAGGTAGTTGGTGTGTTATTCAACTGACAGGGCATGACTAGAAAATCATAGTTCCCATAGTGACACATGAATGATGTTTTATGGATATCCTCCTCTCTGACCCGAATCTAGTGGTATCTTGATGTAGATAAACCTTTGAGAAGTACACTTTTGCATGCATCTCATCTATAAGCTCATCAATATTGGGTATTGGGTATCGGTTTTTTATGGTCTTCTTGTTCAGTGCTTTGTATTCTATGCACATCCTCATATTTCCATTCTTCTTCTTCACCAGTACAACTGATGAAGTGAAGGGACTAGAACTAGGCTTGATATGTCCCATATCCATCAATTCCTTTGTGGCTTTCTCTATTTCATACTTGAACCTCTTTGGATTCTTGTAGGGTGTGGTGATCACAGGATTTGACCCCTCTTCTAGCTTAATTACATGCTCAAATCCTCTATCATGTGGTCTCTGTGCTGGAAATGGTTCAAAAAATATTTCATTCTTTCCAAGCAAAGCCTGGATATCCACAGGGTAATGTTGGCAATCCTTTGATGGCTTCTCCATGGTGATAAATCACTTTGCTACACAAGCCATGTCCCCATGTCTAAAAAGGGAATCCATGTGTTGGTTAGACACAATCTTGGGGGAACCTGTCGACATACCTCTCAGGATGACTCATTGTTCACCCATGTCTTGGAACTCCACCCTCATGTCCTGATAATTCATGCAGATGTCTCCCAATGAGTACAACCACTAAACTCCTAGAACCACATGAGTATTCGCTAAATCTATGACATAGAAATCATCAGTCAATGTATAGTTTCCCAATGTTACATCCAATCCCTTGATCCTATGAGTACATGCCATGTTGTACCCATCTACTACAACCACATTGAATCCCTCAAATTCCTCTACAAGAATTTGTCTTCTGGTGACCAATGCAGCATCAATGAAGTTGTGGGTGGCCCCACCATCAATCAATGACGTAACCCTTTGTCCCTACAAAATGCATCTGATCCTGAAGGTGTGATATTTGGGAACTCCTGAAAGAGTGGCAATGGTCACTCCCTTGGTGATATCCTGCAATGGTGTCTGCTATGTAGCCTCGAGGTGTGATGGCTCACCATTGTTCTATCTAATTCCCTCATCATCATTGTCATATTCTTCATCAGAAACCACCTCAATATAATGGAATTTACCTTTTCTCATACATCGATGACCCAGTTCCCACGACTCTTTGCAACTGTAGCAAAGCTTCTTCCTCCTTAGCTCTCTTTGAATTTCCTCATCCAACCTATCCTTCCCTGTCCATGCCTTTTGGGGAGGTTTTGATATTTGACCCTTCTGTGGGAAAAAAAAATTTGACGATGTCTTATTGGGGACTATTTCTTCCATATCATGGGTCTTCATGATAGCTTCTTGTAGTGTGTTTGGCCTGAAATCCTTCACCCAACATCTTAATGTTTCATCCAAGCCCTCTATGAATAACATCACCAATCTATGTTCAAAAACATTAGTTACAATGATTGCCATCTACTGGAACTCTATGACATAGGCCTCTTGTGTACCTATCTTCCTCAGTTGTGCCAAATCCCTGAAGTGAATCTCAAGGTAATACATATAAAACATGTCCATCAACCTCTAGGTGAAATCCTCATATGATGTGATATTGGAATGTCCCAATGTTAATACCCGATGGTACAACCACTCATGAGCATCTCCATCCAAGTGCATCATGGAGAACTTAATTGTCTTTGCCTTTGTCATCAGGTTAAGCTAGAAATAAGTTTCCAACTAATGTATCCATGCTCGTGTTGTGCACCTATCAAATCCATCAAAAGATGAGATGGTCATCTATCCCAATTTGTGCAGAAGGTTGAAATTCTACTGATTCTATCCCATCCTAGGCATGTTCCTCATATTGAGTTTGCAATAGTCATTGCAATATAGGGATATGTGGGCTCCTTCTTCTAGCAACTAATACTCCCTAAAGCGGGAGTTGATCTCATCAGTCAGTCCTTTCTTCTACAATGTCCTTGTAGGTTTTTCCTCAAGGAATGGTGGCAATAATGGTCTGCGTACCTTTATGCTACCTACCTAGAATACACTTTGTACTGAAACATAGGTATTACTCCCTTCAGGAGTCTACCACATCTATAGTTGGCCTCTACATGGTTCCAATTGGTACCTCCTTGATTTTGATTTTCTTGGTTGCTGGAAAAATACAGTGTCAAGAATTTTTTTAATTGTTTATGCCCATTAGCTATGGATTCCAACAATTGTATCATTCTATCTTCATGATGATTCCTCATAACTCCCTCTACTTCTAATTCTTCTGATGATTTTGATCCTGGGGTGGGTTTTTTCCCTCGTACTCTAGTTTTCCTTCGCATCAATTCCTCAAGAAATCATAGGTTGGTAATGTCACCAACTCTAATACCATTGTAATGTCCCCAAATAGGATAGATAGAAAAAATATATTTGTTTCCAAAATTATTATTTTTCTTTGTGTGATTTTATCAAACACTTTGTTGAAAATGCCTTACAAATAGTTTGCATGCGTCACCAAGATAGGAATATTTTCAAATATATCGCATGCACCCAGTACACAAGGAATATAGAAGATAATCATGGCATCTTATTATGGTGTGGAAATCCAAATCACAACAAATACAAAGATCCTTATTGGATGTAACAACAACTACAAACCCTCCTAAACACAATGATTTATTGGTTGCAAAGCAGCTGCAATATCTACTAACAAGAATAAGAATAAACGTAGTGATGATTCCCAAAATCTCCTCAAGATATGTCTTCCCCTAGATTGTCTAGCCTCCACTAGTGTGGTATCAATATGCTCTAGAAAACACCTACCATCGTGATTCATCTACTTGTACCTCGACAGACTAGTAACTCCAATTCGTATAGATCCTTGTTGAACGAAGTTGTGCAACAAGTGGGGCCTCGTGGGACAAGGTTGTCCAACAAGTAAGGCCTTGTGGGACACCTTGTATTCAACCCACGGGGATGACCCCTATCAAGGTTTTCCCGAAACCATCTTGGTCTCTGCATTCTCAGTAATCGATCTCCTATGGAAAGATCCATCAACTCCATGTGTACACTGGTATTCTCCTAAGATGAAACAAACCAATCTAAGACTCCAATGAAGACCTTGCATGGATCCTCCTCCTTGTTTAGCTAGGGTGGATATTGCACCACTGAAACCAAACTTCAATGGTAGAAGTGTTTCGCTAAACCCTAACGAAACAATGGCTCCAAGAGCACTCCAAAATGAGAGATAAAATCATAATGCCAAAGAGAAGGGTTACCCCACTATTTATCCTTTCTCTAAGCCTTCTAGAACTTTCCCCTATTTGACCAAATCAAATATTCACTTTATTTTCCCTCCAATTTCATTTAAATATAATTATTTATTTTTATTTAATGTCACTTTAGGATTTATCATTATTTTAACTTAGTGACACTAAAAACCTCCTTGACTCCATTTTCCTTATTGACTATAGCCTACGGGAGTCGTATATGATCTAGGGGATCAAATTTTGCTCAAAAATCAAATGCTCGGAATCACTTCAAAACGGACACATGCATAGGCCTCATCCTCACAAACCCTAAGCAACTTGAACAGGCTCAAAGAGACATTGTATGAGCAAGATATTATGTTCTGTTCATTTTGCCAAATAGGCAAAATTTTGTTGACTATACAGTTCATACATTGTTGACATGGCAGTTGGTCGTACAGTTCATATGACCGTACAGTGATGATGTGGCAAGGTACGGACTCACATGTGGCAGGTGACATGACAGAGTGCTGAGTTGGCATGCTGACAGGGTAGGCTCGATGGCAGACACATGGACATATCAGGTTGTGACAAGTGTCATTTGATGGACAAGTGTTATGGTGCCACGTGGGCTGCCACGTGGCACCCTCCAGTTTGGTTGGAATTTGGTAAAATGTTTGTGACTCCACAGGAGTCGAACCCGCGACCTTCAGCCAGAGGTAATGCTTTGGTAGGGTCGGGCTACCAGCCCGCCCATGGATGTTGCTTACCACTATAGTGTGTTAATATTTATTTGAATTTAATTTAATGTAAGGGAAGTGGAGGAAAAAGGTCGGGGCTTAGCCCCATCCCCCGATCATACCACACATCATATTCCACTCATTGTATTACCCTTTGGCGCGTGGACATTTTTTAATGGAGTTTAAACCCTCGATCACCACACGATTTCCATATCACTCTATCCATGTGACCACAACTTTGGCGTGGGGTTGATACCTAGTGCTTAGCCTGGAAGGTGAGGGTTCCATGACATATGGCCTTCCCATATGACCTAGAGCGCAGAGGTTGTAATGGATGAGCAGGTGCTTATTTTCAGGTCGGTGCTAGGCCACATGGCCCATGCAACCTTTAACTCCGTCGGGAAAAGGGGCCAAAGCACAAACGGTCCTACAATTTTGCCCGAATTGTGGGATTGTCGCGTGTGCTTGGTTTTGGTGCAGAAAAAACACAGAGGTCTGATTAGTCTGTCAGTGGGTGCATTTTGGCGAGCAGTTACAACAAGCTTGAAGGGGGGAAACTTCCAGGAGGTGTAACTTCTTCATTTTTTGGCCAAACCAGGTGCCGAAAAAGCCCAGCTAGGGGTTTTTTGGACGTTTTGAAGCCATTGAAGCCATCTATTTTGTATTCTTATCACTGTAAGAGCACTTTTTAAGCATAATGAAAATGATCCAAGGGAATTTGGACCAGGAGATGTAGCCCAAGAGAGGGGTGAACTCCTTTATCATTTGTTGTGTTATGTGTTCATTATTGATTGTTTTTATATGTCTGATATGTTGTTCATGATTAAGTAAAACACATTCAAAGTATGTGTTAGTAACTTGATCCAATTACCAAAAAACATACCATTTTTACACTTGTAATTTAAAGAGACAAGTCTTCTTCATTTTAAAGATCTATTGGAAGAAAATTCATTCTATTTTCAGATCAGTTGGTATCAAAGCATAGGTTTTTGAAGGCTTGATTGTTTGCAAGTGTTTTGTTTTTCTGATGCTTACAAGGTTGAAGCTCACATGAGGAGAAGGGAAACTTGTGGAGCCAAGTTCTCAACTGTCAAGAAGGAGAACTATCAGATCACCTCAAGCTTCAAGGAGATATTCACCAAGCATGGCTCATGACAAGATTCATGGAACTCTTCCTTCATACGAGAAAAACTTCAGAAAATCTTTCTATGATATGACTGAGATGGTCAAAGTTTTGTTTGAAGAAAGAAATGCAAGATTTCAAGGTGAAAGTTCCAACCCTCCAAAGGGAAATGGAGACAATGGTGATAAAACTCCAAAAGGAAATGGAGGGAATGGTGATTCTCCACCTCCTTCACCTCCATCTTCCACCTCTTCCACCATTTCAAAACCAACTCCAAATTCTCCAAAAGAACATGGTAAAACTCCCTTACAAACTCCTTTGCTTAAGCTTGATACTAAGTTTGAATTTCCTATGTACAATGGAGAGGTAAATGCTGAGAAATTAGATAACTGGATTCGTCAAATTGAAGTGTATTGTAGGATACAAAGAATCACATATGATGAAACTAACATTCAACTTGCTTCTTTAAGATTGGACAGTGCAGTACTCATTTGGTGGGAAGCCAAAACTCAAGAGGACATGAAGAAACATGGTAAATTTTTATCCTCTTGGAATGATTTTATTTTTGCAATTAAAAGTAAATTTTATCCANAAAGGGCTAGTGCTCCTTCTCTTCCTCCTGAAAATTACTAAAGTGTGAGAAAGGGCCAGTGCTCCTTTTCCTTATACTTATCACCCTAATTACAAAAGTGTGATAAAGGGTCAGTAGTCCTTGTGCTCCTCAAGTAAATGGCATAAGAGTAAGAAAGGGTCAGTGCTCTTTCTCCCCTGTCCTGAAATTACTAACTTCTGAGAAAATGAATCCAATCCTCCTCCTCATTAGTCTAATCACAAAAGTGTGAGAAAGAGCATGTGCTCCTTCTTCTCCCAAAATTTACTAAAATGCCATAAGTGTCTAGTTCTCTTTCTCTACCTCCCAAAAATTTCTTAAATGCAAGAAAGAGTCAATTATCCT
Organism: Picea glauca; assembly: GCA_000966675.3. Taxonomy (NCBI): domain Eukaryota; kingdom Viridiplantae; phylum Streptophyta; class Pinopsida; order Pinales; family Pinaceae; genus Picea; species Picea glauca. Next base: position 16,342 of record JZKD02S1944907.1, on the reverse strand, counting down.
TCTCTTTCTCACTAAAATTACAAAAGTGTGAGAAAGGTCCCATGCTTCTTTTCCTCATGTTTCAAATATAAAAGGTATGAGAAAGGGTCAGTGATCCTTCTCCTTCTGATCACTTCTCTAATTACAAAAGTGTGAGAAAGAGCAAGTGCTCCTTATCCTTCTCAATTAAATGATAGAAGTGTGAGAAAGAGTTGGTGCTCCTTCTCTTTCTTAAAACTACAAAATTGTGAGAAAATGAATCCACTCCTCCTCCTCATCACTCTAATTAAAAATGTGTGAGAAAGGGCTAGTTCCCTTTCTCTTACCAAAAATTACTAATGTGTGAGAAAGGTGTAGTTATCCTTCTCTACCTCCAAGAAATTACAAAAGTATGAGGAAGATTCAATGCTCCTTCTCCTACTCAATCAAACTACAAAAGTGTGAGAAAGGGATCATGCTCCTTCTCCTCATATTTTGAATGGTAAAAGTGTGAGAAAGAGCTAGTGCTCCTTCTCCTTCCCTTCATATCACAAATTACAAAAGCATGAGAAAGGGCCAGTGTTGCTTCTCCTCCTTCCAAAAATTACTAAAGTATGAGAAAGGGCTAGGGCTCTTTATCTTCCTCCCAAAAATTACTAAAGTGTGAGAAAGGGCCAATTATCCTTCTCCTACTCACTCAAAATACAAAAGTGTGAGAAAGGGTCCATGCTCCTTCTCCTCCTCACTCAAATTACAAAAATGTAAGAAATGGTTCATGCTCCTTCTCATCCCCTTTCAAATGTCACAAGGATGAGAAAGGAACACTATGAATAATGGATTGATTAATCAAAATTTAAGACATTCTTTATAGGGATAATTGATGCATGTAATGCCTCAGTTGAAAAATAATAATAAACCTATACCTCCTTGTGAAAAATGGTCATTTTAAAAAACTGTCAATCTCAAGTTGATAATTCACATACCATATGCAACATCAAGCTATCAATGAAATATATGCACTAACATTTATACATTTTTTCTAAGACCCATTGAGTCCTTCATACAAATATGTTTATATTTGGGTATCCATAAAGGATCTGCCAATCCTTATATCTCTTTAATTCATTTCTTCAAACACTTTGTTAACACAATAAGTATGAAGACATGTTATTATTGCTATGACTCTTTGAGTATTTTTTTCCAACACTTTGTTAACAATGTAAAAACACAAGAAATATACTAACTAATACCATTCAAATGTTACAATAAACTTATCATACTTATAGAGCAAATGTTTCCCATGTTGGGCATGATTTTCCCCTTAACGGTTGGCTTCTCTTAAACAATACTTACTATACCAAAGAGTTTCCCACAATTACACATCACAATCCATACAAGTTATGATTATTGTAATTGGTTTGCTCAATATGGGATTCCAAACATCCATACATTTTATTAAATTCCAATTGAAGAAAAAAGCCATTCAAATGTTACAATAAACTTCTCATACTTATAGAGCAAATGTTTCCCATGTTGGGCATGATTTTCCCCTTAACGGTTGGCTTCTCTTAAACAATACTTACTATACCAAAGAGTTTCCCACAATTACACATCACAATCCATACAGGTTATGATTATTGTAATTGGTTTGCTCAATATGGGATTCTAAACATCCATAAATTTTATTAAATTCCAATTGAAGAAAAAAGCCAAGATGACGACATTATGGGAATCAAATACCCTAAGGGATCATTTATCTTCCTATTATAATGCAAGGCAATAGAAAGTCCACTATTGGAATCAAAATATCATTATAATTTTCTTAATTTTCAAGAAAAAAATATAATACTAATTTGTGCCCAACCTAAGCATTAAACTACCCGTGAGGATCAATGCATTCCAATTCCAAAACATAGACATACAATTCTCCCAAGACGGTAATGAGTTTCCCACATCCATTATTAGTTTCAACACACATACTAGGCATCAAAAACAGAAACATACTTATGCTAGCAATATTTTTCCACATACATCACTTAACTTCAATGAAATTAATATGCACGCATTCTTTTCAAGGTTGGCAACCACTTCTCCATAGAAAAATCATGGCTCTCATGCATGAAAAAAAAGTAAGAATTCAACAATATGGGGCTAAAATATTAGCAAGAAATCATTTTATCATCTCTAATTATGCTTCAAATGGGCAATGATTTCCTCAGCAAAATTAGTGTGCCCATTCACAAGTAACTTGCAAAAGAGTATGTCAATTCACATTAATACTTAAGAATGCACATAGTATTTTATCCTTAGATTTAACCTCTTGTACCCTACAATAACATTTCAGGTACATATCCTTTCTAGGTTAACAATTTTTTCAATATCATTATCATCATAAAAATATACACAAATTTTGTTAAGCATATCACAAACAAGAAGAAGAAGCAGTAGCTATTAATTTTATAGCATTGGAATTTACTAAAAAAAACTATCTAAGCAAGCAAATTGTGAATGCAAATGAGATTCAAAGATTGAGAAGACTAGTTCTAATGCTTGTGCATCTTTAAACTTACCCATTGTTTAGTTAAATCACCTAGGAATTTTTTTAGTTTACCCACAGTTTTGATTTAATTACCAGGGCATTTAAAACATTCCTAGAACTTGGTTAATTTACTTAGGTATTTTTAAAGCATACCCACCACCTAGTTACATTAGTAGGACATTTTTAAGCATAGTCATGGCCTAATTAATTCATCTGGGAGATTTTAAAACATACCCACCACCTAGTTACATTAGTAGGACATTTTAAAGCATAGCCATGGCCTAATTAATTCATCTATGAGATTTTAAAGCATACCCACCACCTAATTGCATTACCAAGGTGTTTTGAAGCATAGCCATGACCTGATTAATTTAACTGGGAATTTTTAAAGCATACCATCGCCTAATTACATTACCCATGCATTTTAAAGCATAACCATGGCCTAGTTAGTTTGCCTAGGTTTTTTAAAAGCATACTTCAGGTTGGCTTTAAACTCTGGGTTGATCCATGCCAGAAGGGAGAAGTCTTGTACATAAATCTAAATAGGAATGGTTAGTAAATCATTTTTATAGTGTAATGGATTCAATGCTCAATTTAACACCAACAACTCTATTTCATTCATATTGACTTCAATTCCTAAATAAATCACAACTAATCTTGTAACACACCCCAGACTCACTTCTAGGAATATGTCATGAAATCCAACTCTTGTCAATACAGAATTTTCAAATTTCTTTTTTCCTCACTCATTAAAACTTTGATACCATTTGTTAATTATTCCCACTAAGGTTTTGATACCCATCTGTAATATTATGCCCTACATATGAACACGAATGCAATCCTAACAACATATAATTTCCATGTATAATTTATAACATGTATAATAACATTCAGAAATATAATGTGCACAACAATAGCATAATTAAGCACATCAAATACATATTGCTTTACATAAAAATCATAGAACATAATTAACACTTATCTTCTTATGAAATCACTAGCTAGTTGCACACTTCAGATGTTCCATCTAGCCATAGACAATGTTGTTCTATCTCTCTCAACAACATGTCACCCTGGATTTGGGGATGACTCCACCGAGGCAAGGCCTACCTAAACCAACTAAGGTCTCACAATCAACACCAACAATGTCTAGGTCAAGGTACCAAACTCTAGCAATAGTTCCAACCTACAACCTCTCATTCCCTATCAGCCTACACAACCCAAGGAAGTGAACACTCTTTTCTGCACCGCAATCTCTGAGGTTGTCCCACTTCTATTCCAGGGCTCCAACATAGGATTGCTAGAAAGTCTCAGAAACTATGGCTCTAGGAACTACGACTGCTATAATGGAGTCTCAAGGCACCCTCAAGGCCTCGCACATGGGGAAACATATTCCCAACAATTCTCACTCCAGGGCTCCAACCTTCCCCAAAGAAGCCCAAGGAGAATTGTACACCCAAATCCACCTATGATTCAAAAGGATCATAAGGTAACAAGCTCATAGTGGCTCTTGAGCTCACACTCCACAAGAAATGATACGAATGACCAAGAATGATGGAATGGAATGAGAATGGATCAATTTTCCACTAATTTCATACTTTAAGTATGCATGTTCCATTTTTGACAAGTGGCAATCAAAAAGAAATACTCACCCACCACATGGGAACCCGTTCTCCCACTAAGAACTTGGGATAAACTTATAACTTAAGACTTAAACCGGAGAAAATCATGGTGATAAGGTACAAATATATATCTATTTTAATATTAATTATATGCCATTTTTTTTATATAATTTCCGACTTCATCGCTTTAGACCGATGTATTTCTTTTTTCCATAAGTATTTTGGTCAATAAAAAACGATATACATTGTAAATTATTTAACAAAATCATAAATATGCTTTTATTGACATTTTCTTTGTAATATTTTTATGTATACAACTTTTAAATTGAAAATTAAAAAAATAATAAAAAAATAAAAAATAATCAATCTTCACGTATGTGCCAATAGATTCCATTGCACTACCTAAATTATTCTAGCCCTAGAGTTAATGTATACTACACATAAACAAAAACTTAGATAAGCGTAACTTAGTATTGAACATATATCAACTCAATATATCCTAGAATGAAATGTGCTCTTGTTGTCATATCATTATGTATACAACTTTTAAATAGAAAATTAAAGAAAGGTGAAATTGATTTTGATAGTCTTGATCAATCTTCACTTATATGCCATAGATGCCATTGCATTACCTAAATTGGAGTGGAGGTATATTACAAACAAAAAACTTAGAAAGGCATAATCTAATATTGTGCATATATCAACTTAATATATTCTAAAATAAATATATAATAGAGAAATAAAAATAATAAATATATAAAAA
>JZKD02S1944907.1:0-11450 GCA_000966675.3 Picea glauca | reverse complement strand
TTTTGGGAGGAGGAGAAGCATCATTAGCCCTTTCTCAAACTAAGTCAGGAGAATATGGAGCAATGACCCTTTCTCACACTTTTTTAATTTGAGTGAGGAAGAGAGGGAACATTGGTCCTTTCTCACACTTTAGTAATTTTAAAGAGAAAGAGAAGGAGCACTATCCCTTTCTCATACTTTAGTAATTTTTGGTAGGCGAAGAAACAACACTGGCCCTTTCTCTCACTTTTCTAATTTAAGAAATCAGGAGAAGGAGAACTTGCACTTTCTCACACTTTATTAATATTTGCGAGGAAGAGAAGCATCATGATCCCTTTCTCATACTTTATTAATTTTTTGGAGAAGAAGGAGTGCTATCCCTTTCTCACCCTTTTGTAATTAGAGTGATGAGGAGGAAGAGTGGCTTCATTTTCTCACAATTTAGTAATTTAAGGAAAGAGGAGAAGGAGCACCAACCCTTTCTCAAAATTTTTTCATTTAATTGAGGAGGAGAAGGAACAATGTCCATATATGATTCTTGTTCCATTCCAAAGAGGAGGAAAAGGATCATGGTCCCTTTCTCACACTTTTGTAATTAAGGTGATGATGAGGAGGAGAACTAAATATTTCTCACACTTAAGTAATTTTTGGTAGGAAGAGAAGGAGCACTAGTCCTTTCTCATACTTTAGTAATTTTTAGGAGGAGGAGAGGTAGCACTGGCCCTTTCTCACACTTTTGTGATTTGAGTGATTAGGAGAAGGAGCATTGGACATTTCTCACATTTTTGTAATTTGAGTGACTAGGATAAGGAACATTGTCTCTTCCTAACACTCTAGTAACTTTTGGGAGGAAGAGAAGGATCACCAAACCTTTCTCATACCTTACTACTTTTCAGTAGGAGAAGAAGGAGCACTGAAATTTCTCACACTTTTGTAATTTCGGTGAGTAGGAGAAGGATCATTGGATCTTTCTAACTCTTTAGTAATTTTCAAGAGGTAGAGAAGTATAAAAAAGACCATTCTCATACTTTTGTAATTTTTGGGAGGAGAAGGAGCAATACCCCTTTCTATCATTTTTTGTAATTAGAGTGATAAGGAGAAGAGAAGGAGCATTGCCCCTTGCTTACACTTCTTCCATTTGAAATAGGAGGAGAAGGAGCATGGGAACTTTCTCACACTTTTGTAATTATAGTGAGCAAGAGAAGAATCACTAGCCCTTTCTCACATTAATTTTCGTAAATTTTTGGAGGAAGAGAATGAGAACTAACCATTTCTCATACTCTAGTAATTTTTTGGATAAGGAGAAGAAAAACTATCTCTTTCTCAAATGTTTGTAATTAGAGTGATGAGGAGAAGGAGAGGGAGCCCTAGCCATTTCTGACACTTATATCATTCGAGTGAGGAGAATATAGAGAAGGGGCCCTTTCTCACACTTTTGTAATTTGAGTGAGGAGGTGTAATGTCCCCTTCCAATTGATCGTGATGAAGGATGAATTAATATCCTATACTAATCTGAAAATGGAATGAATGTTTTTCCAAAAGATCTTTAGAATGAAGAAGACTAGTATCTTTAAATTGCAAGTGTAAAAATAGTATGTGTTTGGGTAATTGGATAAATTTACTAACACATAAGTTCAATGAGTTTTACTTAATCATGAGAAACATATAAGACATATAAAACCCATCAATAATGAACACATAACACAACAAATGATAAATGAGTTCACCCCTCTCTTGGGCTACATCTGCTGGTCCATCTTCCCTTGGATCATTTTCATTATGCATAAAAATTTATCTTACAGTGATCAGAATACAAAATAAATGGCTCCAATGGCTTCAGAACATCCAAAAAACCCCTAGCTGGGCTTTTTCGGCTCCTGGTTTGGCCAAAAAATGAAGAAGTTACACCTCCTGGAAGTTTTCCCCATTCGATCTTGATGTACCTGCTCGCCAAAACACACCCACTAATAGAGTAACCTGACCTTTGTGTTTTTTCCGCACCAAAACCAAGCACACGCCACAATCCCACAATTTAGGTGGAATTGTAGGACCATTTGTGTGCTGGCCCCTTTTCCCGGTGGAGGTAAAGGTCGCATGGGCCATGTGGCTTAGTGCCGACCTGAAAAATAACACCTACCCATCTGTTGCAACCTTCATTCTCTAGGTCATATGAGACGACCATATGTCATGAAACCTGCACCTTTCGGGTTAAGCACCAGGTATCAACATCGCGCCAAAGTTGTGGTCGCATGGATAGAGTGATATGGAAACCGTGTGGTGACCAGGGGTTTAAAATCCATTCAAAAATGTCTGCTTGCCAAAGGGTAATAAAAGGAGTGGCATATGATGTGTGGTATGACCGGGGGCTGGGGCTAAGCCCCAACCCTTTTCCTCCACCACCCTTACATTAAATTTAATTCAAATAAATATTAACACAATATAGTGGTAAGAAACATCCACGGGCGGGCTGGTAGCCCAACCCTGCCAAAGAATTACCCCCGCCCGGAGGTCACGGTTTCAATTTCCGTGGAGTCACAAAAATTTTACCAAATTCCAACCAAACTGAAGGGTGCCACGTGTCAGCCCATGGCTGGGCCACGTGGCACCATACCACTTGTTCATCAAATGACACTTGTCACAACCCGATACGTCTGCATGTCTTCCATCGAGCCTGCCTTGTCAGCATGCCAACTCAACAATCTGTCATGTCACCTACCACATGTGGGTTTGTACCTTGCCATGTCATCACTGTACGGTCAGATTCCACGTCAGCACTGTACAAACTATACAGTCAACAAAATTTTGCCTACTTGGCAAAATGAACGGAACACACTATCTTTCTCATACGACATCCGTTTGATCTTGTTCAAGTTGCGTAGGGTTCATGAGGATAAGGCCTACACACATGTCCATTTTGAAGAAATTCTGAGCACTTTGATTTTTGAGCAAAATTTGATCGCCTGGATCACACCTCCCCATTGGGAAGCTTTTGGACCTCCAAAAAACTACTTTTAGTCTATCTAAATATGAGGGTATAGTTCCCTCACCTTTTCAATCTCAATCCACATGGCCTTGCTTGGATTGGTGCCTTTAAGACGAATACAAAACTTGTCATGCCTTGTCTTGTACTTGGCTTGGCTCTTTCTCAACTGTTCTTAAATGGTTTGATGCACAAACTTAACTTGTTCAATAAACTTCTTGCCAACACTAAAATGGAAAACAACAAGAGAAGAATGTGCTTCCCTTATCATGTTGACTCTTTCACCCTGTGAAAAACATAGCTTGCCAAGATACAAAAGTTTACCATGCACATAGGAATCCAATTCCTCAACTTGGTTAGTACGACATAAAGTTGCATAAACATTTTTTCCATAAAAATCTAAAGAATAATGTTCCAAATAGCTCTTATGCATGATAGGATTATTCTTGAAAAAAACTAAAGCACTAACAATAGGCCTAGTAATCATATCAACAACTTTGTCATAAATGTCTTTCTTATACCTTATCACCAAGAGGAAAACATAGCTTGTCAAGGCATGCAATAGAGCTTGCTTTGATTTCAAAGATTTCTTCCATACATCTCCTTCAACAATCATATTCATAGTCTTGTTCAAGGCTCTGAAATCTACCCACATACGCCATATACAATCTTTCTATGGTACCAAACCAATTGGTGACCTGCATGGCGAAGTTCTTGGTTTGATGACCCCTTTGTCAAGAAACTCTTGGGCTTGTTTTCTGATTTCAACATTCTCCATGTTTGACATCCTGCACATGTCAATGTTTGGAAGAGGACCTCCTTTCTGCAATAGAATATCATGTTGGATACCCCTTTTAGGAGGAAATCCCCTGGGTTCCTGAAACATCTCAACATTTTCGTTAACAACCTCATATAAATTAGATTGAAACTTTTCATCAAATCCTTTGAAAACTTCTTCTTCATCATTGTCTTTGGGTTTAATCATCAAAAGTAAAAAGGTTCTTACTTGCATTGACTAGTCTCTTCATTTGTCCAGCATTTGTAAGTGACAAATTCATCTTCTTTGTATGTGCTCTAAAAATGTACTCAACTCCATTTTTAAACAAATGATACTTGTTCTCATGATGATGAAAGATGGCTCTCCTATCATATAAGTATGGGCTTCCCAACACAATACCAAAAATATCCAATGGAAGAACATCAATCTCTACCTCATCTATATAGTTTGCAGTGATGGAAAATCTAAGTTTACACCTTCTTGTCACATGCAATTTGGCATTGTCACATATCCAACCTAAAGGGTATGGTTTAGGATGAAGAGTAGTTTCCAAATCTAGTTTCTTCACAGTGTCTTCAGAAATAAGGTTTTCTTGTGATCCTGTATAAAAAAGAGTATCTATCTTGGTATGTTTTGAAATTACCCTTATGTGAAAAATCTCTATTCTTTCTTTTTCATGTTGAGTTTCATTGATGGTAGAATTTGAAGAACTAGTGCTAGCAATATAATTCTTACCTTGTATACCCATGGTTGTGATTTTTGTTTCATCTTCCGAATCAGATCCTAAATCTTGTTGTACGATTGCAACAATGTTTGGTTTCTCTCTGTTTTTGAAATTTTTGGGTCTCTTTTCAGAATGAAGTTTCTAGCAATGGTCTTCATCATGGCCATCCTTTGAACAATGTTTACATGAGAGTTTCTCTCTCTCTTTCTTTACTGAAGCATTTTTATTCCCATTTCCTTCAAACTTCCTCTTTCCCTTGTCTCCATTATGAAAATACTTCTTGCTGCCCTCTTGAGGATCATTCCTTCCTCTTGCCTCTAAATGAGTTTCCTGTACACAAACTTCATCTATATTTGAAGGGTTAAACATAAGTATTGTATGCCTCAAGTAGCTATTCAAACCTCCAATGTATTTGAGTAAAGTTTCTTGAGAAGACAAATCTATACCCAAAACCAAAGCTCTTCTCCTAAATTCTTGAGTGAAGCTTTGCACATATTTCCCTTTAGCTTGCCTAAAGTTTTGCCAATCCATAATAGCTTTCTGCATGTATGCTAATGGATAAAATTTCCTTTTAATTGCAACAATAAAATCATTCCAAGAGGATACAAATTTACCATGTTTCTTCATGTCCTCTTGAGTTTTGGCTTCCCACCAAATGAGTGCTGCACTGTCCAATCTTAAAGAAGCAAGATGAATCTTAGTTTCATCATCTGTGATTCTTTGTATCCTACAATACACTTCAATCTGACGAATCCAGTTATCTAATTTCTCAGCATTTACCTCTCCATTGTACATAGGCAATTCAAACTTAATATCAAGCTTAAGCAAAGGAGTTTGTAAGGGAGTTTTACCATGTTCTTTTGGAGAATTTGGAGGTGGTTTTGAAATGGTGGAAGAGGTGGAAGATGGAGGTGAAGGAGGTGGAGAATCACCATTCCCTCCATTTCCTTTTGGAGTTTTATCACCACTGTCTCCATTTCCCTTTGGAGGGTTGGAGCTTTCACCTTGAAATCTTGCATTTCTTTCTTTAAACAAAACTTTGACCATCTCAGTCATATAATAGAAAGATTTTCTAAAGTTTTTATTCTATGAAGGAAGAGTTCCATGACTCTCGTCATGAGCCATGCTTGGTGAATACCTCCTTGAAGCTTGAGGTGATTTGATAGTTCTCCTTCTTGATAGTTGAGAACTTGGATCCACAAGTTGACCTTCTCCTCTTGTGAGCTTCAACCTTGTAAGCATCAGAAAAAAAAAAAAAAACACTTGCAAATGATCAAGCCTTCAAAAACCTATGCTCTGATACCAATTGATCTGAAAATAGAATGAATTTTCTTCCAATAGATCTTTAAAATGAAGAAGACTTGTCTCTTTAAATTACAAGTGTAAAAATGGTATTTTTTTGGTAATTGTATCAAGTTACTAACACATACGTTCAATGAGTTTTACTTAATCATGAGAAACATATCAGACATATAAAAACAATCAATAGTGAACACATAACAAAACAAATGATAAAGGAGTTCACCCCTCTCTTGGGCTACATCTCCTGGTCCAACTTCCCTTGGATCATTTTTATTATGCTTAAAAAGCGCTCTTACAGTGATAAGAATACAAAATAGATCACTCCAATGGCTTCAGAACGTCCAAAAAATCTCTAGCTGGGCTTTTTCGGCACCTGGTTTGGCCAAAAAATGAAGAAGTTACACCTCCTGGAAGTTTTCCCCCTTCAAGCTTGTTGTAACTGCTTGCCAAAATGCACCCACTAATAGAGTAACCCGACCTCTATGTTTTTTCCGCACCAAAACCCAACACATGCGACAATCCCACAATTCAAGCAAAATTGTAGGACTGTTTGTGCGCTGGTCCCTTTTCCCGACAGAGGTAAAGGTCGCATGGCCATGTGGCCTAGCACCGACCTGAAAAATAGCAACTGCCCATCCGTTGCAACCTCTGCGCTCTAGTTCATATGGGAAGGCCATATGTCATGGAACCCACACCTTCCGGGCTAAGCACTAGGTATCAACCCCATGCCAAAGTTGTGGTCACATGGATAGAGTGATATGGAAATCGTGTGGTGACCGGGGGTTTAAACTCCATTAAAAAATTTCCATGTGAAAAAGGGTAATACAAGGAGTGGAATATGATGTGTGGTATGAACGGGGGATGGGGCTAAGCCTCGACCTTTTTCCTCTGCCTCCCTTACATTAAATTCAATTCAAATAAATATTAACACACTATAATGGTAAGCAACATCCATGGGCGGGCTGGTAGCCCGACCCTGCCAAAGCATTACCCCTGGCTGGAGGTCACGGGTTCGACTTCTGTGGAGTCACAAACATTTTACCAAATTCCAACCAAACTGTAGGGTGCCACATGGCAGCCCACGACTGGGCCACGTGGAACCATAACACTTGTCCATCAAATGACACTTGTCACAACCTGATACGTCCACATGTCTGCCATCGAGCCTGCCTTGTCAGCATGCCAACTCAACACTCTGTCATGTCACCTGCCACATGTGGGTCTGTACCCTACCACGCCAGCATTGTACGGTCGTATGAACTGTACGGTCAACTACCACATCAACACTGTATGAACTGTATAGTCAGCAAAATTTTGCCTATTTGGAAAAATGAATAGAACACGATATCTTGATCATACAATGTCTCTTTGAGCTTGTTTAAGTTTCCTAGGGTTTGTGAGGACGAGCCTTATGCATGTGTCCATTTTGAAGCGATTCTGAGCATTTGATTTTTAAGCAAAATTTGATCCCCTGGATCATATATGACTCCCGTAGGCAATAGTCAATAAGGAAAATGAAGTCAAGGAGGTTTTTAGTGTCACTAAGTTAAAAGAATGATAAATCATAAAGTGACATTAAATAAAAATAAATAATTATATTTAAATGAAATTGGAGGGAAAATAAAGTGAATATTTGATTTGGTCAAATAGGGGAAAGTTCTAGAAGGCCTAGAGAAAGGATAAATAGAGGGGTAACCCTTCTCTTTGGAATTATGATTTTATCTCTCATTTTGGAGTGCTCTTGGAGCCATTGTTTCGTTAGGGTTTAGCAAAACACTTCTACCATTGAAGTTTGGTTTCAGTGGTTCAATATCCACCCTAGATAAACAAGGAGGAGGATCCATGCATGGTCTTCATTGGAGTCTTAGATTGGTTTGTTTCATCTTAGGAGAATACCAGTGTACACATGGAGTTGATGGATCTTTCCAGAGGAGATCGATTATCGAGAATGCAGAGACCAGGATGGTTTCAGGAAAACCTTGACAGGGGTCATCCCCGTGGATTGAATACAAGGTGTCCCACGAGGCCCTACTTGTTGGAAATCCTTGTCCCACGAGGCCCCGCTTGTTGCACAAATTCGTTCAACAAGGATCTATACGAATTGGAGTTACCAGTTTGTTGAGGTACAGGTAGACGAATCACGATGGTAGGTGTTTTCTGGAGCATATTGATACCACACTAGTGGAGGCTAGACAGTCTAGGGGAAGACATATCTTGAGGATATTTTGGGAATCATCACTAGGTTTATTCTTATTCTTGTTAGTAGATATTGCAGCTGCTTTGCAACCAATAAATCATTGTGTTTAGGGGGGTTTACAGTTGTTGTTACATCCAATAAGGATCTTTGTATTTGTTGTGAATTGGATTTCCACACCATAATAAGATTCCATGGTTATCTTCTATATTCCTTGTGTAATGGGTGCATGTGATATATTTGAAAATATTCCTATCTTGGTGATGCATGCAAACTATTTGTAAGGCATTTTCAACAAAGTGTTTGATAAAATCACACAAAGAAAAATAATAATTTTGGAAACAAATATATTTTTACTATCTATCCTATTTGGGTACATTACAGTGGTATTAAAGTTGGTGACATTACCAACCTATGATTTCTTGAGGCATTGATGTGAAGGAAAACTAGAGGACGAGGGAAACAACCCACCCCAGGATCAGAGTCATCATAAGAATTAGATGTAGAGGGAGTTATGAGGAATAATCATGAAGATAGAACGATACAATTGTTGGAATCCATAGCTAATGGGAAGAAACAATTAAGAAAATTCTTGACACTGTATTTTTCTAGCAACCAAGAAAATCAAAATCAAGGAGGTACCAATTGGAACCATGAAGAGGCCAACTATAGAGGTGGTAGACTCTTGAAGGGAGTAATACCTATGTTTCAGTACAAAGTGTATTCTAGGTAGGTAGCATAAAGTTACCCAGACCATTATTTCCACCATTCCTTGAGGAACAACCTACAAGGACATTGGAGAAGAAAGGACCGACTGATGAGATCAACTCCTGCTTTAGGGAGTATTAGTTGCTAGAAGAAGGAGCCCACATATCCCTATATTGCAATGACTATTGCAACCTCAATATGAGGAACATGCCTAGGATGGGATAGAATCAGTATAATTTCAACCTTCTGCACAAATTGGGATAGATGACCATCTCATATTTTGATGGATTTGATAGGTGCACAACACGAGCATGGATACATAAGTTGGAAACTTATTTCTAGCTTAACCTGATGACAAAGGCAGAGACAATTAAGTTCTCCATGATGCACTTGGATGGAGATGCTCATGAGTGGTTGTACCATTGGGTATTAACATTGGGACATTCCAATATCACATCATATGAGGATTTCACCTAGAGGCTGATGGACATGTTTGATAGGAATTACCCTGAGATCCACTTCAGGGATTTGGCACAACTGAGGAAGACAGGTACACAAGAGGCCTATGCCATAGAGTTCCAGTGGATGGTAGTCATTGTGACTAATGTTTTTGAACAGAGACTGGTGATGTTATTCATAGAGGGCTTGGATGAACCATTACGATGTTGGGTGAAGGATTTTAGGCCAAACACACTACAATAAGCTATCATGAAGACCCATGATATGGAAGAAATAGTCCCCAACAAGACATCGTCAAAAACATTTTTCCCACAGAAGGGTCAAATATCAAAACCTCCCCAAAATACATGGACAGGGAAGGATAGGTTGGATGAGGAAATTCAAAGAGAGCTAAGGAGGAAGAAGCTTTGCTATAGTTGCAAAGAGTCGTGGGAACTGGGTCATCGGTGTATGAGAAAAGGTAAAGTCCATTATATTGAGGTGGTTTCTGATGAATAATATGACGATGATGATGAGGGAATTGGATAGAAAAATGGTGAGTCATCACACCTCGAGGCTACATAACATACACCATTGCAGGATATCACCAAGGGAGTGACCATTGCCACTCTTTCAGGAGTTCCCAAATATCACACCTTCAGGATCAAATGCATTTTGTAGGGACAAAGGGTTATGTCACTGATTGATGGTGGGGCCACCCACAACTTCACTGATGCTGCATTGGTCACCAGAAGACAAATCCTTGTAGAGGAATTTGAGGGATTCAATGTGGTTGTAGTAGATGGGTACAACATGGCATGTACTCATAGGATCAAGGGATTGGATGTAACATTGGGAAACTATACATTGACTAATGATTTCTATGTCATAGATTTAGAAAATACTCATGTGGTTCTAGGAGTTTAGTGGTTGTACTTATTGGGAGATATCTGCATGAATTATCAGGACATGAGGGTGGAGTTCCAAGGCATGGGTGAACAATGAGTCATCCTAAGAGGTATGTCGATAGGTTCCCCCAAGATCTTGTCTAACCAACGCATGGATTCCGTTTTTAGACATGGGGACATGGCTTGTGTAGAAAAGTGCTTTATCACCATGGAGAAGCCATCAAAGGATTGCCAACATTACCTTGTGGATATCCAGGCATTGCTTGGAAAGAATGAAAGATTTTTTGAACCATTTCCAACACAAAGACCACATTATAGAGTATTTGAGCATGTAATTAAGCTAGAAGAGGGGTCAAATCCCATGATCACCACAACCTACAAGCATCCAAAGAGGTTCAAGTATGAAATAGAGAAAGCCACAAATGAATTGATGGATATGGGACATATCAAGCCTAGTTCTAGTCCCTTCACTTCATCGGTTGTACTGGTGAAGAAGAAGAATGGAACTATGAGGATGTCAATAGAATACAAAGAACTGAAAAAGAAGACCATAAAAAATCGATACCCAATACCCAATATTGATGAGCTTATAGATGAGATGCATGCATAAGTTTACTTCTCAAAGGTTTATCTACGATCAAGATACCACTAGATTTGGGTCAGAGAGGAGGATATCCATAAAACATCATTCAAGTGTCACTATGGGAACTATGATTTTCTAGTCATTCCCTGTCAGTTGAATAACACACCAAATACCTTTCAGTTGTGCATGAACCATATATTCAACAAATAGTCGAGGACATTCTTAATGGTGTTCTTTGACGATCTTTTGATCTACTACAAGACATGGGAGGAACATTTGAAGCATGTGGACGATATTATTACCATTATAGAGGAGTAGTTGCTTTTTTCCAAGGAGGAAAAGTGTGAGTTTGGGTTAACATAGATCCTTTATCTGGGGCATACGATTGGTGTTGAGGGAGTAAAGGTGCATTAGGAGAAGATCCATAAAATCTTAGATTGGCCCACCCCGAGATCACTTACAAATATGCGAGGATTATTTGGGATATGCAACTATTACAAGAACTTTGTGAAAGGATTTTCACAATTGGTTTTGCCATTCACAGACCTCACCAAGAAGGGGACACACATGTAGCATTTTATAGAATGAAGAGGGTGATGAGCACTTTCCCAGTATTAGCACTTCCAGATTTCATGAATCCTTTTGTCCTAGAGTGTGATGCATCCTGTGAGGGGATAGGATAAATATTGATGCAAAACTGACACTTGATAGCTTTTGAGATTAGAAAGCTAAGAGACCCAGAGAATATCTATCCAATCTATGATAATGAGATGTTGGCTATCATGCATGTATTGGCCAAGTTCAGACAATACTTGGTAGGGGGATGCTTTGTGGTTAGGACTGACCACAATTGTTT
>JZKD02S1944896.1:36585-51293 GCA_000966675.3 Picea glauca | reverse complement strand
TAAATATATTGTACCCTCAACAGTATGACCGTACACTGCCAGTTGTACTGGACAGTTGTACTTTCTATTTTTGTCTTGCTTGAGCATATATAGCTCAACTGTCTTACATTGTAACCATCTTCTGAGTTCTGTATTTCTTCATACATTTCAATATACTATTCTCTTCTCTCTGCATCTCTCTTTGCTCCACAATTTATCAGGTAGGGTGTCTGATGAAGTTATATAGGGAGGTTTCATTTTCTTAGAGCTCGATCCTTACTCTTGGGTAGTGGGATCTCCCTCCTTAGGGAGCCCTGAGTGCAACCTTGTTTCTAGTGTGAAAGAAGAAAGGGAATTTTTAAGCTAGAGGAAGTAAGAAGGATGTTCTTCTAGGGTTGGAGGTGGAATTAGGAGAGGTAACCACAATATCTCATGGTGTTAGTGCAATTCATAGAAATACAATCTCTAAAATAGTAGGGTTCGAGATTCTAATGACAATGGCTAACCAAAATAATGTTGACCATCCAGAGTCAAGCAAGCAAGGTGCCAAATGCAAGGGAATTCAAACACACATGCTCAGAAGAGGAATTCACCTTGAGAGATTTTATCCCTCTCTGGCTTGATAGATCCGGGGTTAATATGGATCTATGATGGTTTAATACATTAATATTAAAGTATTAAAAAATATTAATACTATAAAATATGTTAAAATATATTAAAAAAATACATTATTAATTTTTTCAAAAAGTTATTTTATGTGATGAGTTGAACAAAACTTCGACTTCGCGGCTGCAATTTTTTGAGGTCAAATTTTCGTGAGGATTTTGAGTGTTCTCTGAGGTATGGATTCGAGATCAGGGAGATGATCCCACCTTTCATCATCGTCGCCCCCTGATATTGTCGAGTTTCAGGAACCTCTTTCCTCTTACACAAAGTCTGTGAAACATGTGTCGTCCTGCTTTGTCAAAAAGATTAATGACATACCCAAGGTACCAGTCCATTCCTCCTCTTGATCGTTTTCTCTATACTGGATGATAATGGATTAGTAGGACAGTTCACAGCTATCTAGACCTCCCCTAGGGCTCTGAGTCAATGGTTGGAGCTAAACTGGAAGAAAAAGATCCAATTCAAATGTCTTATGCTTTTTCCGGTAAGGGATTTTTTGTCTTTTAATTTGAGAACAAGGCAAACCAGGATCTCATTTTCTTCGGTGGTCCATATTTCTTGGGGGCAGAGGTATGTATTTGAATAAATGGACACTTGAATTTAGCCCTGAAAATGATATATCCTATGCGGTCCCAATTTGGGTTCACCTTCCCTTTCTTCTATTGCATTGTTGAAATGATGAAACACTTCGCAACATTGGCAATGCGTTGGGAAATTTCATTGATCAAACCAAACCACATGAGGGTATCCAAGCCTGTGCAAGATTTTTTGTAGAAGTAGATATGGAAAAAGGATTGCCAAAAGATTTTCAACTAATCCTAGATAAATGGACGTATCTCCATCAGGTGGATTATGAACAACTTCCATTCAAATGTAAAGCATGTCATGAATATGGTCATTTCACAAAGAAATTTCCACACAATAAGTCATATCCACCTAATAAAGGGTTCAAGAGCAATGGAAACAACCAAAAAGAAAGAAAGTAACCAGAAAGGTTGTGATTCAAGAACCTACTCCAACTCATGGGGGTATTTTTCTCCCTTATTCTCCTCACATATCAAGGTCAAAATCAAAAGAAACACTAAAAATAGAGTCCAAACAAAACAAATACACAACACTAGAAAACCTAGAGGAAAATGTTGAAGAATCAAGCGAGACATAGATGGAAAATGAAGAAAATGGAAAGGACACAAAACATTATGAGAAGATAGGAAACAATCATATAATGACCCATCCAGCAAGTGGAGATCAAACTCTAAGAAAAATCTCCACTCGCTTAAATCTAGAAAATATGGAATACTTAAGGAAGGCAGTCAAGAAGATTCAGGGGAAGATTCAAACTTAGGAGTATTCCAATCCACCATAAAAAACAAGGTTGGAAGAATATCCAACTAAAATAGAAGGGAAAAGGAGGYTGATAGGGATGAGGAATTGGGTATCCAAACTACCTTGGAAGGAAATTTTAATAAGGATGGAAAATCATTGAAGTCCCAAGCCCCTCCTGCCAAGGGAGTGTCTTTCCAACCCTATAAGGGGGGGGGGAATCCAAATCCTCCATTAATTAATGAAATTTGTCTCCTGGCATTGAAGAGGGTTAGGGAGCAAGGAAAATAAATAAGAAATGGAAATTTTAGTTCACATAGAAAAGGATTCAATCCTACTGATCTAGGAGAAAAAAATGAGGGAGCAAGAAGCTCTCCAAGACTTTCAACACATATGGAAAAAAATCAATGGCATGGTAATTAGTTTGAGAGGGGAATCAAGGTGGGTATGCACCCTCTATAATTCAGAAGTATTCTAGGTAGTAGATAACATAATGACAACACAACAACTACTGGTGAAATTGAATCACCTACCCTCATGTATGTCTTTTCTCATTGTAAAAGTTTATTTTCCAAATAATTATTGGGAAATAATGGAATGTTGAGATTTGTTGTTGGGCGTGGAAAACAAAGGATCTGTTCAAAAGTGTATTATAATTGGAGACTTTAATACTACATTTAATTTGAAATAAAAAAGAGGGGATTCCATTGTTCGCGACACTTATCCTAAAAAGATGGAATATCTGATCTCAACCCGAGATTTGATTGATGTCCCCCATAGAAAATGGAATTAAACCTGGAATAATAGGAGAGATGGATAAGGCCACATTGTTTTTAGGTTGGACCATTTCCTTATTAGTAGCTCTTTTTGAAATTTTTGGAGTCCTTTTCCTCCTCTATTATTCCATGGGCTAGTTCATACCATCATCGTGTTACACTCTGTGTTGAAAGAGAAGAAAATTTGGTTCCTATTTCATTTAGGTTTAACCCTTTCTTGTTTGAAGAGCATGAATTTTATCCCTTGGTATATCATTCTTCGAGTCAGTGGATCATAGGCTCCCTGGTGCAGATATGGGAACAGACGTTAAAGGAAACAAAATCAACAATGAAATCTTTGGAAAACATTTACCCTTCGCCTGAGCATATGGAAGTTCTAAAAAGAAAAGGAAAGATAGAAGAATTACAAGATAAAATGGAGAGAAAGGAGGTGAACCCATAAATATTAATGGAATAACAAGAAGCCTACCTTAAATATATCAAATCTCTAAGGGATGAAGAGACTCTTTGGATATTAAAATAAATAATCCTATGGAATCACGAAGGGGATAAAAATACAACTTTATTCCACCTGTAGTCTAAATCCCGTCAATGGCACAATAAGGTGGATGAAATTAAAACTCAGTCAGGAGAAATTGTCTCAGACTTTGAAGATATCAAACAACTAGCATCCAAGCATTATGGAAACTTGTACTCAGAAGAAGGGAATCTAGACGAGGAGATGTGTGCACAATTTATATCTCATATTATGGAAAACAAATTACAGAGAGGGACAATGGGGAGTTAAATAAATTAATCACAGAAGAGAAATTTTTTGAAGCCATCAAGAAATTCAATCCAGACAAAACTCTAGGACCGTAATAAAAATGGGAAGTCATAAGTACAGATTTTATTACCGGATTTTCCTAGAATTAGTAAACAAAACGACTCAATTATGGTTATGGTTGACAAATTAAGTAAGGAATCACATTTCATACCTATGAAATCAACCTACAAATCTTTTAATATAGCATAAATATTCATGAAGGAAATATTTAGGTTGCATGAAATCCCTAAAGTTATAATATCTAATAGAGATGTTAAGTTTATTGCAAATTTTGGGAAGGATTTACTTAAAGGGTTACACACCCAAACAAACTTCAATATTTCTTATCATTTGCAAACGGATGGACAAACTGAAATAACTAACCATATTCTTGAAGACATGCTTAGAATGTATGTTATGGATAGACCTGGTAAATGGGAAGAATATTTGTACTTAGTTGAGTTTTCTTAATAATCATTATCAAGCTTCAACAAAACTTACTCCTTTTGAAATTTTATATGGTAGGAAATGTAATACACCCGTTTCATGGAGTAATCCTTTAAATATATTGATGATAGGACCATATATGTTAAAAGACATGGAACTAACAATGAAATGGGTACAACAATACCTGAGAGTAGATATGGATAGGAAATAAAATTATGTTGATGCAAAAAGGACTCCAAGAGAGTTCAATATTCGAGATCATGTGTATATTAGAGTTAAACCTAAAAAGAGTTCTTTAAGGTTGGGTAGGTATATACTAAGTTATAACCTAGATATTGTGTCCCATTCGAGATATTTTCTTGAATAAGACCTATATCTTATCAACTTGCACTTCAAGCTACGGTAAAAGTACATGATGTGTTTCAAATTTCATTACTCAAAAAGTATATACATGACCCTACTCATGTTGTTGACTGGAAAATGATACAAGTGGAACCTGTGGGTGAGTTCCTAGTAGAGCCAGATCATATTCTCGATAAGAGGTAACTTAGACTCTGAAATTCGATCCGTAGGATAGGTAAAGGTGAAATGGAAGCACCTTAGTCTAGAAGAGGCTACTTGGGAAATGGAAAGTAATATGTAGGAATAATATTCATTTCTGTTACAGAATGGTATTGATGGAAACTAGCTATCATCGAGGATGGTGATAAGTTCTAGGGGAGGTGTATGTGATACCCCACAACTTGTATTTTTAATTATTATTTCTATTATTTTTCTATTTTAGAATTTTAATTATTTTTTCGAAAGACAACTTTGTCAATTGACCAAAATTGAATTGTAAAACCTTATTATTTTATGAAAATAAACCCATGTGGAAAAAGAAGCACACGTTGAACCAACTGTTAAAGAGGGAGTTAGGAATCCAAAGAGGTTGGCCAACTGGAAACAGACTGATACAAGTTGTGGAATTAAATCAAATTCAAAAGAACACATTCCATATTTATAGGAAAATCTGTGAACATGTGTAAAATTGAATATGATAGGTGGTCATTGAGTAGGAGGCTCAAGACAAGTGTTACACATCCAAGGAAAAATTAAAGAAGTCATGAAAAGGAAATGGGATGCCATCCCAAGATGTGAATTGATAGCTCGAGAAGGATATGCACAAATTGACTTGACACAGTGAATTTTCAAAGATTACAGACAACAAGAAATAACTCAGAATTCTGCAAGAGGCCACGAAGGAAGCCCCTTGGATTTTGAAATTAGCTTGGGGGTGACATATGTTGATAGACACTCTAGTCTAAGGTTGGGAGGAACAGGGTCTTCAACTTGTGGTTTCCCCAAGTTCCAGGTTTTACTTATTTTCATGAATATGTTTTATATAAATGTTTACTTTGTTTTGTTGTGTGTTATCGTGGCCAAAATCATTGGTTATAAAAAATAAATAACAGTATTAGATTTAAATGAATTTTATATTGATGAATATCGTAATTTTCATACATAATTTTCTTACCATTAGTAAACCAATAAAACTCATAGGTAAAACCTAGTACTAAAACATATATTATCATATAGGAAACATGTATTGAAGAGACAAAGTTTCAACAAGTTAAAATGTATAAAATCAAAAGGAAATTGTTATAGATTAAACAGATTCTAACCATATACATTTTATATATTTCGAAAGGGAATTGTTATAGATTAAACATAGTACACTCTCTCTATATATATATTCAAAACAAAATCATGATATATTGAAGAGAGTTTAATAAGTAATAACTACTTATAACATTACAGGGAAACAATGTGAATAAAGTGAGTTTAACAAAGAGATAAATAACGACTCATGAATAGAGTACATGATATTACGACATTGTAAAATGAAACAGTCGTAAGTCACAAACCTCCTTGAATAATTTTACAAAATTATTTTGGACGACTAGCTCGACCGAATGTAAAAACAGAGCAGTCACATGTTGTGATGCAAAACTTGAATATAGTTAAGGAATGGAACCCAAATACCTTTCTAAGAAAGGGTATTTATATGTTTCCATGGTACCATCCTCCTCGGTAACTACACCATCACATCAAACAAGTTAAAATGTTGTACAAAATCATGTAATCAATAAAAACTATACTTGTAAACAGAGAGGAACTTACCATGGTTATACAGAACACACTGGCATACCTTCTCGTCACTTTTGAACCACACATGATATTACAAGGTTGTCGAATATATTATGGGTAC
Organism: Picea glauca; assembly: GCA_000966675.3. Lineage (NCBI taxonomy): Eukaryota > Viridiplantae > Streptophyta > Pinopsida > Pinales > Pinaceae > Picea > Picea glauca. The sequence goes on along the minus strand of JZKD02S1944896.1, from coordinate 45,046 downwards.
CCCTCGCAACCATAAAAGGGACCCATCATTACTTAAATACGTAAGAATACGAATGTAAATCATTATGTAATTACATAATGTTAATAGAAAAAAACATTTCTATGTTGTCTGAAAACAACATTCATTTTTAAAATGAGTCCTAACTAAGTTCAGGACAAATAAACGATTGGAAAATATTTTAATCATAAACCAGAATTATAATACCTATAGTAAATCCTTCTACTGTAACTCAGACCCTAGATTCATAGAATAACTAGGATTCGAACAATAAGTCCCTGAAGTCCAAGGGAAAAACCCTTCAGACCATAGGATAACCAGAAGCAAGATTCACCGCGTTCGAAATTACATCTTGTTACAAACACAACTTTATATAGTAAAAATAAAGAACAAGAAGTCCGTCAACATAAATATTACCGAGACGTATTTAAAAAAACATGAAGAAATAACCCGAATGTGATCTGATAGTTTGAAATGGCTCTGATGGTAATATAGAAGCATAAAACATGTGAATCATATAAGAAACCAAAACAAATAAAATAATGTTAAAATATATTACTAGTAAGGGATGTTTTTGACCAACCAACTGCAAGCCAACATGCCCTGACTCTTGCAAAAATATTTACACTCTAAAGTGAAGCAAGGTTTTGAACAATCAGACTTCAATATTTTAACTCAAGGAACTCTCGAAAGATACACGAGGGTCCTGTAAAACCTTAAAAACTCTCAAGATGAGCGTAGTGCAGAGGAAAAAAAACTAAGAAATGAGAAATGAGCCAAGTTAGGAATGGGTCATAAGGGTTAAGGTTTCGACAGGAAAAAGCCTAACACATGTAAGCGATATGACTCTACACGTATTATTCCTCAGGACAAGTGCTGAGGAAATATCCTCAAGATAGTAACCCCCACAGGTGGCGCATGCAGGGTCATCACATGTTAAATACACCATTTGATACATGGTTTAAACAAATGAAAGTTGGTGAGGAATTAAATTAGGAAACAATGCTCATACGAATTTAAATCCTCGTAAAACTATGCAATAAATCCACCTATATATGATTCGTCCTTCATATGCCAGGTGTTGTACATTGAAAACCGTTAATTCAAGTTGTACATTGAAAACCCGTCAATACATATTATACATTGAAACTTGTTAATACATGTTATACCTTGAACTATATGATGAAACAATCTTATGTAGATTGGTTGATGTTTAATTAAGTTCGTTCATAAATGGAATACTTTAACAAGGTTAATATAATATGTCAAATCACATGAACGCGCATAAGGTATGATGCGTTTAAAAGTTATGATAACAATGATATAAGAGTCGAGTGGGAACATATAGCCACAATGGGGATAAAACAAACAAATAACCCTTGAAGAGGCCCTTATAAATGGCATTGATTATATCCTTAAATTATAAATGACTATATATATAACATTTATAATTATGAAACTTAGTAAAATCAAACATACATAGGTTATCAAATATCTAGTCTTAGTAAAATAATACTTAGGATAATATTTTAGAACTAAATTGTTAAGTATTGAGTGGTGACACTAATTATGGTACAGGATACTATAATAGGTGATGAGAAATTACGAAGGAACTTTTGGGATTTAATTAGTCTCTGTGGTTTCTTTGTGTAACAAAATAATGAAAGAATAGTGAGACTATCATATTATAAAGAAAGTAAAATTTATTTATATACGATAATTATAATGATGAGAAGTAAATAGATTATTATGGTTGAATATATATATATATATATATATATATAAGAAAACAAAATTGGAATGGAAAGTTGTGTATGTGACATAATGGTATCATACTTGTAGGTTACAACACTTAGCCTTTTTTATGGGCTTTATCATAGAAAAACAAAACATGCAAAATGTCTTGATTTTCGTCTTACCTATAGAAAGAAAAACAATTTGATTTTGAAGGAAAACGACAGAAGTATATTAGACTCAGGGAGAATAACCTCATCAATAGAATCCTAAACAAGGGAATGTATGTCACAAACATCTCTGGGTGGATATGAATAATGACAGACATTCAAAAATTATAAATATAGTAACAGGTGTAAGAGAAGAACTAAAAACTATGAGAGAAGATAACGAAATAATTTTAAAGATTCATGAGGAACTAAATGCAATTCTACCAAAAAAATTGTGCAATCAAAATATTGATAAGAATAAAGGGAAGAATTCTAGCAACTCTAAGATATCCCAACCAAAGAAGACAGAAATAAAATTGGAGTATCCATAATCTGAGATAGAGTCGGTATATAAGGATATGGAAGACACTGAAACTTCTACTGAAAGTAGTTATAGTCATAAACAAAGTACCAAAAAGAAACCTAAACAACATGATGAAGTCATGGGATAATTTAAGAAGGTTAAACCACCAACCTTCAATGGGTAAGTGGAGATTGGTGAGGAAGCAGAGGCATGGCTCTTTGGTATGCAAAAATATTTTCAAATCTACAATTACTGAAGTGAGCTTAAATCCTTGATGCCTATCTACAATCTAACAAAAAAAACAAGACATATGGTGGAAAGATATAAAAAGAGTAAAAAGTATTAAGGAAAGGAAAACCACCTTGAAAAAATTTAAGAGATATTTTAAGAAACAATACCTGTCTAAATAATATTATGAGGGTAAAGCCAAGGAGTTCTATGAACTAAAAATGGGAAATCTTACAATGAAATATTTATGTAGTAAGTTTATGAGTTTATTGCATTATGTGTGTTACATTGTGGATGAAAAACCAAAGATTCAACTATTCTTGATTTTCCTATCTAGTTATTATAAGGATCTAATTGAGTTTGATAACCCAAAAACATTGGAAGAAACCATGAGGAAAGCTAAACTTTTCTTTGAGAAGTATAGAAATAGAAATGAGAATTCTAAGAATTGGAATGGGAAAAAGGTTGATAGGTTTGACCCTAAGAAGAAAGGGGGAGCTTACTCTAATTTAAATGTTGATAAGATATTTAATGGAGGTAATAAGTTCAGAACATGTAAACCTTTCAATCAACCTGAAATTAAGGGTACCAAAACATCAACCTTCTTCAATAAAGAAACTGCCCAAAAAGAGACAGTAAAATGTTGGGAATGCAGTGTTCCTAATTACTATAAATGTATTCTTCTCGGGAAGAAGGGAAATAACAATGTGGAAACATTATAGGAAGCAATTACAGTTTGTGATCTGGCAAGATCTACCCCAAAAATCAATGCAGCCTTGGATGGTAGAAATTTAAGGTATGATATATAATCAACCAATTATTGTTTTAATTGATCCAGGCGCTAGTTTAAGTTACATTTCACCAAGAGTTGTATAAATATGTAAGTTACATAAGGAAAAGTTTGAAAAATATTGGTTAGTACAATTAGTTGTACAAGGACTAAAAGGAGAATTACAAATGTTGTTAAAAGTTGTGAACTTGGCATGAATGAATTAAGAACACAAATAGAATTAAACATATTACCTTTAGGATCTTATGATGTGCTAATCGGTATGGATTGGTTGGAAGATGTTAATGTGGCCTTAGATTGTTACAATAAAACATTTACCTGTGGATATGAGAGAGGTAACATTATAAAAATTAAAGGAGTATCAATACCTATTAGTATTAGAGAAATAACATCCTTACAAGTAGAAAGATGCATCCGAAAAGGGTGTAAACTACTTGTTGTACACATAAATTATAATGAAAAAGAGGAAAGTAATATTGAGTTAGATAACTTTCCAATATTGCAGGAATTTCAGATTGTATTCCAAGGTATTCCCGAAATACCTCCTAAGAGAGAAATAAATTTCTCCATAGACCTGATACCTGGAGTAATACATGCCTGAAAGGATCCTTATAGGATGAATATCCTAGAGTTAAATGAACTAAAAATTAAATTGAAAGAATTGATAGATAAATAATATATCCGACCAAGTGTGTCTCCATGGGGAGAACGAGTTTTGTTTGTTAGAAATAAATATGGGACATTACATATCCGTATTGATTATAGACAACTTAATAAAATTAATATTACAAATATATATCCATTACCTCATATCAATGATATGTTTGATCAAGTACAGGGAGTTACAATATTTTATAAGATTGACTTATGCTCTAGTGATCATCAAGTTAGGATAAAAGATGAAGATATTTATAAAAAAACATTCAGAACAGGGTACAAATATTACAAATTTTTCGTAATAGCTTTTGGGATGACTAATGTCCCAACCTCTTTCATGTGATTGATGAACAATATTTTGAGTAAATGTCTAGATACATTTTTTATTGTCTTTATAGAAGATATAGTCATATATTCAAAGGATGAAAAGGAGCATGAATAACATTTAAGAATAGTATTACATGTACTAAGATAAAAAAAAAATCATATGCAAAACTAAGTAAGTATGAGTTTTATAAAGATCAAATTCAGTATTTGGGACATGTAATTTTCAAAGAATGTTTAGCAGTTGACCTGGAAAAAATAAAGGATATAATGAATTGGTCTGAACCTAAGGATGTTTCAGACATAATATCCTTTATGGGTATAACTGGCTATTATCGAAAGTTTATAGAAGGGTTTTGTAAGATTGAAAATCCTATAACATGGTTACAAAAGAAAGAAACTAAATTAATCTGGTCTGAGAAATGTCAAGTAAGTTTTAACAAATTAAAACAACTCTTAACTACAACTCCTATATTAAATTTGGGAGACCTAGATAAATACATTTTAGTATGTACGGATGCATGCCACGAAGGGCTTGCAGGAGTGCTAATGCAAGAAAACCATGTAATAGCTTATGAATCTTAGAAATTAAAGAAACACAAAGAAAATTATGTAAAACATGATTGGTAATTAGCTGCAATAATACATGCATTAAATATGTGGCAGAATTATCTGGTAGGATCAAAATTATTACTATTGATCGATAACATCACCCTAAAATATATGTTTGATAAAAAAATATTGAATGCTCGCCAAGCAAGGTTTTTATCTTTCTTAAGTGAATATGATTTTGAGATAAAACACATTAAGGGAAAAAAAAATAAAGTGGAAAATGCATTAAGTAGTCATGCAAACCTGATCTATACATTTGCTAGGAGTAACTACAAAACAAATTTAGAAGAAAGGGTAAGTTTAGCAACTGAAAAGACCCAAAATATCAAAATATTAAGTTAAAGATTGTTAATAATCCAGTAGGAATAGGAGAGTCATATTTTATATTATAAAAAATTGGACTGTTAATGTATAAAAATAGATTATATGTACCAAAATCTAATGAAATTAAGCTATTAATTTTAGATGATCTACATAAGAAACCATATTTTGGACACCCAGGTTGCCATAAATTAATTACTATGCTAATTAGAAAGGAATTCTATTGGCCAAATATGAAAGGTGAAAAAATAGAATATCTAGCTAGATGCTTGGAGTGTCAACAGGTTAAGGATAAACACCAAAATACAGTTGGACTACTGTAGCCCTTACCCATTCCAACATGGAAATGGGAAGTGATAAGTATGGATTTTATTACTGGATTTCCTAGAAGTAGTAAACAAAACGAATCAATTATGGTTGTGGTTGATAAGTTAAGTAAGGAAACACATTTCATACATGTGAAATCAACCTACAAAGCTATTAATATAACATAAATATTCATGAAGGGAATATTGAGGTTGCATGGAATCCCTAAAGTTATAATATTTGATAGAGATGTTAAGTTTACTGAAAAATTTTGGAAGGATTTATTTAAATGTTTACATACCAAATTGAACTTTAGTACTACTTCTCATTCACAAACGGATGGACAAACTGAAAGAACTAGCTAGATTGTTGAAGACATGATTACAATGTATGTTATGAACATAACTGGTAAATGGGAAGAATATTTGTACTTAGTTGAGTTTTCTTATAATAATCATTATCAAGCTTCAACAAAACTTAGTCCTTTTGAAATTTTATATGGTAGAAAATGTAATACAGATGTTTCATGGAGTAATCCTGTAAATAGATTGATGATAGGACTAGATATGTTAAAAGACATGGAAATAACAGTGAAACAAGTACAACAGAACCCGAAAGTAGCTCATGACAGGAAAACAAGTTATGTTGATGCAAAAAGGAATCCAAGAGAGTTCAATATTGGATATCATGTGTATATTAGAGTTAAACCTAAAAATAGCTCTTTATGGCTAGGTAGGTATACTAAGTTAGCACCTAGATATTGTAGTCCATTTGAGATACTTCCTCGAATAAGACTTGTATCTTATGAACTTTCATTTCGAGCTATGGTAAAAGCACATTATGTGTTTCACTTTTGATTACTAAAAAAGTATATGCATGACCCTACTCATGTTGTTGATTGGAAAATGATACAGGTGGAACTCGTGGGTGAGTTCTCAGTAGAGCCAGATCATGTTCTCGAAAAGAGGGAAAATACACTCTGAAATCGAGTCGTAAGACACGTAAAGGTGCAATGGAAGCACCTTAGTCCAAAAGAGGCTACTTGGGAAATAGAAGGTAAAATGTGGGAAGCATATCCATTTTTTTTCCAAAGTGGTATTGATAAACTAGCTATCACCAAGGATGATGATAAGTTCCGAGGGGGTGTGTATGTGATACCTCAAAACTTGAATTTTTAATTATTATTTCTATTATTGTTTTTATTTTACCATTTTAATTATTTTTTCGAAAGACAATTTTGTTGATTCACCAAAATAGAATTGTAAAACCTTATTATTTTATGAAAATAAACACATGTGGAAAAAGGGGCATGCATTGAAGCAAATAATAAAGAGGGAGTTAGGAATCCAAAGGGGTTGGCCAAGTGGCAGTAGACTGAGACAATATGTGGAGTTAACTCAACTTCAAAAACACACATTCCATATTTATAGAATAATCTGTGAACATGTGTAAAGTTGAATCTGACAGGTGGTCAGTGAGTAGGAGACTCAAGACAAGTGTCACAATTCCTAGGAAAAATAAAAGAAGTCATTACAAGGGAATGGGATGCCATTCCAAGATGCAAATTGATAGCTCGAGGAGGATATGCACAAATTGACTTGACACAATGAATTTTCAAAGATTACACACAACAAGCATGAACTCAAAATTATGCAAGAGGCTAGATAGGCATCCCCTTAGATTCTAAACTCAGCTTGGGGGTGACAAAGGTTGACAGAGACTCTAGTATAAGGTTGGGAGGAATGGGGTCTTCAATGATTGGTTTTCCCAAGTTCCATTTTTTACTTGTTGTGATGAATATGTTTTATCTCAATGTTTAATTTGTTTTATTGTGCCTTATTGTGGCCAAAATCATTGGTTATAAAGAATAAATAACAACATTAGATTTAAATTCTTGTTATATAGATGCATATCATAAGTTTCATACAGAATTGTTTTACAATTAGTAAATCCATAAAACTCATAGGTAAAAACTAGTACTAAAACAAATATTATCGGATAGGAAACCTGTATTGAAGAGACAGAGTTTCAACAAGTTACAATGTATAAACTCAAAAGAAWTTTTTTTTAGATTAAACATATTCTAACCATATATACTGTATATATTTCGAAAGGGAATTTTTATAGATTAAATAAAGAACATTGTGTGTGTGTGTGTGTGTGTGTGTGTGTGTGTGCGTGTCTATATATTTGAAAGGGAATCATGATATATTGAAAAGAGTTTAGTAATTTACAACTACGTATATCATTACAAGGAAACAATGTGAATAAAATAAGTTTAAAAGAGAGATAAATAATGACTCATAAAAAGAGTACAACACTGTAAAATGCAACACTCCTAAGTCACAAACTTCCTTGAATAATTATTAAAAATTATTTCGGACGACTAGCTCAACCGAATGTAATAACAGAGCAGTCACATGTTGTGCTGCCAAACTTGAATATAGTTAATGAATGGAACTTGAAAACCTTTATAAGCAAGGGTATTTATGAGTTTCCATGGTACGAGCCTCCTCGGTACCTACACCATCACAGTGAATAAGTTAAAATGATGTACAAATTCATGTAATTAGTAAAAATTATACTTTCAAACGGACATGAATTTACCATGGTTGTACAGAACACAGGTGTATCCCTTCTCATCGATTTTGAACTGTACCCAAGCATACAGGTTTTTTGAATAGTTGGCGAGAACTCCTCACAACCATAAAAGGGGCCCATCATTAATTAAATACCCAAGAATAAGACTGTAATTCATAACATAATTACATAATGTTAATAGAAAAGAACATTACTACTCTATGTGAACACCACTTTCATTTTTAACAAGAGTCCTAACTATGTTCAAGACAAATAAATGATTGGAAAATATTTTAATCATAGACCAGAACAGGAATAATAAAACAAAGGAATTATAATACCTATAGTAAAGCATGCTACTATAACTCGGACCCTAAATTAATAGAATAACTAGGATTC
>JZKD02S1944896.1:5242-16826 GCA_000966675.3 Picea glauca | reverse complement strand
CTTCTATTGTTGTTGCATCTGCAACACAAATCTTTGCCTTCTTCAGGCTATGTGGTAGGAATACATGAATTCCACCAATCATTAGAAGGCTCCTCGGATCCTCTTCTTTCGTAAGCTACATCTGTTGATCTAGATCTAACTCTGAGCTCATCTTCTCTATCATCTTCTTTGGATAATTCAAAATCACCTCTAAGTCCATGAGACTCTCAGATAGCCTCATCTTTGTTCCCATGACCACCTGGAAAATTGGGATTTTTTCGCTGCCCTCCTGGCAGACTATGAGACCCCGCAGTGATCTCGATCCATTACCTTCCTGGCAATGTGAAATTCCTTGGCTATCCTCATGACAGTCTGTGAGATCCTCAACTGATCTCAACTCTCTGCCCACCTTGCAATCGAGAATTTATTCTCTACCCTCCTGGTAGTTCTTGAGATCTTCAGCTGATCCCATTTCATCCTCATCATCACTGAGATTTCTCCCAGTCTCTGGCTCACATATCTGAACCCTCTCTTCTGGTCTATTGAGGTTTTTAGCATTCCTCAACCACCTTCTCAACAACCTACGTTGTCTTCTAGCCATCAACTCCTTGACTGACCATTTTGCTTTCGTCTTCCTCATGGGCCATTCGTATACCCATCTCGACCTTGTATTTTGTTGCATCCAAAATGCAAGATTTTCCATTTCTTCCCTTACATCAATGAGCTCTTCATCTATTTCAGATCTGCTCATCATCTCTAGGTTTTTCTTTCCAACATATCTACAGCCTTCAGTAGCCATATCGTTTCCCCTATCTACTCTCCTAGCGAACCTGTTGTTGTCACTCTGCACCCCTGAGTGTTTCATCTTCATCCACAATCTTCTTGATTGTCTTCTTCTCCTCTTCACTTCACCTGAAATCTACAGATGAAGTCCTTCTCTGATACCAAACTGACGTAGAACTATCGGCCCTCAGGCTAAAGTCCACTCATAAGATCATTCTTTACCTTCTTTGAGCCGAAGTTCTTTTTCGATTCCCTACTAGAATCTTCAGTTTATCGATCCACAGGTCCTTCAAGAACTCCCCTGTGTGAACAGCACTAGGAATGAACTCCTATCTCCCCAAATGACCACAGTGCTATGACGAAGGGTCAAACCCAAAAGGTGCTTGTCACAACTCGCAATCTCGTGAGTTCGTGAGTCAAAGATCCTGACTCTTCCCTTCCAATCTTGCGATACCTAAGATCACGAAATGGGTATAGCTCTTCTTTTGTCAGTGCCTTCCATACATGACCATCGGCTAGGCTTAATGCTAGCTCCTCTCGCTACTCGCCGCTTCGCGAGTCAAAGGGTGAAATCTCCATGCTCTTACTTCATGAATCCCTGAGATGCGAGAATTCAATGGAGTGTTGACTCCTTTTCTCCAGGCGACGCATGTCCACCTGTCAATCACACAGGCGCCACCTTGAGATTCTTCCACGTGCACACACTTGTGCCTCAGCTCTCTCGGCACTTCGCAACTTCTGACATCAAGACGAGGTCCTCTCAACCTCCGAACCTCCGAATACGTGAAACGCGTGATGAGGCTCTGATCCAACGGACCTCCCTTGACCCGAATCCAACGGTTGTCTTTTCTCCACGTGACTTTGCTACTGTGACTTGGAGCACCCAAATCCTGGGTTCTCACCTTGCGAACCTCCGAGTTTGAGAGATCCCTATATCTATGCCACCTTTCCTCCTCAATGGACGGTCCCGATCTTCTCGTGACTTCGCCACTCGCGAAGTCGAAGGACTTCCTTCTCTGAACCCTGATGTCTGAATCCCCGATATGGGCGATCTCACAACACGTGTTCACTCATAGACAAATGGTTCAGATCTAATCTTGCCTCTTCAGGACTTTTGATGTCAAGTGCCCAGAATCTCATCCTTCAGACTCCCGAACTCCCGAACATCGATATCCCGATACAACCCCTTCAGGACTTTCGCTTCTTCTTGCGAGGTTTAAATCTCACGCAAATCTCGATAGATCTAACGACTGTCGGGTTTTAGCTTAAGATCTAACAGCTCAAAATCTCTTCAGCTCTTGCACTCCTCCTTCTACTCTCTGGGCGCGAAATCATCAATGGTCCAAATATTCTTGGCTGATCCGATGGCAGCTATTGCTCCTCCTGAGATTTGGTGCTTTTCTTCCAACACTTGGAAGAATTCCAAATGTTCAAAGGCCTCGACCTTTGTTCTCCCTTGCCTACGAACTCTATAACTTGAGTCCCTCCTGCGCGTATAAGAATGTTGCTTCTCTCGAGATTTGCTCTTGAATCCCCAAGGTATTCCAAGACTTTTGCAACTCTGCAGAGTCTTTGCACACAAAGTGTTATCTCTTCTGAGCTTCTCCAATACTCAAACCTTAAGGAAATAAATCCTTCTTCCTTTCTTCTGCAGATGGAGAATTTGGATGCCCTCCTAGCTATCCCCTGCTCAAGCAATCTCCTGCTAAGTGTTTCAAGGTGTTCAACAACCCTATGAAGTGGATTCTTCCTTCAACTACAGAAGTCAAAGAGTTCTCTTCCTGTGCCTATCTTCACATCTACTCAATGCCCACCAAGCAGAGTATCTTCTTGTAGAACATCCAACAGTTTTGTCCTCTCCTATGCACCCTATGCACCTGCTCAATTCCCTCCTGGCAGAGTCTCAAGAATCCTCAGTGATTCTTGCTTCTTACGAACTCCCAGTAGATTTCTTCCCTTGTGCACCCCTTGCACTGGCTCAATGCCCACCTGGAAGAGTTTCATAGAACTCCTCAGAGATTTTGTCTGCAACTGTGTCTCTCCACAGCCTTGCCTTCTGAGGTATTCAGCAACCTCAAAGGTCTTCCTATGAATTAATGACTTCAACTTTTGTGCCCACCTAGCTCATCTCTGTCTGAATCTGCAGAGTTGAGAAGTGCATCTATGCACTGGTATTCAGATACCATAGTACTCTATTATGCCCTCCTGGCATGAAACCACAAAGAACCTTTCAAGCCTGAAAATCAATCAACTCCCTACAAATGTCTAGCATACATCTACAGCATAAAAGAACACAATGAAGCATCCACATAACACACAAAACATGCATGAAAACATGATTTGGTTTATATTAATGTAAATTCCTCTTTTCAAAGGTGTCCTTGAGCTCAGACTTTAACAGATTCTCGGCTCTTTCTCTTATGCTCTCTCATTCCTAAAGCTATTACAAAATGAGATCGAAATTGATCTTTTACATGAGGGGCTCTTTGAGCTCTTCCCTCCAATATACCTACCCTATTCAATTACATTAATGGGTTGTCTAGTCCAGAATTGGATCTAGATATTAGCCTTACAAACATTAAAGGCCTACCTACTCTAATGCCTACACAAAGGAACGACTCCATGGCTCAACAACCTAAACATTAAATTACATTCAAATTCAAAATGGAAGATGAGGGCTGAACCTCTTTTCAGCTTTGAATGCATGCGTTGACATGGTTGGTTCGCTGGTTGGCTGATGTGGAGAGATGCTCCTACATCAGAGGTACTTCCACGATTATGGCGAGAATACTCAAATTGGTTATGGATCAATTCACTCAAGTCTCTAGTGGAAACATTACTAAGATAAAGAGTCATATTTATGCTTGGGATGTAAAAGTGAAAACCTTGGAGGGTATTTCCCAAATATTGTCCTTTCCCATCTTATGGGAGTGTAAAGTATTCTTTAATATCCCCAATTAAATCTGAAGGAAATTTAACTTGTTTTCATTAACGTTTTTTGACAAACACTTTGAAGATAAGCTTCGAATACTTTACCAATGGTTCATTTGGATTAGCCAATATCAATGGAGGATTTCAAATGTTTTTGGGTCATCATATAAAGTGTTTTCATATCCTTATAATCACTTTTCATGTTGGTTTTTATAGATTTTCATTAATTGATATGCTTACTGCAACATATCTAGTGTAGAAATTTCATGAAAAAATTGGTGAAAGATTGATGTAGCTTTCATTTTAGTTATCTTTTCCGATCTTTTATTGTTTAGGAGAGCATATAAAAACATGAAATATATATCAGAATAAGCATAAGGAAGATTCCAAATATTACTTCAAGAAGCTCACATAAATAGCTTCAAACCCATCTTTTATTTAGATATTATATGGTTGCCACCGTACACTTAAAATTATAGATTTGTATAAGTTGGAGTAGATGATATATATAGCTAGAATATGCAGTCAATACATGTCAAGAAGATATCCAAATATCCTCCTAATGAAACCCACTAATATCAGCAACAGTATGTGATAATTCTTTGAGAAGTGGTGGTCACAATAAATGGGAAATGAACCTTCTTCAACCTGCATGCCTTTGTTGGAACCCTGCATCTGTTAAATATGTAACATGTGTTGTGACTTCTTTATTTGAACCAGAATCCTTCCAATACTTTTCCCAAATGTTGTAGCAATGGTACTATAAATACCATTTGCCTCACTTAATGGAATACTCAACCCACAACCCAAAATTGTGCCAAGGGAATAACACTCGTCCTCTAAGAAAATTGTATCCTTGAAAATGGAAAGATTAGCCCTTTTCTTATGTTTCTTCGCAATATAGAAATCACTGTGTTAGATGAGAATACTCCCAACAACAGGTTTTCCCCAAACTCAATGTTATAATAACCAGAAAATCACTCTCCTAAGAGAAGCCTCTAATACCAATTCGAACCACCCAAGAAATCAAATAATTTTCCCTGTTCAATTGGGTACCTAATTCCTCCTTTTAAAGAGATTTTCTCCACTAGAATACAATGATTTCCCTATAATAATTTACCCCAAAAGAGGAAAATAAAATCCAAGAAATGGATTTCCAAATCCCTGCCATTGTATTGGTTATAGTGGAACTGTTCATTGAAACCAGGTCTCCAAGTTAGAGTGGGTATTTCACCACTGAAACTAGCCCAAGGGTTTTTTCCCAAAACCCTGAAACCCTAGCTCCAAGGGCTCCCCAAATTCAACTAAAAAACGTAACAAGATTAATGAGAGAGAGCCCCCCTCATCTCCTTTTATAATCCTTTCATGAGAATCACTTAAAATTATTAAAGTGACTTCTAAGGTGATTTCACAATTAATTAAAAATTCACTTAATAACCTTTTATTTTAATTACCTATTACCACTTTAGAATCTAGCTTTAATAACATCAAATAATCTACATAATCTCACCTTCCCCACTGATTATAACCTACAGGGAGAGTTTATAGGTTATTCCATCATCCTCCTTGGAGTCATTTGGAAAGGGACATTACAGTCCCCCCTTCCCAAAATTGCTTGTCCTCGAGAAATTGTTGACCAAGGATCTTCTTGATGTGGCCCTCACTCCATGTAACATCCTCCATGAGCCTGTCTCCTATCATGACCCTGTGCCCCAAGTCTTTGATCGATGATCTCACTCCCCCTGTGGTAACCTCTACTGGTATGTTCCCCATCATGAATGTGCACACACTATCTGTGACTAGATCTCTCCTTGGATGAAGTGTACCTTGTGCCCACTGTCTCTGCTTGGATATCCCCTCATAATAATATCTACTCGTCAATGAATGTGAATATCTAACTATTGTGCTATGCATACCACTATTTCCCAACACACTAGTAAATTTAGGTCATTTTGCGACGACTATTTTGATGTTCTTGCGACGTTATGTCATGGATATTGAGACAAATCTTGGGTCTCCCAAACGTCACTTCACATGATGTGGCATGTGTGACGAACCTGAAACAACGTCGCAAGAGAGACAACACTAGGAACTTGTCACAAAAGTGACAAATAAGAGATATCGTCACCAGACCGACAAGGTAGAGATATCATAGAAAGAGTGACAAAGAAGGGAAATCGTCTAAAGGGAGACAAGGACGGGAAATTGTCACAAGAGTGACTACCTATGAAAATCATCGCGAGAGAGACAAGGTAAGGAGTTCCTCGCAAGAGCGATAGGGTAGAAAGATCATCTCAAGAGAAATAATAGAGGGAGAGCGTCGCAAGAGAGACACGATAGGGAGATCTTTGCACGAGCGACAATATAGGGATATTGTCATAAGAGAGACATGATGAAGAAATCTTGCGACAAATCAGCTATGGATGGGATTGGTGCAAGAGCGACGAGTACAAGGTATCTTGAGAAAAAATTTCTATACAATTTTCCGTCGATTGTATAGAAATTTTGTCACAAGCTTTCTTGAGGTCATCTCTCTTGCGACGACATATATTTATTTAAAAAATAAAATAAAATTGATGCCCTTATCAACAATTGCACACAAAGAAAAAGCAATCCTTTTCCATAACTCATCACCCTTTTCAATGACAGGTCAGGAATCAATTATAGTTGTGTAGTGGATAACTACATTGACATGACTTTCTTTACAATGTTTAAATATGACTAGATCAAAGTTAAAAATACAAATTAGGGTTTAACATGGATTCACATATAATTAACATCCCATTATAACAATTGGAGTGCATTGATGGGGGTCATAAATAATCAAAATTAGTGATTTTAAAGGGAAACACAACCAGATGTTAATGTTTCTAATTTCCATTGTCGCAAGCAACCAAAATCCCATGCTGATGAATGTAAAGAGGAAAAGGAGACCAATAATATCCAACATTAGTTGTTGATGACACAATCTGAATTTGTGAGGGATAGAACCACCTTAAAATCTTCATGTGGGGAGAAATTCCAAGAGCAGAGAGAAGGTGAAGAAATTCTATTCACATAGATATAATAAGAGGTTTCATGCCATCAAGGTTCTTGAGTTGAAGACACTCTTTCCCGTTACTATGGTTGTAGATATCTTATGAGAGAATCTAAATGATTGGGTGAAGGCTATCATGGTGAGTGCATTGATTTCAATCATATTTCATCGCAGTTCATAGTGATAGATGGAAAATTGTGGTGGTTCACAGTAACCAAGTTCATGACACAGGGATGCATGCATGTGTTTGTACATGGTAGGAACCCATGAATTCACATATGATAGATGATAAAGTAGAGTGGTACATGGTAGTTTTAGAACATTGAAGTGAGTGACAACATGTAAATTTGGGCGCACTCAATGACAAATGGTTACATGACCATTGGTAAATTTATAGTTTTAATTCATTTTTTGATTAATTTTATTTGTTGATAGTTCTAGGTAGTATAACATATAATTATGTTCCATCTACATTCTTTCTATGTATCGAAAAAGGGAATTAAGAAGTTTGAATAACTTTGAAAATTATTTTGAATTTTCAAATATTTATTTGAATATTATATTATTCACAAGTTTATAAAACATTGGCACTTTGTTATGGAATCTAATAACTAATATAAATTCAAACTCTAAAATAAAAGTATATCCCTGCTATGGTAAGAACTAATAAGAGAATTAAAGGGAAAAAAGCTTGTAATTGAGAAAATTTGTAAATTAACAATATAGTTTGTGATATTATATTTCAGAGATAATTTAATCTGTTTAATTGAACAAACTATAAGGAAGATTTGTTTTTTGTAAGATAGAAGTTTATATTACCTTTAAAAGACAAAAATTACAGTATATATCCATGACACTGGTGTTGAGGCTTCCAATGAAGGAAACCAACCCCACCACCAGGTGTTAAAGATCCAAAAAACTTGTCCATAATGGATGAAAGAAGACATTATTACAATAGTAGTTAGGGCATAGTCTATGATCATACACAAAGCGATGTCCATGTGATCTTACTATCCATAATGAAACTAAGAAAATCAAAACAGAATAGGTCATGCAAAATATTTACTATGATAGCTGCTAGGAAAATCATTCCTGGATGACTTAGGCCATTTTGGAGTCATGACTAAATGAAGTAAATTTTTTGGACCATGCCTCTGTTGCGGATATTTATAGACTGAATCCAGGGTCTAGTCCAACTTTTTTGCCATCAATTATTTCTGAAACTTTTGTTCATCATTGTCCTTGCATAACTACAATATGAGGTCACACTGAATTTCTATAAACCAAGGAGGAGGAGGTGGCTGCACCTAGGGACTAGAGGCATTATCAGTTTCAATATTGGGCATAGGCAAACCAAAGGATGAGGGAGGAGTGAAGACTTGTTTGATTTCTTCAGCAAACATGACTAGAAGAGGACAAATATGTTCCATGACTATGTGGCACTCACACTCGCAGGAGAAACCATACGCCCAAGATACTCTGCGACCGCGATCACAGAGACCAAAAAAATTCCACCAACTCGTTTAATATTTCCTCATTCCCTAGTAATGAACATGACATGACTATAGAAAAGAAAAATTCAAGCAAAGAAAGGAGGCGAAGGCGAAACATAGAAGATAAACCAGACGAAAGGAAGCAGGGTGCTGAAGAGGGGGATGGACCAAAATGAACCATAATTGGGGAAAGAACATCCTAAAAGAGTCCTTTAAACGTAGTCTCTAGCCATTAAGGAGTTGTACTGAGTGAATCTGAAATTCAATTCTCGCACAATAAGGGGATCCATCAGAAAATCCAAATGAGATAAGGGTTGTAAGAACATGTTGAAAAAGATTAAATGAGCACCGACAACAATCAACCTCGAGGAATGTTGGAGAGGTTGAAATTTGACATAAACATAAGGTGGAGGCATATAAATGTGACACCCCATCATGGGACAAACTATAAGAAACATTAAAATAAGATACTATAAGGAAAAAACTAGTTTTTAAGCAACAAATTTTATAAATTAATAATATAAAAATACAATTGTTTATTTAAAATAAAGTAAAAAGATTACTCAAGCTTTCCATCTGAGTGGTTTAGTTTTTTGGAATTTTCATGATGGTACTTTATTATCTCAATGATATAATGGAAGATAGACAAATAAGGGACAATTAGTTTTGCAGTGAGAACAAAAGTGATGATTTTTAAGTTATTCTCATATTTATGTGTTTTCCAATCATTTTGTTATCTATTAGAAACATTGCATTTTCAAAGTAGGTGGAGGNGAGGATGTAAGGATTTTTGTTTTCCCATAAAGAAAAAATGCACTTTCCATGTGTATTATCTTGATCAAGGTGAAGGCAAATGGTATGAGTCAGTTGTGACTTAGGAACTTGACATGGTGTAGCCACACACATTACAAGCTGTATTCCAATATGGGTGAGGTGCTCACTAGAGAGAAACAAGTTTTTCATATGGTGCATAGCGATTTGTCTTAAGTTGTGATGAAAAAAGTGTCATTGTCTTGGTGGAGAAAAGGGATTATAAAGATTAATGGAGAATGCATCGTAGTCAAATATGGAAGAGTGAGAATTTATAGGTTGGATAGGTTTGCGACATGATAAGGTTGTAGGTATAAACCGAGTCACTAGAAAGAACACCACAACAAGGAACACCTTAGTGGAAGTGTTTTGGGTTGCAACACTTTCCATGCATAACTTAGTTGAGAAGATGGGTGTGGGAGATTCACCCACTAATGAGTGGTTTGGTAACAATTGAAGCATTGTGTTCAATGCTATAGTGTCTTATGGAAGAATTCAAGGTGAGATAGAGTTTGCACTCATAATGATCCAAGGAGGGAGAACACTAACAAGATCTTCAGGAGAACTACTCCAATTTGAGGCCTACAAGAGAAAATCATTTGTTTCTGTAATGCAAGACTACAATCCACATGTAGGTCCAAGTTTGCAACAAGGACAAGGACATATAGAAACACTTAATTATTACATGGATTTCCCCCCTGCTTTTGAAGGTGGGATTGTGGTCTACTATGTTTCTAATTCCCAAAAGGTGGTGGGGGCACACAACTCCTCCCTAAGAGTAATTTCCTCATGATTGTCTAATCAATTGAGTTAAATAGGCTAATAAGGCCTTGGAAGTTTCAAATAGTTGTGTTAGTTTAATAACATCTTTTATTATATCCTATAATAAGGTAGTATCTAGTGGAGTGCTTGTAATGTGGAAAGACATTGCAAATGTCAACCAAATAAGTTTTATGGAAGACAATTCAAGACATTAAGATATTACCCGTGTCCCAACAAATGGTCAGTAACTCTGTATTGTCAGAATCCATGCACCTACTAATCCTAGAGACAAAGAAAGATATGCATTCTAGGGTACAAATTAATATTGGAGAATCTTTGGCTCGAGGAAATTTTAACAATACCTCCTATTCACGTGTTGCAAAAGGGGTTTTGAATAATATTGAAAGAGGAATATCCACCTACAATTTCAACTTCATATGTGCATTGGAGAGTAAGATACACCAATTTTTATTTGAACCTATATTTCAGTTATTTGTTTCTTAAGAATTAATGGAAACACCACATTTTTGTCCAGATAAAAATTGGATTAATATTAGTGAATGGTTGCATATTATAAGGGGAAAGTGGTAGGATGTATTTATAATACAACTATATTTCGGTGGTGAACTTTTTATGTGGTGTATTTACAATAAAACTACATTCCTTGGCTAAGGTTTGGAGTAGGATAGAAGTTCAAGGTAAAGTTTGAGGAACCATCAATATAGATGTACCAAGAGTACTCATGGTTCTAAGGGATAATGGCATGGTTGATGGGGAGACCCAAGGTTCAATTGGGCCATGGATAGTGAGTGGAGCAACCACCTGAAATAAAGAATGAAATATATATGTTCCATCAAAAGGGGGATATGTTAAAGACGCTGGGAGAAGGTTAGATCAAGTGAAACAACTATTGATCTAAGAGGAGGGTCTTCCCTCTTGCTTGGAAGCAAGGTGAGTTTCAATACAAGAGGCAGGTTTAGTGAGTTGAACGTGAGGAACTCACTATATATCAAGCCCTTGTGAGAACTCTAGCTCAACACTTTGGAGGCAAACCGAATGGTTGTATATTCCCACCTTCGCCTCCCATACTTGGATGAGTACATGGTCATATACCATGGATGAAAGAGGGTGGAATTTTGAACATGTTTATGATTGGATTCTAGTTTCCCTAAACATTAGTTTTGAGGTTGCATGTATTCTTGTCCAAGAGGTTGGGAGAATGTTGGGAGAAAGAAGAAGAACCTCACTTATTTTCGAGAAAAGGGACACAACACTCCCTATTGTAGGGGAAGGCTAGTATAAGAAGCAGCATTTACCATATATAGGGGGGATAAAATTAGTCTTTGACCACTTCCAGAATGGGATCATCCTTTTTAAGAAGGAAAAGGACTAAAATATATTCAAGGTAATTTTATATATTTCCATCAAGGACATGGACAATTATGATGTGGACAATTTTGCATGGAGGCATTTCTCCCTAGCCTCTTCATGAAAGATTGTGAATCTATGGTGCATGTACAAATATGTGAGATGTGGGTTTATGATAATATTTTGAATTCTAAAATCACATTCTCCATTTACCTTGTATAAACCATTCCATTTGGTGTTTGTTTCACTAAGTGTTATAAAGAACAATGTTGGAGGATTATAAGATGTAAGTTAGGTATGAGATATATGTGACCTCTTTATTCCCTTTTATTTTAATTGTATCCATATTTTGTATTGATCAAATCAGGAATTAACCTAGAATTGATTCCATTAGACACAAACTCAATCCTAAGGCCAACTA
>JZKD02S1944885.1:35538-47129 GCA_000966675.3 Picea glauca | reverse complement strand
CCAAGTCACATCTTCAGGGGTTTCCACATGGATGAGCGCCCCTTTGCATTCATGGATGGTGTAGATGTGTTAGTGGGTTTTAATGCTAGAATCAACAGTGACGGGAGAGTAAAGGATCGTCGACCTGACATGGTTCGAACATCAGACTTAAAAGTGCTTTTAGTGTGCCTGAGTACCACGAGGGTTTAGGTCTTGGAAAGGTTTGTCATTTTTCTTCCATGCATTTTCACCAATTTCTAGTATTTCTACTCATTCAAGTAGGGTTTTGGAACATATAATTTCTTAATATGCCTCTGAGGGTGAAGATCCAATTATAGGGACCCTAGAACCATTGGATCGTCACGTCAGTGAAGGGGTTTTTCCACAATAAATTTATTTGGAAATAGGTATTAAATCTCTTGCAGTAACAATGTTTCGAGGGCCCTTTCCAAAGAGGCAAGACTCAACAGAAATTCAGAAAAGGGGAGGTGAGGTGGTAAAGTTGAATAAATTCAAACATAGTGTTCGCAATAAAGGGGCCTCTATTCATCCGATTCTAGGAGAAGATATCTACATGCATCAAGTAGTTGGATTTATAGTGCAAGCTTTGTTGGGCCATTTCCAAAATCGTTGGATGAGTGACAAAACCTTAAGGGATTGGCTCAAGAAACATTAGCAACCATTGTTCGGATACTCACTACAATTCCATCTTTTGGCCAGGGGTTGGATGGCCTTCATCCTAGATGAAATTGGTGATATGTTGAAGGTTTTAGGGAAATCTCAGTAATGGGGATCTACCATATTACTACTCAATAGGTGGTCCCCTTTGTTTGATGCAAGATTGGAAAAGTCTTTCATTGTTCCTATCTAGGTACAAATTCCAATTTTTCACCTTGAATACTGGTCTCTATAAGTTTCTAAAGAAATTGCAAATTCAGTAGGGAACCTCATGGATGTAGACATGAGTAATCTGGATTCTAGGAATATGACTTTTGGGAAAATTTTGGTTGGTCTAGACCTTACGGATGTCTTGTTGAGGAGATGATAATTCAAAAAGGTCTTATTTCTCACACTCAAATTATAGATTATTTGGGAATTCCCTTCATATGTGTAATGTGTCATGGGTATGGTCATATGGTGGTGGATTGTGCTCTAAGGCTCAATAAAAAGGAATGGGTCAAAAAAAGGGAGTGCTCATCTATCAAAGGAGATTCTAATGAAAAGGTGGTTACTCTCTCCCAGGACTCAACAGAAGAGGGTTTATCGAAGAAAGATGGGTTTTAACATAAATTTCCTCTGACATAGGATCCTCAAATATCTAGGGATAGACCCCAATTGGAGATGGTACTTGATGCAGGAGACCCTAGTCAAAAGGAAACCTCTACCTCTTATGGTTCAAGTAAGAAATCCTTTGTTTCTCTTGTTGATGCTCCATTGCTTAGATATAGTAACATATGTGATAGGAAATATGTGTTCAAAGTAGTGAACGCCCCAACTAGTTGTGCCTCATGAAAATGATGACCCTAAATGTAAGGGGTATAGGTCATCCCTCAAGAAATCTAGCCTTGTGCAAATAAGTTGAAGTTCATAAGTTGGATTTTTTTAATGTTATAGGAGACCATGGGGAAGGGTTTCATATTTATTCATGATTTTGGAAGGGTGTTTTGGGGTTGGTATTTCAACTATGTTGAGTCATCGGGGCGTTCTAGGGGTTTGATATTGGATTCAAGAAAGAGGGATTTCAAGTGTACTAACACTCTCTCCTTTTCCTTAGGTCTTGGGACTATGCGATATGCTCAAGAGATGGGGGGGGATTACAATGTTGAATATTTATGGGATATATGTTAAGCATGTTGTGTTCTAGGATAACAATTTTGCAAAAAATTTCATGAAGCATAGGTTGCTTATAATTGGTGGGACTTAGATTTCTCTTTTGGCAAGTCTGGGGTTTGGGGGAAATATGCAAATGTAGATGTTCTATCTAATTAATTTATTAGGATATAGGATGATGTATTCTTGTATGATATTGAACCAATTCAAATTTATTCCATCGAGAGAAATATGTGAGTTCGGGCCAAAAGGGTTACAAAAAGGATAATTCACTTCCTTATGAGTGAAGATCTTGTTCCAGATATGTATCATATCAAGCAATGGATAGGAGGAGGTGGCCATTCCAATAACTTGATAGTGTTCTTGGAATTTGCAAAAGGTGGTAAAAGATCCCTGAGTCTATTCAAATTCAAATCAAATCTGTTAGGGGATAAAGAGTATGTAGATATGGTAAAGGGGGCTTGGTGCATATATGATGAGGCTTCTTAGGAGTCAGAAACTCCTTAGATCCTTTGGAATCTAAAGAAACTCATGTAGGTCTTTGCAAAGTGGAACCATAGGAGAAGGATGATAGATGGGAGAGTTCTCGTGTATGTGGAAGAACAACTAGAAGAAATGTACTCATTGGATTCGGTAGGATTACATTCCTGATGAGGATTTTAAAAGAACATAAAGGAGCGTGAGAAAAAAAGAAGAAATTTGTTATTTAGTAAAGAGGTTGCTTGGAGAATCAAGAGTAGAGCTTGATGGTTGAAGTGGGGTGACAATAACTCAAAGTTATTCCATAAGTATGAAAATCATTGTAAAATTTTTAATACCAATTGGAAATTTACTAATCTCAATGGTTCAATGGCTATGCTTTTCAAGGACATTGCTCGCTTGGGGGTTTGTCATTTTCAAAATATTTACGAAGAAGAGCAACAACTGACTATTGTAGAGGTGGTTAGGATGACCTATTTTTTTCCAAGTTTTGTAAATGAGGAAGATAATTGATTGGGATGATTTGGGATTTCACTAGCACGAACATCTAGTACAACAAGAGCTAGCTATGAATCTAGTTTTTAATTCACTCATCTGGTCTCAACAACATCAACAAGAGATTTATAATATGAATTGGAATACAAATTCCAATATAATTAATTCCACTGATTTGGTTTTTCACTGTCATAAACATCCACGAGTACAACATGAGCTATCCACAAATTAAGATGTTAATTAACTCCTATGGTTGCAATGACAACGACAAAAACCTTATATGAGTTATAATTGCAATTCCAATATAATTTTTTTTTCCTCGGAAAAAGATCATAATTTCATTATGGTATAACAAAATTACATTCACAGATATGAACCAGTTAATAGGTAACTGCGTTCATATTTTCCAGCAAAAAAGGAAATGATGTTTTATCTCCCATGGTTGCATATACATACTTCACTTTACAATTTATGTTAACATTTTTGTTCCCAATATTTTTAGTAGTCTTCTATAATGGTTCCAGATTCATATACATTCCTTCCACAGTTCAAAAAAGAAGTAATTAAGTCCCTTCAAAATATAGAGGCTCCTCTCATGAGAGGTATTCTAGTTCCCAAAATTAGTTGTCATGTCTTTCATGGAAGGGTCGATGGTAGTATCCCTGTGTTCCATTGAGAGTGTGTTCAGTAACGTGCCATAGTCCAAAGTCTAACTGTGTGGCTTCCTTGGAAAGTTTTTCTGCATTTGATTCCTTTCCCTATAAATATGAGAAAAAGAGATGTTGTCAAATAAACTTTTGATTCAGATTACATCCCCTAGCAAAGGAAGCAAGCGAGAAATTTGGCATCTATGTGTCCCATTAGCCCAGTTGATGATAACTATAGAATCACCAAAGACTTGTAGAGCTCTATAGCCCTTCTCAAAAGCAAAGAGTAAGAGTAGTTTTAAGGCCAAGAGTTTGGAGTAGTTATTTGTGCCGGCCGCCAGTCCACCACCCCCTCCCACAGTTTCTCTGATCAGATGGGGAGGCTCCATCGAAGAAATCCCATGGGATACTTGGATCAGGGGACTCATCCCTGACATCCCTTGGGTGCACTGCAGTGCCCCCATCGGAGCATGAAAAGGATTTGTAAATCCCAATTCTTTGGACCGCTACCCTTTCTGCTGAAAATTTTTCCTCCTGGAAGATGTGACCATTTCGAGTGATCCAGATTCCCCAGGTGATTATGAAAGGGAAGGCCCAAAGTTCCTCTTGTTCGTGCCTTGTTAACCAGTCCTTTAAGGCCAGTTCAAAGGAAGTGCCTTGCCAGGCCGGGAGTGTGGGTAATAATTCCTTTGCGAAAGTCCAGACTTCCTTGACAAAAGGACACAGAAGAAAAAGATGGTCCACTGTTTCTAAGTGTGTTTTACAAAGAGCACATCGACCTGGCCCCAAAAATAGGCGCCTTTGTAGATTGTCCCAGGTGGGAATTTTATTTGCCAGAATCGACCAGATTAATAGTTTCCCCTTCGTTGGACAAGATTGTTTCCAAATCTTACGCCACCACCAAATATGCTCCCGTTGATGAAGATCCATTGTTAACTTTAAATATCCAGAACGAGGAGTATATTCACCATCCCCTACACCATCCCAAAGTAATTCACCATCTCTATCAACCAGTCGAATTGAGGATTACCGTAGGTTCTACAAGTATCTGTTTCAAAAAGGCAAGTCTTCCTTTAAGAGTCCAAGCCCGTGCTCCACCAACCATCCTTGGTGCCACAAATTTGTAGTGAGGGGATCGCCCACCAGTGTCAAATGGAAGAAGCTTCCCAAAGCCAGTCTTTGCCTTAAACCCTCGGGCGGGATATGTCCAAGCTGGCTCCCAGGCCAAGGATCTAGGCCTAGGCGCACCAAGCGTCCATTGCCCACTCTCCACACCAAACCCATCCCCACTAGAGAAAAAGCCTTAATCAAAGCCTTCCATATAATAGAAGCCCTCATTGAAGACTTGTTTAAGAATCGAACCCAATCTAAAATTAAAAGTGGAGCAATATACTTCTGGTGGATTACCTGGGTCCAGAGACTAGAAGTCTTTATCAGCCGCCAGGACCATTTTGCCGCAAGAGCTGTAGAGAAGAAGAAAATATTCTTCAGGCCCCATCCACCGAGGGCCTTTGGGTTTGTGATCCGATCCCATCGTACCCAAGGTAAAAAAAAATTGTCCTTGTTGCCCTGCCAAAGATACATGAAGCATAATTTCCTCAATTTATCCAGAGTACCTTTGGGAATCCAGGCTAAAGACATCCAGTAGACCTGAATGGATTCTAAAACTGACTTTACCAGTACTAGTTGCCCAACGCTTGAGAGCCATCGATGGCTCCAACATTTAAGTCGTTTCTCCAATTTTGCTATAAGCCATCGCCAATCGATCTTCCTATAATCATTGGGTTTTAATAGAAACACGAGGTACTTCAACCCTTCATCAATATCAAGGACTTGAAAGGGAAGTCTCTACACAATGTAAAGTGTTTCCTCTTCATCCAACAAAGAGAAAGTGATACTTGACTTTTGTTCGTTGAATTCCATGCTAGTGGCTTGTTTGAAGAGTAATAAACCATTGCATAGTTTTCCAATATCCTGTCTCTAGCCATCACAGAAGATTAAAATTTCATCCACAAAGAGTAAGTGTGATATGTATAATCCATGAGATATTTTGATGCCTCTGAAGCTTCCTACAGATTTGGTTTCGTTCAAGTAACGACTAAGACACTCTGTGACTAGTAGAAAGAGAAGTGGAGAAAGGGGACAACCCTGTCTAAGCCCTCTTTTCGCCTGGAAAAAAGGGGTGGCTGAGACATTGATCAAGAGAGAGAAGGATACCGAGGATAAACAATCCATAATCCAATTTGTAAAGGCTATTCCAAATCCAAGAATAATTAACAACATGCGAATATAAAGCCAGTTTACCCTGTCGTAAGCCTTTGAGAGATCAATTTTTATCGTTGCACCTTTGATTTTTTTAATTTTCATGCTGTGTAGACCTTCTTGTGCCACTCTGATTGCTTCATGGATATGTCTACATTTTAGAAACTCAAATTGTTCCCCCGAGATGTGCTGTGAAAGAGTATCTTTTAAATGGAGGTTGATGACTTTTGAAATGATTTTGTAGATGCAGTTGCAAAGAGAGATTGGACAAAAATTATTAAAAGTATCTGGATTATCAGACTTTGGGATTAGATAAATAAAGGTGGTGTTTAAAGGTTCGTGAATACACCCTTTTTTCTGAGATTCCTCCACTAGTTTCAGAATATCATTCCCCAACAGATCAAAGAAACCCAGAAAGAATTCAATCGACCAATCATCTGGACTTGGACTCTTCCCTTTCTGGAAGGATTTCATGACAACTAGTAATTCTTGTTCAGTGACCAAAGCCATTAGTGACTCCCTCTCCTCTTCCTCCACAAAATGTGGGAAGAATCTGGCTACTTTCACAATTTCCCTGATTGAGGAGCCTGACTGAGCTTTGAACAGTTCTGTAAAATGAGAGGTCCCCAATGTTGAGAGCCCTTCGAAGGTGTTGACCAGTTGGTCATCCCTCTGAGTGAGACCCCAAATAGTATTATTCAATTTCCTGCATTTGGAAAAAGTATGGAATAATTTTGTGTTCTCGTCCCCACAGGCGAGCCAAATAGCCCGACTTTTGAGTCTCCAGAAAGATTCCTTGTCAGCCAAAATAATTCTCCGCCATAGTTCCAATTGAGCAAATTCTTCCCTAGCTTCCCTGGAGCTGAAGCCAATATCAGGGTCAGCCTGTCAATCCAAGATCTTTTTTTCAAGAGAGAGAAGCTCATGTTCTTCTTTTACTCTTTTCTCATGCACCCATGAGATGGTAGCATGTTTAACTTTCTTTAGATTTTCCATAAAAATAATTGTTGCATGCGAATTGTGTAGAGGTCCAATGGGAACCCACATATTTCAAATTAAAGTCTTATACTCAAGATCCAAGGCCCATTGACGAGCTAACGACCCATTGATGAGCAAGACCCAAGGAGTCCACCAGATCCTCCATCAGTAGAAAGCGATCCAAACATTTTGCAACTCTAGCATCACCAATCCTCAAATTCCTCCAAGTTGGTTGTGGTTTTAGCGAAAATAGATCCAAAAATCCCAATGTATAGAGATAATGGGTGAAATAGTCAGTCAAGGGATCCAGAGACGATCGGGGGCCCCAGACCTCCGCCGCTCCTAAGGAAAAATTTAGGTCCCCTCCCATAATAACCCCTGCTTGAGAAAGCCAAGGGCATAAGGCCAGAGAATCCCGATATCGTTTCCTCTTAGCATAGGGACTGTAAATATTAATGAGCACCAAGGCATGCCCTAGCTCCTCAGAGAATAAAATGAGACCAATCCCCGAGTCAAAGCCCCAAACACTATCACATATGCCGCTCTTGAGTCTCCATCATATGGCAAGACCCCCAGAGCATCCTTTGGCATCAACCGCCACAAATGACCAACCAGGAAGAAGTGCTTCCAAAGAACGTACCACTACCTCACTGAATCCCATGGTTTCTTAGAGAAAGATTATGTTCGGGTTGTTTACAGAAACAAGTCTTTTTAGAGACGATTTTTTAGCTGGGCTTGCCAAACCCCTGCAATTGAGGGAGATAATTTTCATGAGGTAACCATATCCCGGGGTTGCTTTTCTCTAAGTGCCCATTCAATGGAGGATTTCCTGCCCGAAGCCACATCGAGTTTGGCTCGATCTTGAGCCATAAGAAAGTGTGAGCATCTACCCCGTCCCCGTGAGGAAGACAAAGCCCGAGTAAGAGATCCTAGGCCCGCCCTAAAGGGATCATCTGCAACGCAACCACTCGGAGTTTCAGAGAGGATAGCCCTATTGCGTAGGGAATAATGGATCCTAGACCCCTCAGGAGACTGGGAACTGGAGGAGGACTGAAAAGCAGAGAGAGAGGAAGTCCCACCAGGAGGATTAGGAGGGGAGGGTAGGGAATAGTCAGTCTCCAAAGGTAAGGAAACAAAGGCAGTAGATGAACCCCTAAGGCAAAAATTCGTTGGACATGTCGATACCAAGGGGTCCCCTAATGAACAGTAAACACTTGATACTTGACTTGGAGTAACCACTACTGTGCAAATCGGAGAAGGAAAAAGATCCCCAGGGGGGAGGGAGCAAAAGGCCGACACATGCTGGGGAAGCAAAAGGGGAGAAGGTAGACTCAATGAAGGAGGGACATCTAGTCCTAGAGTGGCTGAAGGAAGTGCCAAATAAAAAATAGAAGAAGTAGCCAGAGGCAAGGAGAACTGTTGCTTAGCCGACGTTAGGTGAGTTCTTGGACAAGCTTGTAGAGAAGATTTCTGAACCTTTGTGAGTGTTAGGTCTCTTTCCACTGAAGAAGGACCCACGGAGGGAGACGCTTGTTACTTGCTGACCCTACCAGAATCCCCCACCCATGAGATCCCCGCATGATTGCCTCCAGTGACCCTGTGGTCCTGTCCCGCTCTGCCTAAACCTGGGCCTGTTCTAGCAACCAAAGAGCCCCTAAATTTGCCTTTAAAAGGAAGTTTACAGTCCACCACTCCATGCCCATAAGCATGGAATCTATGGCATCTGAAGGGAATACATTCATAGTCCAGGGGATGAAGAAAAGTACCAGAATCCATCTTAATTTTCATCTCTTTTAATAGACCCAGCCGGAGGTCCAACCGCACCAAGATCCTGGCTACTGTCATAAGCTTTGTTTCTTCAAAAGAGTAATCAGCCTCCAGGAAATCGCCGAGTCTGCTACCTATGGCCAAGAAGCACGCCGAGTTCCAATATTGCATAGGAAGGCTTGGTAAACAGACCCAAATTGGAACCACATCAACTCTCTCTCTTTTGGCATCAAATATCTGGGTCTAATGCTTAAGAACAATGGGGGTGCTAGCCATTGTCCAAGTTTTAGAGAGAACCCAGTCCACATCAGAAGAGGCCTTGAAAACAAAATAGAACCAACCCCTGGCTAACAACCAAATACTAGGAAATGAAGTAAGTTTTGTGCCCCAGGAAGTTTCCACCCAAGAGCGAAGAAAGGCAATTCCCAGCCTTTTGCCTCTTGCTCGCCCTACAACAACGAGTTCAAAAAACTCGACCACATGATCCATAGCTATGTCCTCTCCAAAAACCAAACAGTCTGGATCAGATCTATCCATAGCGCACTGTGTACTCCTAAGTGCCAAGCACTTTGAACCCCCAAAATCCTTCAAGTGTTCTTGTCCTCCTCTCTTCGCTAAACCCTTGGAACCCTGACCCAGAGGAGTTTCAATAAGACTGGAAAATCTACCTGGGGAAGGTTCCTGCCCAAAGTAATCACCAACCATCGTCGTAGGTTCCGAGAAAGTTTCCCGATCGTTGATGAGCTTTAAGGGTAAGAAAAGGGCTCCAGAGTCATCCTTCGCCAAATCCTTTTGTGGTGAGGCCAAACAACCAGTAGGAAATAAAGCCCAGGCTCGGAACCAAAGCACTCAAATAAACCCTCTGACAGACCCGAAAACGGTTCCAGCCCAGCCTTAAGACCCATCAAAGTAGTCGTCGAAGCTTCATATGTCAACCCACTCGAAAAAGACAAAGCAGGCAAGGTGTGATTCCCCAATAAAATGCCAGATGTCAGAGGTATGTTCAAACCCTCCGGGTTCATCTCCTCTAATCCCAAGGAAATAGTGACAGGGTTGTTTGGGGCCCTAGAAACTGGTCCACCCACCACAACACCTAAATCCATCGCCCCACCCGGATCCATGCCGATCCAACAAAAACCAAAAGATGCACAGAAATTCTGCCTTCCAAGCTTAAACCATACCAAACCCCCAAAAAATGAGGTCCTGCCTCGAATTCCTTGTCCGAAAATCGCCACCCACTCCCATTCCCGGTCAAGATAGCCTAGTAGTCGGCCCCTATCCCAGCCGTCGACCACCAGGCCTGACCTCCACAGTTGCCTGTACTCCTGTCCAAACTCCATTGTTCAAAACCCTTGCCGGTTATCTTGGAGCTCGATCCTATTGTTCACAATTCCAATATAATTATTTCGGTTGATTTGGGTTTTCATGAGCCTGAACATCCAATACAGCAGGAGCTAGCTATGAACCCATCTCCCAATTCATTCCATTGGTCGCAACAACAACAACATGATCCTTTTATGAATTGGAATATGAATTTGACCACTTTAATTCCATGGAAATAACACCAAGAGCATTATATGAATTTGGATAATTTAATTCCATGGCATCCACATCCACACTTATGGGAACCTATAATATTCAATTCCGATATCTATAGTGGCTGGATACTTTTAGCCCCACAACAACACCTAGAGAAACAACAACACAACGATAAAGAAGAGGTTTATGGTAATATAAATTGGAATTCAAACTCTGCTCCTAAAAAATACATGGAGTAGTAGCAGTGCATATGAATTCAAATTATGCTAATATCATACCTTTTATTGGAGAACAATAGAAACAACAGAACCAGGGGTAGGAGATACTCCCAGATCTACAATGTGCAAAAAGATTATGCGCAACACAGTTGTAAATACTGCTCACCACAAAACTTAGTGATTGAACCCTCAGGACTTAACGCACAGTTCATAGACTGGACGATTTACTGCGCGTTGTGATAAAACACTTAATGAAATGATTTCTTGACATCGAAATAACACAATGCTATACTTAGCATATAAACTTAGAAATACACATGAATATGTCACAACAAAATATTTGATATATATTAAGAACTTCGACGTTGTGCGCTAATACAAAATACAATATTGTGTTGAGCTTCGACTCCAATGACTTCTGAACTATTTATGTAACTTACAAAACACACAGAGCTTGTGCTCTCAGACTTCCCAGACTATCTTTAGTTGTTGCTACTCTTCCTATACACTATTACATACTATGTTCCTCTATATTGAATACCTACAAACTCAGACATATATAGATAAGAATAAGACTTCCTATAGAAGGAAAACTGACTCAAACAATTAATACAACAATAAATTCAACTGACTTCTATCTACTTGACTGAGCTCAAGAAAGATAAAAATCAACTCAATAAATAATCTCTTGCTAACACTCTTCCTTGATGTGTTTGATAGACTTTATGACTCTATTTTCTGTGACAAATAGAGTTTGCGTAAGCTTGAATCTCACGACTTGTAATTAATATCATATATCCAACACTCTCCCTTAATTATAAGTAGGTGAGTTTACAACACACAAAAAATTACATCAAAAATTTTGAATTTGCTTGAACTGTCAATCATTTGTTACTATGCAGACTCCCAGATTACTTCACAGATGTTGAAATGTATCTTTTGCTAAATATTTTGTAAATATGTATGTGACTTGTTCTTTAGACCTGCAAAACTCTAAACATATCTCTTTGGTATTCACTAATTCTCTGATAAAATGATACCTAGTATCAATATGCTTGGTTTTCTTGTGAAACACATGATTCTTTGATAACATGATGACTGAATTGTTGTCACAGAATACTGTAGTTGGTTCCTGTTGTTAGCACATAAAAATACATTGGAGTTTAATTCCGTCTCTTTTTGTTTGTTTTGTTTGAACACGATACAACTGGTCTTTTGAAGACACGTGTCAGGTCTTAGTCATTTGGGCCATCTATTTACAACTCAAGTTTAAGTTTGATTGAATCGTGGTTAAGGGATTTAAACATCATCTTGAGTCATAAGTCAGTGGTTGATTTTGGTTAAGGTATAGTCAAGTTGATCAAGTCACTTGGTTATCATAGAGTCTTTTTGTCAT
>JZKD02S1944885.1:0-15577 GCA_000966675.3 Picea glauca | reverse complement strand
TATGATATTTTTGTTAGAAATAAATAAATGTGCTCGTTTTTCCATAGACAATAGACAATATAACAATATTGTAGATAATATAGTAATATTGTCACCCAACCATACACACAAAGGTCACCCCCAAGCACCTTAATCTTGACAAATACAATAATTTTAGAAGAAGAACAATAACCAACCAAGGTGCGACCAAGGTAGTGCACCTTTCTCTGTCCAAACCAACTTCTTCTTTTAGAGGTTAACACTTGAATATTAATTCTTTTATTGAGTCGACATGTCTTCTAGGGTTTCTACACATTTGTTTAGGGTTTCTCTTGCTTCCTGAAATATTTTAGTCTCGTCAAAGGTTACACATAGAGGTTGATACCTCCCACAACTACCATAATATCAACACTCCCTCCTAACTAGGGAGGTATTAAAGACAACGGTATTGAGAACAAATAAACCATTCAACCGGTAGCATCATCATAGCCACACAAGCTATCTCATGATTGTTGACGTCGAGGGTCGTGGGGCTAGGCGGGAAGAGACAGGAATGTCACCCTAGGTTTAGATCCTAGTAGCATCATAATGGCCACATAGGCTATCTCATGATTGTTGACGAGGGCCGTGGGGCTAGGCGGGAAGAGACGGGAATGTCACCCTAAGTTTAGATCCCCAACACCGAAACACATTAGACTCTAAGCTAAGTCTCCTATAACCTAAAGACCAAGCATAAATTCCTTTGTACTTTTCAATATTTAATTTTTTTTAATGTATTTTATATTTTATAATTTTTATACTTTTAACTTTTATAATGTTTATTGATTTTGTAAATAAAGTTAAAAGAAAGTTAATACAAAAATGAAATATCTACCAAAAGATAAACAAAGATTTAAAAAAATGTTAATAATAATAAATATTAGCTTGTAATATAACAAGATTAATTAGTGAATAAAAGAAAATGAAGTGTTAAAAGGTAAATAACAAAAGTGAATTAGTTCATATTAATATTAGAATAATACACAAAGAGAATAGCCAAGTACAAAAGATTAACAATGAAGACAAACATGCTTGAACAATGACTAATAAAGTTTTAGGTATTTTTCCGAGAATATAGACAAATTGTAACAAACTCAAACAAATGCACAAGTCACGTCAAAGAAGCTATCAACTTCCATTGCTAAGTCTTTCTTGGTACTTAGCCAACCACCCTTGCTTCAAAGAAGCCATCAACTTCCATTGCTAAGTCTTTCTTGGTACAAATGCACAAGTCACCTCAAAGAAGCCATCAACTTCCATTGCTAAGTCTTTCTTGGTACTTAGCCAGCCACCCTTGCCTCAAAGAAACCATCAACTTCCATTGCTAAATCTTTCTTGGTACTCTGCCAACCACCCCTGCTATCCACAGCCAAAAGAGAATGAAAGAAAACAAATAAAGAATGAAAGATCATAATAATTATCTCTCGTGCTCCTAGCATACCTCTCATGATTTTGTCCCCTCCTCTCTGGGGCTTGCTGCTTATTTTATATCATTCGGTGAGCGGTTCTGGTAGTTTGGTAGTTTGGGCAGTTTTGGATGGATGAATAAAGTCCCGTAATGGCTAGAATCGTCTTTATTCTCCTTTTTAATAAAATATACAAATGAAAACAACATTTGTTGGGGAATTTTGTTATTATTCTTTTATTTACATGTCAATTTTTTCGGTATTTTGGCACCGTGAGAATTCTGGAACTTGTGAGTCTGATACTTTCGCATTTCTTCGCATAACAATCCTTTTCCCCACATATTCTTATTTGGAATCACAACTTCAATAAGAGTCTCTCTGGTCATAATCAGAGTGCTTCTGTTATCATCATCCAAAACCTCCATTATTAATGCAATCCAACAACATATTGGCAGTGTCGATGCCTCCGAGATAAGTACCGTGGATGTAATCATTGTAATCATTGTAATCCTTGGTAACAATAGTTCTCATCATCATCACCTGTAAATAGACTTAGGAGGGCCTTGAATATTTATTTCCATATCTTCGATTTCTACCGTGTTTATTCTGGCTAGACTTCAAGACTCTTCAGAATTGATAGCAATAAGTTAGAAACCAATTTTTATTATTTTTCGAGTAAATTTTGCCTATAAAGTCTCAAAACTCTGGAATTTAAGATGTCCCTAAACCCAATATCTTTAGGGTCCATTCGGCAACAATGTTGAGTATGAAAACAAAACGAACTACATGCCCTTTTTCTTGTATGGGAGATTTATTTCCTTGCTGCAAGGAAAGTTCTATATATCTAGCAGCGCAACCTATTTTGTTGGGTTATAGCTATCAGTGTATCAAAATAAAATGTATCTACAAAAACTGAGAACCTAATGTATCCTGACACATATGCATCACGATCTGGTTTCCAGAGGTGCTCCAAAACGAAACCATGATGCACAACATATTGTTGGAACCATGATGCTTGCGCTTAATTGGCTCTTGAACAGATATTTTGTTTTTCTAACATATGTTGGAGTGCTCTTATAATGCCAGCAACTTGAATATGTTCCAGAAGATATTACAATTCACCATGTCACTCTAAGTTTTGACAGCCTAGTCTTCAATAGTAAGGAGTAAGTGCGATCTCTTGTTGTGTTTCTAAATTGCAGGATCTTTAGGCCGTTACAATCATTAGGCTCGTCTTGTTCATAAGCAAAGAAAATCCAGATACAACTAAATTATCTGCATGCATTGTACATGTATCTTATTTGTATCAACGCCATAGAATGAGTGCTCATAATAACCACTTCTCCCACGCAGTTGTTTTTTGATCCATCTCTATCCACAGTCACATCACACATGCACTCAATCTTCTGAAACCATGTTCGGAGATGTTGATAAAAGGGGATTTGTTGCTGGTATCATTTCAATGTAACGACTCTCAGTAGAATCCTCGTAATTCTCTTAAAAATCCTTCCCAAACTTATTAAATGGCTGAAAAGTTAATATGGTTGCGGCATGTAAAAATGGAAGAAGATATCGAACATTGGTTTAATGCTCCCTTCATGAAAAGAGGAAGAGCCATATATAAATGAGATGAGACAACAGTCTCTCTAAATGATTATTATCTGATGTATCGAACTGCACATCCAAATCGACTTTAACAACATAGTTTGCTTTAATCACTAATCACTGATGTTTCGGATCAGAATTATATAAACAATAAAATAATATCCAGAACTGCCTCATTGTCGACGTCGATGCACAATATTGATTATAGTTTGCGTTCGAAAACTTCACCGAAAGACCTTTATCATGGCTTCCAATAAGCGTTCAAAAACATCACCGAAAGACCTTTATCATGGCTTCCAATAATACAACATGAAAGCTTGGGACGATTGCCATTTACACATTTAAACCATGAATAAGAGAGGTGGCATCTCCTTTGTCCATGATGACTTAATAAGAAATTGGGTTACGTGAGCATGATTAACATATAGTGGTAGGACATCATATGAAATACTTTATTTTTGGTGTAGCATGAATAATGCCAAAGTTATCATGCAAATGGGTATAGCAAAAATATTTGAGAGAGATATGGAATATAAAAAGTGAGTGTGGCACATATAATAATATATTTTTGCTTTTGATTATGGCATGGAGTGGTAGTAAGCTCATCACTAAAAGAAGAAACGTGGTATGGACCTTGTAATTAAAGTTTGGAGAGTGACCTTGTAATTCATTTTTTTTTTTTATTCAAATGTTATATAGGTAAGGTGGTGTATTTTTTTTATTCAAATGTTATATAGGTAAGGTGGTGTATTGACAAAGAGTAATATATAAGGAAATTAAGGCATGTTGTGTTAATGTATGAAAATAGGACTACATGAATAATGCGAGTGAGGAAATGGATATTATTAGCAATAAGTCAAGTGTCTTGATAATTTTTCCGGGAACATTGCATCAAATTTCACGAGTGGGTGAAATTTTGTGCAAGCATTTTGATTTAAGGGGGAGTCTGACAATGCTTTGTCGGATAAGTGTCGTTGACCGAAATATTCGTCAGCAATGATCACGTAGATCAACTCACGAGCAACATCATCACTATCAATATCATATGATAGTGTCAACTGCATTATCTCTCGAAGCCATACTCCATCTGAGTAATCGAGCATGATGTTGAATAAGTTACCAACTCCATAGAGTGATACAAGAACCATTCTTCTAATCCTTACATATGTCCTAGAAGAATAATTGTTCCAATAGATGCTCGAAGCCACGCCATGGGCTACAAGGACTATTCTTCTAATTCGGACATATGTCCTAGAAGAATGACTGTCTTGGACCATTTTCCCTCCGGCCACTACTGTGAACTAAGGGAAACTGTCTATCATGTACCAATCTCTCCACTCTGGTCACTACTATGAACTCAAGTAGACAGACCATTCTTCTAATTCAGACATACATCCTAGAAGAATAGTTGTCCATGGTACATCAACAATCTATCAACCTAGACCATTCTCTACAGGGAGAATGTATGTCCATCAACAATCTTTCAACCTGGACCATCCTCCACAAGAAGGATGTTTGTCCACCAACAATTTGTCCTACATGGACCATTCTTTGCCTAGAGAATGTTTGTCCATCAACACACTGACTATCCATCTAGCTAGCAATCATCTCCAACACTAGTGGTAGTATCCATGGCAATCAGAACAATTCCATCCAATAGAACACAATTGTGTCTATACATAGTAGTACACAACTACTACCCAGTGGTACACAACCACTCATACTAGCACATGACTACTAACCAGTGACACATAGTCACTATCAATGATTCACATCGACCATAGTAGCATACAACTACTGTCCAGAGACATACAGTCTCCACAACAATCATATCATCTGAAATCAACAATATCATGATACAAATTGAGTCATCTGGGCCATTCTTCCACTCACATCTGTGCGATTTGGAAGAGCATATGCCCTCAGAAAGTAAAACATAATCCATGGGCTATCTGGACTATTCTTCCCAAGCATAGAAGAATAATTGTCCATGATTTTTGAGCCTGGACCATTCACCCAATTGGGTCATTCCTTCGACACTAATCATAGTGAAACCTGGAGAGAATGAGTCTACCCTAGGGAATGTTTGTCCTTGATTGTTGAACCTGTACCATTCCTTCGACACTAATCACAGTGCAAATTGGAGAGAATGATTCTGCCCTAGGGAATGATTGTCCAGACCATTCTTTGAAACTGCTCACAACTGTGAACTTCGAAAGACTGACTGCTCGACGAGGCAGACCATTCTACTTAACCACTACTCAGAGTGACTACCAAGAAGAATGATTGTCCTAGACCATTCCCCCACACTGGCTGCAAGGAGAATCACTATCTATGGTACATTAGTAATCCATCAGACCATTTTCATTACGAAAATGAATGTCCAATCTAGACCATTTTCCGAACTAGAAAATGCCTATCCGTCAGAAATCTCGAACCACTTTTCGGATTGGAAAGGAACTGCCCAACCTGAACCATTTTCAGAACTAGAAAATGATTTTCCATAAATCAATAACATATCAGTGCTCCCTCCCAACCTAGGAGTAATCACTTCATTTTTCAATAAGGAAGTTGTCTCCACGATCCCCAACTTGTCCCTTAAGTATGCAAACTTTTCATCTTGGACAGAGGCTTTACCAAAATATCTGCTATTTGCTCATCCGTGGAGATATACTGGAGAACCAATTCTCTCCTTTGGACTTTATCACTGAGAAAATAATTCTTGATCTCAATGTGCGTCAACCAGTCATGAAACATTAGGTTCTATAAAAGCTTCACACAACTTTGATCATCACAATATATCACGGTCAAATCCAACACCTGATCAGACAATCCATAAACCAACTTACGAAGCCACACTGCTTCCATACAAGCATCATAAGCTGCAATATACTTTGCTTCTGCAATGTTGAGTGCAACAGACTTATGTTTCCTGCTAGCCCATGGCATCATGGAAAATCTCAAACTAAAACATATCCAAGTAGCACTTCTTCTCTCATCTCCACTCCCTGCCCAATCTGAATCGATAAATCCACGCAGTTGTATATGATAACTTAAACATCCCACAAAAAAAATATCCAGCTAAGCATTCTCGAAATACATTAACGAGCTAATCAATTTTTGATACATAGACGAGTCTGTTGGATGAGAGTCTCTCAACTTCTTCAAATCTGCCATCATGAGAGTTTTCCATGGATTTGCAATCCATCATCCCAAACTTCTGAAGAACCATTTCAATATACTTCCTCGTCATAGGAAGTTTTCACCACTCTTATGTTGTACATGAGAGGCTCTGCACAATGTTTGCTTGAATCCATACAAGGACTTCTTCCATCTGCATACAAGTGTCTCTTTCTGATATACCACAAAACCTTGAGGTTTCTCTACATACGAATCTTCTTCAATTACTCTATTGAGAAGAACAGTCTTTACATTTATCTGATGTAAACTCTAACCCATGGATATTGTAGGAGATATAATGGCTCATGTAGAGGTATGTCTGGTTACTGGAACAAGATGTCATCATAGTCTAAGATCTTCTCCCTCCTTTTGGGAGAACCCTCTAGCCCCGAGTCTCACCTTGTATCTATCAATACTTAAGTATTTGTTTTCACAATTTCGCACATACATTGTTCTTCATCACAACTTCCTTCCATTCCTTCTGCTTGACTGCTTCCAGTGGGTTCAAACTGGTTCAATTGGTTGTTCTGACTTTTCTTTCTTTCTTGGAATATTCATGTTCTTCCTTGTGTTTCTCTTCAATGTTGGAGTCCATGGAATATTCTATATATTACATGCCCTTCTTTCCTGAAGGCTCCAACCTTCTGCCATAGGAATATAAATGTAGATCGACAACTAAGGATATTCAAGGCTTCTTTTCAAAGAAGACTTCTTCTAGAGTCAAACTGAACACATGTTGCTTATCATGGATGCTACTTCCAATGAAGAACATGGATGGATACTTCATAGTCTTTACGGATTCGGATCATATCATTAGGGATTATCTCCCTCCTAATCATGGATTCATGCCTGAATGATGATGCAGGAGCATAATGCTTCCAAATTATTGTACTATTTCCTATACTAGGAGATCTTGTGTTTTCAAGGGAGTTAGTTCCCAAAGTCTTGATTTATTTGTAATTTCCTATGTTTTGATGAGTAAGGAGTAAGATACATAGGATAAGGAGTTGGTGATGATTTTATTTGTAATTTTTCTCAATTGTATGAGAACATGAGTGAGTGAGAATTGGTTTGTTGAGATATTTTAGAGTGAGTAGATCTCTTGAATATTTGTAGAATCCTAAGATTATGTTTAGTGAGAGATCTTAGTGATCTTTGGAGAGATTTGGGGATCTGAGAGGATCCTTAGGAGTTTGATTGAGTTATTTGTGGATATGAACAGTTTACAGTTCAATATCCTTTTGTATATTGATTATAGCCTTGTGGGAATTAGAGGTCAAAGGTTAGGCAAGAGAGGATGGACAAAGAGAATGAGTTTTTAGTCGAGTCAGTGGCCATTTGAGTGTAAATTAGGCCTAAGGACAAAGTAGAGGTTAATAGTCAAACGATCAGGTTTATTTGGTTATGTACAATTCATTTATTCTGAATTAATGTAGTGTGGAAAGCTCTGTTTTTGAGCTTAATCTGAAGGAATCTCTGTTCATGACAGTTAAATCCTGTCATTGAGGATGTGATGGTTATTTTGTGTGTTTAACCTCTATGGAATCTATTATAATAGGTCTCGGGTTAGGTGTGACTGATATATCTATGCATTTTTATATATCTCTACGTAAAATGTGTTGTAGTAAGGATATAACTGGTAATTAACAGAATCCATTACATAAAATTTGAAACTCGTTAACATGGAATAGTTAGATCCAGGGTAGAAGTTGAGGTTCATTGTATTCTAATGGTAAAATCGTGAATGCAGATAAGTAAGCTACATGAGCCATTGATCTAAGGAAAGAACAAATCGTGTCCGTCGAAGGATGAAGTCAGCCTTTAGAGAAGAAAGCTACAATAGTCGTCATATTTGGGAGTTACAGAGGAGGACTGTCGGATCAACATCTGATTAAGTCATGATCGTCGGATCAACACAAGTAAAATCAACGACAGAGAAACATTAGGGGATTTAAAGGTTGAGTTAATGTTTTCACAAGTTTCGGTTTCACAATCCACACTGATCGTTGATTCTCACATGCCAATAGATCAATGGTTGACATCGATTCCACTACTAACGAGCAGTTTCCATCGCGAAACTCAGAAAAAAGAGATAAATTTCATGCTAGTTAGGACTCTGAAATTGTCCATGATCTAGATCTCCATGTCGGTTCGAGCATGATCGTCGATCCTTAATGGGAGGTTAGCGCCCAAAAGATTGGAACAAGGTCATAGCCCTCAATCACATGGGTCAATATGAAAGATCCTTCTGGCTAGATCCAAAGAAAAGTATTGGACTCTTAGGAATAATCCCTTGGTTACGTAAGTGGTCCTATGGCCAAAGGGATTGTTAAATGGGAGAAATCAGGGTTGAAGCGAATGGAGTTGTGACATAAGTAAATGTACAGGTAATACAAAGAAGGCAGAATTCGATCATGTTATTGATCGAATCATAGAAGCTCAGACGATCCTTGGCACCCCTCTTTTGGGGTTTACAATGTAGTTAAGACAAAAGACTGCAAAAAAGGGGTTTTGGGATGGGAGGTCTGACATCAAGCGATATCAGAGCATGTAAAATCTATTTAGGAGGTAAATCAGAGTAAGGTTTATGCTCTTGAAAGTGAGTTGATGTAGTAAATGTACCTACAAATATAATTTGTTAAACAGCTAGTAGGAAGTCAAAGTTAGTTGTGATATCACATAAGGAATTCAGATTGTTGAATCTGATAATGCAAAGACAAGCACAGAGAGAAGAGATCAAGCAGTAAATTTTGACAGAACAAGGAAGAAGAAGCAAGTGTGCTTTGTGTGCAATTAACAAAGATATTGCAAAGAAAGGGAGAGAGGATCAGATTATAAATCTGACAGACAGAGGCATGGTTAAAAGGAATTTGTCTATTCAAGTGCATTGGATGTGGAAGACAAGATCATGAATAGATCTTGTAGGTATTATTGATGTTTCTATGATAACTCTGGTTTTAAGATTTGTTTGCAGATTGCAGGTAGCAGACAAAGAGGGTGTTAGCGACATTACAGCTGAGAGGAGATGTAACAGAGAATCGATTGTGTTCTTCAATGAGAAGAGCGTGTGAGCTCTTAAGTAGTGGCAGAACCTGAAGAATTCCAACCGAGGTTAGATAGGGAGGAAAAGTGAGTGTTCTCAAAAGGAAGTGGAAGTGGAAGTTGTAGAGCCTAAAAGAGTAGAGGTTTCTCAAAGAGTGTTTCAGAGGTAGAGAACCAGAAAATACCAAGAGGTCAAGCTCAAGGAGATAGCTTGATGAGGTATGAAAGGCATGCATGGAGACTTGTTAAAGGTGAGGGCTTAAGTGCAGTCCACAAGTGAACAGGATGGAGTTCACAAAGGAAATGAAGACAATGACTACTGGAGATCATTGTAAAGGTTCAGAAAGAGGACATGAAAGATCAAATCAAGATAGATTTGACAGAAGATTAGCTGAGATAGAAGTACAACTAGAGGTTATGGAACAACTGCTACAGAGAAAGGTGGATAAAAACCAGAGAAGAGGATGGAGTATGAAGAAGCCAGTTCAGTGGCCAGTGGTACAATTATTCATAAAGAAATTGAGGAAAAGCCTAAAGGAAATGAAACGTAGATCAAATACTTTAAAAAAGAAAGAGAAACTCAGAGGAGCTGAGTTCAAATTGAAGCCATTGATTGAAGAAGAAGTTCACTATTGTGAACCAGAGCAAGGTGACATCCTTGGATATGATGATGTTGAGAGAAGATCTATTGTGGATCTTATAGATTGCCTTGAGAATGAAGAGGAAGAGAGACTTGCATGAAATCTCATGAGCTCTTTGAAGAGTTCAGGTCAATATATGGATATGTTGACAAGTAAGGTTGAAAGGCCTAATGTTTTTATTTCTAACATATTGTGTGTGGTTGCAGATTTAGCAAGTGAAGTTGTCAACATTCAAAAGGAAGAAAAAGAAATGTATAAAAGCATTTCAAGTAGGAAGAATAAGAAACTCATTCTGATGGAGGATGAGGCCACAATGCCTCACGAAGACAGCCAAGGTGGATCCCATATGCATGTTGCCAAAGAATCAAATGAAGGACAGCTGCAGAAATTTATTGTTGCAGAAAATGAGGTAAGATTGTCTCAAAAGGACAGCCAAGAGGAATACCATACACTACCAAACAAATAGACTGCTGGAATACAGACAAATGAGTTTATTGTTGTAGAAAATAAGATAGATTTGACTCATGAGGATGGCCAAAGAGAAATTGAAGAAGAGGAGTGTTTTGTTGCAGAGTTGTTGGAGAAATTGTTGAAGAAATTTGAGTCAGGAGGAGAAGCAAATCAGAGAATTGATGTTGCATTTGAACAAAGAGGAATGGTGTTAGAAGCATCAACAGATACTTTAGAGTCTCATGGTTTTAAAAGTAATCATTGGTATGTTGTTACATGTATTGAAGGAAGAGAAGGCAGCCATATACAAAATTCTGTCATAAAAGAAGAAAGAGGGAAGCACTCTGATATTGTGCTCATTGATTTTGAGGATGAATTAAAAGTTTTAGAGAATTTTCTGAGTAATTAGGATTCCATTAGGAAAGAAAATGTAGCCATAGATGAAGAATGTTCACACATGTTTAATCACGATAGAAGTTTTAATGTTCAATTTCATTCAAAGAATGTAATTGAAGGAATGAGGATGTTGATGGTGAAGATGTCTCAGAGAAGACGTGAAGAGGAAATGAAGATCTACATCAACAGAGAAAGTGAGGAGACAAGAAGCAACAAAAGACAAGTAAAAAGGGAAGATTTCCAAAGAAAATCCAGTGGGGCATTGCAGCATAAGAATGGAAGCTAGGAGGGTTGCAGTCAGTAGCAACAAGACAACATAATAACAATGACGCAAGTGGAGAAGAAATTGGACAACTAGATGAGATTGTCATGCAGGTTGAAGAAGGTGGACATATGTTTTTTGAAAGCATGACAACAACACAAGACATGGATGTTATTGAGGAAATGGATGAAAATGAGGAAGTTCACTGGTGTGAACCCGAGCATAGATTGATGCTCAATGATGGTATTGGTAACTCCATTTACTGGATGAAGGACTGGAAGGAATTGCAAAAAGGTGTGTTTACAGATGGTCAATCACTAAAGGATGATGTGATGGTAGCATTGTCTCAAGTAGACAGAGACAATAAAACTTCAACAGAAAACCCAGAAGAAGAAGGAAGAGCTATGATGAGGATGGAAACAACATAATTTTATAATGTTAAATCTGATAATTGGTGTGTGAATGCATGTTATGAAGATTGGAAATCTTCCAAGGATAGGGTGAAGGAAGAATTGCCTTGTCAAGGGCATATTCAAAATTATGTTATGCAGGTAGCATTGTTTCATGCAAACAATGAGAAGGATGTTGAAAGTATGGTCATTGCTGAAGACATAAGTGAGGAAGTGGATTGGATTAAAAATATTTTTGTTGAGGAAATGTTGCATTGGGATACAGAAGAGTACAAGGAATCAATGATGAAATTGATTGATAAGAATGTTGTTGATATGGTAAGTGAAGGTATGAAGCATTTGGCTTTAATTGGTTGCTTTAGTCAATTTCA
Source organism: Picea glauca (assembly GCA_000966675.3). Classification (NCBI taxonomy): domain Eukaryota; kingdom Viridiplantae; phylum Streptophyta; class Pinopsida; order Pinales; family Pinaceae; genus Picea; species Picea glauca. The sequence goes on along the minus strand of JZKD02S1944885.1, from coordinate 3,796 downwards.
AGAGAAGAATTTGCAGGAAAGATTCCATAAGTTAAATGTGGAATTGGAGGATGTGAAATATTGTGTATGTGAGTATTCTCAAAATATTGAAAGTAGTTGACGATATACAAGTGAAGATGCAATGCAGCCAAAGGATAGCAGCAAGAGAATACGAAAGCAAGGATGCTTAGCCCAAGAAGATGTTGATGAAAGCAATCAAGGATTGCAGGGAATAATAGAAATTGATTTTGTGACTAAGGAATTGTGGAATTTAATGATGGGGTAGTCCAGATGGAGGAAGCTGACAACATAAGGGATGATCAATCAGAATTTGAAGTTGATTGAAGGAAGCAAAATGAACCAGAAGGAAGCTAATATGCAACAACAACAAAGGTGCAAAGCATTTGGACAAGTAAGCTACATGATCCATCGATCTAAGGAAAGAACAAATCGTGACCATTGAAGGATGAAGTTGGCCTTTAGAGAAGAAAGATACAGTAGTCGTCAGATCTGGGATTTCCAGAGGAGGATCGTCAGATCAACATCTGATTAAGTCTTGACCATCGGATTAGCACAAGTAAGATCAACGGCGGGGAACCATTACGGGATTCAAAGGTTGAGTTAACATTCACACAAGTTTCGGTTCAACAATACACACTGATCGTCGATCATCACCTGCCAATAGATCAACGGTTGGCAACGATTCCACTACTAACGAGAAATTTCCATCGTAGATCTCGGAAAAAGAGATAAAAATTGTGCTAGTTAGGACTCTTAAATCGTCCCTGAACATAGATCTCCACGCCGGTTCGAGCATGATCGTTGATCCTTGATGGGAGGTTAGCACCCAAAAGATTGGAACGAGGTCATAGCCCTCGATCACATGGGTCGAAATTAAATATCCTTCGGGCTAGATCCAAAGAAAGGTATTGGACTCTCAGGAATAATCCCTTGGTCATGTAAGTGGTCCTATGGCCAAAGGGATTGTTAAATGGGAGAAATTGGGGTTGAAGTGAATGGAGCTGTGACATAAGTGAATGTACATGTAATACAAAGAAGGTAGAATTTGATCTTGTTAGTGATCAAATCATAGAAGCTCAAACGATCCTTGGCACCCCTCTTTCGGGGTTTACAATGCAGTTAAGACAAAAGAGTGAAAAAAAGGGGTTTTAGGATGGGAGGTCTGACATCAAATGAGCGATATGCATGCTCTTGTTTTGGAATTTTGTGATCATCTCCCTCCATCTGAGAGTGTCCATGCTTTCGTCTGTTGCATCTCTTTTTTCTTTCTACAAAGTGTCACAAGCATGTTCTGGTTTCCTTTTGATTTATGACTTCCTTCGAGTCTAATTCCTATGAGTATCTTTAACTTTGTTTCTATCTGTTCTGATTGATGCCCATTTGGAAGTTGTGTCATCCTTACAAAATTATTCTATAATAGCTTCCACAAGGATTGTTCATCAAACATATTTCACAAGGGTACCTGCTCGGAACAAGAACAACAAGAGCAAACAAGAAATATCTATCTAGAGGAGATGTTAGTTCAACTTGTGAATAAGTACAATAAGCATCTATATCAATAGTATTCATATGCAATCGAGTATTCATTGCACGTAGAAATAATAGAATCTTTCAAAGAATGCTTTCACAATTTGTAATGTAGGAACTGTCACGCTTGATATACATAAATTTGAAGCTTAACAATTTAATTAGACTTGGAACCTGAAGCCTCAACTGCTATAGAGGGTGCGCTTGTTCCTCTGAATGCACTAAATCCAAAATTACAACTTGGACAAGATCTCTAGTACTTTCCCTACAAACACACTCATGTTTTGCTAGACGATATAACTTAGATAGCATATACAAGTGCATACCTTTGAAACCTTGTAGCATCGTCCAACTTGCCTTCCAATCTAAAACTAGATACCATCTTGACAAGAAGAGATTAGAAACTAAATCAAAAGATTTAATGATTAGAACAAGCTAGAAAGTCTAAAATTTCAACTTTGACCACAAAATCAATTTGATCGGAACTCAACCTTTGACTTTGACTTTGACCAGTCAATATTTCACTTTGACCAAAGGTTTAAACTTGACATTTTTGCTAGTTGAGAATACCAAGAGGTGCGCTAGGCTATGGCATACTAGGATGTCAAGGAAATAGGTCAAGTGTTTCATCATAAGTGCCTGAACACAAGGGTTAGGGTTTGTTGCAGCTGCATAATCAGAAAACCTAGCTGTAGTTGTAACTAGTGCTATAACGAGCTTAACAAATAACTTCTCAATCTATCTTCCAGTGGTTAGAGTGTTTGAAGATAGTGTGGGCCCATAACCTGTTATAAATAAAGAGATGTGCTCATTTTTCCATAGACAATATAACAATATTGTCACCCAACCATAGGCACAAATGCCACCCACGAGCACCTTAACCTTGACAGACATAATAATTCTGGAAGCAAAAAAATAGCCAACCAAGGTAGTGTACCTTTCTCCAAGGCTAGTGCACCAAGAAAGAATAATCAAAGACCAAGTAGAAAGTCCAAACCATAACCAAGAGAATGTCCAACCAAAAGCCAAAATCCCAGTTGCAGTTGCACTCCCTCTCCAAACTTGTGCACCACTAGTCTTATGTAGTTGTGAGAGTAAGAGTGACAAATGAGCTCTAGCGCCCTCTTATTTATAGTGCTCTTTGTCACCTGTCAAAGCCGACTTCTTGTTTTATAGGTTAACACTTAAATATTAATTCTTTTATTGAGTTGACACGTCTTCTAGGTTTCTACATATTTGTTTAGGGTTTCTCTTGCTTCCCGGAATATTATAGTCTCGTCAAAGGTTACATGTAGAGGTTAATACCTCTTGTAGATACCATAATATCAACAGTCTCAAAGATGTTATTCTATCTCATACTAACATAGGTTATTAACTGAACAACTAAAGTATATCTATCTATAGGATTAATAAAAAGACTATAGAAAGATCACACCAATCAACTAGTGCTTGGAGGGTGGGGAGTTTCCTCCATGACCACTTATAGGATCAGGTTGATGTCCTCGAAATCCTCACAGGCCTGCTTCATTCGTTGAACATCTATGTCAACCTAAATCAGGTTTTCCTTAGTTCCAGTGGTGATATTTGACCCCATCTCCCATTTTCCTTTTCCCTCTTCCTCTGGAGCTTTTTTTTACTGTAATTTTAACCCCAAAGATCACCTCACATCCAACCTTGAACTTCCATTCAAAGATGAGGAGGGAGTGGAGGATGTCTTGCTACCCTGCTTTCACATTTACTAGTGCATGTGTGTAACACTCCTGTTTCCCCTAGCTTGTAAATATAACTATAACTTGCCAAACGATTATGGGCATAATGAATATGTGTGGATGTTGGAAATGTTGAACTTTTTTGTTATAAAAGGTAATGTATGTATTTTTGTTATTAATTAAAAATGGATAGTGTTGCATAGTTGTTGAGGGGGATTGCCAAGATAGATCATGATGTTATGAGAGAGATGGGGAACTAACAATGGTTGAGATGACCCCCAGTAGACTAGTACCTTACTGGATTTAAATCATTCATACCCAAAATAGTTCTCTGACCCAAAAATAAATTACCAGCCAAGCTGGTAGTTGGGAAGCCCTCCTCAAGAGTTAATGGGGAGATGGGGCAGAGTACCCATCTGAAAGACTTCCCGACCTAACCACGAACTGAGGATTCAGACCCATGCAACCTTATGGAGGAAGGCAAGAAAAGAAGGAAGTTGGTGGGTAGAGAGGATAACAAAAGGAGATGAGTCGAGAGACCATTCATCCTGAAGGAGGAG
>JZKD02S1944874.1:43575-59190 GCA_000966675.3 Picea glauca | reverse complement strand
GGAATCAAAGGGCCTATGGGTGAGATGAGAATACCTTTGAAACTAGATGTGAAGCCAGTCAAGCAAAGACCTTACAGACTGAACCCAAAATACAAGGAAAAAGTGAAGATCGAGATCGACCGATTGCTAGAAGCAGGGATTATTGAACTTGTCGAAGAGTAAGAGTGGATCAGCCCTATGATGGTACAAGACAAGAAGACAGGAGAAATCAGGATCTGTGTGGACCTTAGAAAGTTGATTGATGCCATTCTTCATGACCCTTTCCCTACACCATTCATAGACGAAGTGTTGGATAACGTGGGAAGCGAGGAAGTATATTCTTTTACAGACGGATTTTCGGGATACCATTAGATCCACATTGCCAAGGAGGACCGTCATAAGACTATGTTTGCCACAGAGTGGGGATCCTACCAATATACAGTAATTCCATTTGGATTGAAGAATTCCCCAACCATCTTTTCCAGGGTGGTGTCAAAGCGTTCAAAGAATTTTTGCATAAATGTTTAGAAGCATACTTCGACGACTAGACTGTTTTTAGTTTGTTGAAAAATCATATTGAATGTCTAAGGCTAATGTTGGACAAATGCAGGCAATGCCAAATTTCTTTGAATCTGAAGAAATGCATCTTCTTCTCACCATTTGGAGTGCTATTAGGTCATATTGTATGCAAGCAGGGATTGCTGGTTTACCCATCTAAAATTGCCATTATAGTTGATTTTCCACCTCCTACTTCAGTCAAACAACTGCGCACTGCACTAGGCCATACTGGATATTACAAGAAATTTGTCAAAGGATATGCCCAAATTACAACACCAATGGAGAAGTTGCTGAAGAAGGACTGCCAGTATGAGTGGATAGATGAATGTCAGCAGAGCTTCGACACACTGAAACAGAAGATGGTTACAACGCCCATTCTGGTTTTTCTAGATTGGAGAAAAGAATTCCATGTGCATGTCGATACATCTTCTATTTCATTAGGAGCAATACTGGAACAACCTAGAGAAGGGGACATTGATCATCCATTAGCATTTGCTAGCAGGAAGCTATCCACAGCTATCAATTACACCACTACAGAGAGAGAGGGACTATCCATGGTGTATGCACTGCAAAAATTCTGCCACTACTTGTTGAGAGGACACTTTAAAATGTTTACTGATCACTCCACGCTAAAGTACCTAGTCAACGAGATAGTGTTGGGGGGGAGAATATGCATATGGCTTCTGCTGTTTCAAGAATATGATTTTGAGATCATAGTTAAGCCAGGAAGAATGAACAAGGGCCCAAACCACTTATCCAAGTTGGAACATGGTGAAGAACCTACCAGTTTGGAGGATACATTACCAGATGCACAACTGCTCACCATTAGAAATCTTGATGACCACTTCGCAGACATAGTGCAATTCCTGTCAACAGGAATGGCTCCAAGTGAGTATACAATTCCTCAGAAGAAACAACTAGTGGTGCGTGCTGCAGACTTTTCACTTATAGCTGGACAACTGTACAAAATGGGATTGGATGAAATATTAAGGAGGTGTGTTATGGAGATAGAGCGACCAATGATCCTCGCAGAAGCTCATGAAGGCATTGCAAGAGGAAATTACGCAGGGAAAGCAACTGCGCAGAAGGTTCTGCGAGCTGGCCTTTGGTGGCCTACGTTACACAGAGATGCTAAAGAGTATGCCAGAGCATGTGATGTATGCCAGAGAATTGGAAAACCATCTCGAAGAGATGAAATGCCATTAACACCGCAGATGATCCTACAAGAATTTGAAAAATAGGCCATTGACTTCGTGGGACCTATAAACCCACCAGGAAAGCGCACAAGATCAAGGTACATTATTACTGCGACATAATACTTAACCAGATGGGCCGAAGCCAGAGCAATCAAGGACTATAGTGCAACTACAACTGCACGTTTTATATTTGATGACATAATAACCAGGTTTGGATGCCCTAAGATCCTTATGAGTGATCAAGTTACACACTTCATCAATAAAACAATTGAAGCCCTGACTGAAGAATTTGCAGTCCACCATCATAAAAGTACAACTTACCATCCACAAGCAAACAGAATGGTTGAAGCATTCAACAAGATCTTGGAAACATCATTCACAAAGATTTGCAGCATGAACAGGGATGACTTGGATTTAAGAGTACCAACAATACTTTGGGCTTATAAAACCACTTGCAAAAAATTAACAATGCAGACCCCCTTCAAGTTGGTTTATGGTCTTGAAGTTGTTGTCCCGATGGAATACTTAGTACTAAGCCTAAGAATTGCTGCATTTATAGACATGGATGATACCGACGTTGTTCATGAGAGGCTTGCACAGTTGGTTGAACTGGAAGAAGACAGATTCATTACAAGATTCCATCAGCAAGTTCAGAAGAAATGAGAAAAGGCCTATCATGACAGGCACACCAAGAAGAAGACATTCAAGCAAGGTGATTTAGTACTGGTGTATGGCAGTAAGTTTCTCAAACACCCTAGGAAGTTCAGAACGCATTGGCTCGGACCATATGAGATTGCCTATGTTACAGAAGGAGGAGCTGCGTAGCTGAAGACATTGAAGGGAGTCTGGAAGGAAGGATTGGTGAATGGGAGTTGACTGAAGTTGTACTATGATAACCAGCTGCCTCGCAGCTCTCAGTAAAAGCATGAGGAAAAGGGTCCAGGTACCAGGTGCAATTGAAACTGGGTAATAGACACAGAAAAGACAGTCTACACAAGGATGGAAAGGAGGCATAAATCAGAAAGAAAGGGTTGCACTACGTAGTCCAAAATTGAAGTAAAACAAGAGGATCAGATCTGAAGTACCTTGGGACGAGTCACAGGTGAGTGTTGGGGGGCGGTTGGCCCTTGGTTATGGAAGGAAGTGAAGAACAAGGAAGGAAAGGTAAAAAGAGAGCTTTGCGGGAGACACAGTAACTGTCACTGAGTCGAAGTGAGAAAAAGAGCAGGAAAGATGGAGCAAAGTGTAGAAAAGCAAGCCATTGGACGAGGAGATCAGGAATGAAAGATCAACAAGGAAGAAGGATCGCGGACAACTCAATAAGTAGATAAAGCCATCATTGGATGCTTTGGAGCACCACGTGACAAAGAAGGAAATATAGGCTGGCGAAGCCCGGAAAAAGAGGGTCAAGTTGACCTAGGGTTTTAGACACCCAGGGTTTTGGCACCTAGGTTTCAACCTAAGGCTGTTGGTGAGGGATTGCAATGTATAAATAAAGGTCAAGAGGACTTGGGTGGGGTTGTTGGTCATTGAGGATTGGTATGATATTGTTGTTATAGCTCTGTTGTGGAGGGAGAGGATTGTATTGTAAGATCTTCAGCTGTGTGCGAAGGTCAAGTCCTGCAGCTGGGTGCGCAGGAAGGGGAGAGAAAGAGAGAGAAGAAAGAAGATCTTCTAGTTGAGAGTGCAGATAAGAACTGCATTCTTTACCTTAATAAATCATAAGCACAGTTCTGTGGACATATCCCTAGAGAGAGGGTGAACCATGTATATTTTTTGTCGTATGTGTGATTGATGCCTGGATCTCTGTCATTGTTATATTGTTATTTGCAGTCTTATGTTAGATCAGTTCTATAGCTGCGCAGGATAGACCTAGATGATAAGAGATATATGAATGCTGTACTGTTGTTGTGATAGATCCACTGGATATTCCCCTGGTTGTAGACATTCATGTCCTGCAACCCCCCTCTTAGCTGCTTCGGGTGAGACTGCATCTTCTTCGCAGGTGCTTCCAAAAGGGCCAGTAGCTAGGGCTTGTTAGTGCGCTCTTGGAGTAAACCTTGGGTCTGCCCTTGTGCCAATAGAAATGCTTGCACCACATAGGTATTTCATGAAGACAACTGGGAAGAAGCCACGCATAGTCTCCCAGTCGTGGATTAAGGAGCTTGTGCAATCAACGATCCTGAATGTAATGAAGATCCCTCACTTTGGCCGATATTAGGAAGTTAACGCTTGCGTTAAACTCCTCCTGTCATGCTATCATGGAGGATAACTATGGCTTGACATGCATTCCACTGTTGATCTAAAGCTGATCCACCTCATCACAGGACTAAGCATGCATGGATCAGACCCTCAGTAGTTCTACCCAAGGAAGAATTCAGATCGCTCCTTGACACAATGCATAAAGGAGGATTATGGTGATGTAGAGAAGGGAAAGTGAGGCTACAATTTAGCCTCCATCCAGGATGGCACAGTGTGCCTAGCTTGTCATCTTATAGCTGGCAAGATCGTCAGAAAGAACCATCCCACGTAGGTCACTGGATTCGTAGTAGACCTTGCAAGAAAGTGCGTGGAGGGGATACAAATGAACTGGGTGAGTTACCTCATCAACGAGCTGGAGAAGGACTGTCGTGAAGCACAGGATCAAGGCTATGAATTCCATTTTAATTGGTTACTGGTACTGATCGCATTTGTCACTTGGTAGATGCTGGAAGGAGCGAATTTTCCAGAAGTTGAGCCATCGGAGCCATTGGCCGCAAGGTTATCCACCTTTTGGTATACAAATGATATGTCTAAGTAGTGGGAGTCGAACACTGTCTTCCATGCTTACTACTAGTAGATGAAGCGTGCTATTGAAGCATTTCCACACATGACACTGAATACCTTGCACCAGTATAGACCGCTAGCGACGTTCCGCACAGATCGACACTTTATCTACATCACTGCGCGCAGGGATGAGAGTAAGGAGGAATTGCAGTCCTATTATAAGATGATCGACGAAGGTATAGAGGAGATCACTGAAGAATGGCCAACAGAGTTCCTTGTACCAGTTGAGGATGCAGATCTCTCAGACCCCGACATCGCTGGAGGTCCCTTGGTCACCTGGGTTGAACATGATGGACAAACTAGCGCGAAGAAAAAGAAGAAAAAGGAGGAAGTGCAGAACATAGAAACTGATGATGAAGACAACGCCTCAGAGGAAAGAAGGCCTAACTCACCCACAAGAGGAGGAGGAGATGAAGTGAAGCAAGAAGAAGGAGGGGAAGAAGGAGAAAATCAAGACAAAGGTGAAGTTACATCGCAAAAGGATCCCCTACTGAGGCCGAAACATCAAAGAAGCGGAAGGTTTCTCCGCAGAAACCATCATCAAGAAAGAAGACATGCACCAGTAAGCCCAAGATGAAGTCCACACTCATAGAGGATGACGTCGATCTAATCATCATAGCCATGGAGGATGCTTCAGAGGATGTCTTGCAGCGTTATGGAGCAAAGCAGGAGACACTGTATGAAAGAATGGAGAAGGATATGAAGGAGCTACAACAAGACATCCATTCGATCTGCGCAGTACCTACCGTGCCTTTTTCGTAAAAAATTGCAGAATTGGGAGATGAACCCGCCCAATTATGAATATTAGTAGATGAAATAGAGGCCTGACTTCAATGAGCCCAAGAAGAAAAGGAGAAGGCTATAGAAGCATTGAAGCAAGAAAAGGAGGAGGTCTTAGAGAAACTTCGAGTTGCACAGAAGGAGAAAGATGAAATTCGGGCGATGTTCGAGGAGGACAATGCAAAGGTACAAAAAGAAAAAGAACAACTGTTCGCAGATCAGACTGTGATCAAAGAGGCAGTGACTAAAGCACTTCGCTCTGTGTCGGGCTTGGCACAGGAGGAAGAAGAGTAATCCGAGCTTCAAGTGGGGAATCTCGCTGAGGCCATTCAACAGCTTCAAGCGAGAGTAACAGAGTTAGAACTCCAAGCAGTGCCGAGCACTCCACAAGAAGTGCGTGATCAGAGGGATAAAGTCGCTAGGAGCGTAGTTGGAAGGATCAGGGCACTCGCATTAGAATGTAAGCAATTAGGTAATCATAGTGCATAGACCTACGAACGCCTCACAGAAGATCCAGAACTAAGGAAATTGGAATCACAACTCCAGGAGGCGCAACAAAAGGCATCTACCATGCAAGCGCAGATGAAGTCACTCACTACATTTGAGAAAATGATGAGATCACAGGAGCAACACGCAGTCTAGCAACAAATTACTTCCATCTAGAGAAAATTCATGGAGGTTACACAGAGATTACAACCGGTGCAAGACGAAGCCTGCACGATTTTTGAAGATATTAAAGGACAATGCTCCCAGCTAGACCAAGTGGTTGCGACAGTGGAACAGTGCTTGGAAGGGCCTATTACAGAGCAAGTGATTCAGGAGTTCACCGAACATGAGGCTCTGGCAAAGAAACATGTTGAGGTAGCTCGAGCTAAGCTCGAGGCCTTTGAAGGAGCATTGCCCAGATCTGAGTGATTCAGGACGAGTCACATGTGAGTGTTGGGGGCCTGTTGGCCCTTGACCAAGTTTTGAGGAAACATTGTTTGTGTTTGATCACTTTTGGGACTTTGATAGGCTGGTCGAAGATGGAGCGCCCATGTGGAGATGAGATCATGGGATCTCGCTTGTTTTGCGAGCTTGTGGACTGAGCAAAGGGTTTACTAGGGTTTATGTAATGGGTTATGGGATGTCAGCCCATGGGTTTACCCATGTTTAGGCCTTTTTGTAAAAGTATATATAGGAAGAAATGTAATGTAGAAAGTAGTATAAGCTTAGTGCAAGCAATGTAAGAGATTTGGCTGATTGGCTATGTGCATGATATGTTAGTAAGGCTCCGTGCTAGTAAGGAGTTGGCTATGTGCATTGACCTGATTTTGGGAAGGAGGATCTGGTGCGCAACACACATATATCCTGTCCTTTGCGGAGTTTGGCTCTGTGGCTTTGTGCACAGGAGAAGATGAATGTAAGAAGATTGAAGAGTAATAAAGAAGAAGAAGAAGTTGGTGGATGTAGCCCCACACTGGGGTGAACCACGTATATCCTGTGTCTTGATGTGCTTTGTGCGATGTTATTTATGTGTTTATCTGCTTAGTGCTATTGTTATAATGTATGATGAATGCATTTGATATCATTTCTTAGTGCTTGATGGTATTAAATATAAATGAGTGCTTGATCCAAGCTGATGCTATGTGCTAAGTGAATGGAAGTACTTGATATTTATGGTTACTGCGCTGATCTGTAATAAGATTTGAATCTACGATGTGAATGAGATTCAAGAAACCAATGCATATTGTTGTTTAAGTGCTCTGTTAAGTATTGTAATCATAGATCTGTGTCCCAGCCTGGTTGTAGACACCTGAGTCCTGCAACCCCCCTGCCTCTACCTCGGGTGAGACTTCATCTGCTTCGTAGGTGTTGCCGAAAAGGCCGGTAGTTAGGGTTTTGTTGGTGCGCTGTTGAAGCGTTGAACCCTAGGTTTTCCCTTATGCCAACACATGCCAAGTCATAAGATAACCCACACAAGGCATCAAGAAGAGAGTCCACGAGGTAGCCAAAGAAGTGCACTACGCATCGATCAATCTTGGAAAGCTCGATGGATATAAACTCATCATATTTTCATGTTCTAATGCATGTGGGATAAGGTCCAATACAAAAAAAATTAAAACGCCAAAACATAGAGCACTCAACGCCATGGAGATCACTCAAATCCCGAGTTGGGGTTCCATTCAAAAGAGAGTTCTGGAAGATGAATCCACAACTGAGTCAAGGTAGTGCCCCCACATCGCCAGGTGTTGATAAGAGAATCCAAATTGATGGTTTAAAGGATGAGCACGCTGAACAGATCACCAACTATCAAAACAAGTGTTAATTATAAAAGATGAAGGTCCACTATCATCTCTATGAAAATGCAGAGGTCGCCTTCATATGTTGAATGATATTAGCATTTTTTCGTGGTAGTGTTGCAGAGACATGAAAATCGGATAAAGCTACATCAAAATATTATCAAGTTTCCAGGTGTCAAATAAAATAGCCAAAACACATCCAACCATTCCTTCATCCTATAGATCAACGACAATTGGGTACTTCGGGTCTTCTAACTTACACAAGTTTAATCATACCCCAAGATGTCAGTGGTTGCAATTTCGCATTCGTCATCATTCCAAACGCCAGGTTCCACTTCGAGATTTTAACCACCAGGTGCATTCATTTTCCATTTCTCATTTTCACCCAAAGCCCGAAGTCAAGTTTCCACGAGTAAGGTTCCTCTGGTTTAATTTGATATGATAAGCTTTGTAGGTGCACCGAGATCCAACAACTTGTATTATGCATCAAGTAGCATGTTTCCTATGCTCAAATTGAAGTGTTTGAGATCATTTACAGGTGCGACACCACCACCATCATATTCCCTTGTGCTTCCTGCAAGGCCTCTGAGCCCTGTCAGAGCATCCATCCCAGTTTCTTCTTCACCCTTTCCACTGTCTCAGGTTAGATCGGTAACAACAAAGATGGGAGGAAAACCTATGTGAAGTTTCATTGGAGGCCTACTTGTGGAGTCAAGTGTCCATTGAAGATGAATATTTTGCTGTAGGTGGGATAAATCACAGTCATGTAACCAAGGATCTTTATGAATCTATTGCAGTAGGAAACTATCCTGAATGAAAACTTTTTATCCAGACAATGGATCCTCGGGATGAAGATAGATCCTTTAGATGTTACCAAAACTTGGCCCAGGGATGTCTTTCCTTTTCAGCCTGTGGGACGCATGGTCTTGAACAAGAATATCGACAATTTCTTTGCTAAGAATGAGCAGCTTGCATTTTGTCCTGCTCTTGTTGTTCCCAGTGTCTATTACACTGAAGATAAGCTACTCCAAAACAAGGATATTCTCATACGTAGATACACAGAGGCATCGAATTGGAACCAACTATTTGATACCTCAGGTTAGGTCGGTATCGACCGATGCTTCATCGAATGCTTGTTCAGGCATTGTTGCTACTACATTTGGTTCGTCTTCAACATAGCATGTTTGGGAAACCGTTAAAAGGCTCTGATGAGAATAGTTAGCAATCTGCAAAAGTTTGAGCCCTATCGAAAGTCTACAAGTTCATTTGGATCACCAGTTATTTATACATATCTATCAGGACAAGTAGATTAGTGAAATATTCAACTTCAAAAGTGATGAAAGAGCATATGTCTTCTCCTGTATTTCTGCAACATGTGGGCGTTTTACTACTCATTGTGTGATCAAACTTATTGTTCCAAGAGAAAGAGATATTGAGAAAAAAAGAAGAATTGCATAAACATCATTCATAAAAGCAGTCGAAGTCACTATGGAGAATCCATCTCTGAAAGAACTAGAAAAGTTTGAGTTTCCCTTGACAGAGGCAAGGAGAAACGAGATAACAAAAACATCTTGCAACATGGAAATAAAGTTAAATTCGAGGGAAAAAAGGGTGTTTTGATCTTTTTAAGCAGGAAAAGAGGAATAAAGGAAAATAATGATTCTCGTGGTTGTTCTTCCTGATGTTAAATGTTGGGCTTATTGCGAAGGTGCCTCAGAAATCAGCCTGCAATGTGTGGAAAAGATTCTAGATGCTATTGGCAGTGTTATTCTATTGGATGAAGTAGAAAGTAGTGATCTTATATCTCTTCGAACTTCCTACCTTGCTTCTATAGAATTGAAAGACAATTTCATCCAGACAAATAATCCATATCAGTCCCAAGTTTCTAGGAAGAGAATTATGAGTGGGTTAACAAACATCCAAATAAATGGACCTAGAAGTCATCAATTATTAAGCATAGGTGACATCAGAAAGATCATATGTGTAAAAATGGTCTCCAAATGCAAACACAAAGATATTTCGAGTGAACAGATGGCTAGAAACATTCCCAAATATCCTACATTTATAGAAGATTTCTAGGAAATCTTTTTGTCATTCAAAGCCTACAGGTGGCAGAATAATACCAGCTTCAGTTTGATCATTTCTAGGAAAATAATCTTATCCAGATGAACTATCTACTACTGCTTTTTGGGAAAAGTATATTGGAGGATGGAGTATCAAATGTGTGCTCCAATCAACAATCTAATAAAGTCAAATTAGTTCCAATTTTCCATAAAAAGAATTGGACACTTGAGAAAGTCATTACCAAATTTCAAGCAGATTTGGGAAACTATTTCCACACTTGGAGGCAAAGTATCAACATCAAGATTATTTCCAGATTTTGAGTAATCAGTTACATGATTGGTGGCTGGGGGATAACATTCAGTTCAACATTTAAATATGATAAAAGGGACAATAAATTAGCATCTAGAGGAGGGGGGCAGCCCGAGAGCCTTTGGGGCTAGGAATGTAATCAAAAGTCTTTAATAAAATAGTTTGCAGAGCTTTGGAGATTCTCAGATTTCGTGTGTTAAATCATGTGTTTTTTGTGATTTGTGTCTTATTTCTCATGTTTAAATTTATTTTCTTTCTTCTTCTCATTGTCTCATTTAGGTTGTAGCAGCCATAATTCAGTACAACCCCTATTGTGGCTAATTTAAAAGCATTAATTTAACTGCAGTTTTTCCTCTGTTTTGCTGTGAGCAAAAAAAGACCCGCACTTTGATTGTTTTTCTTATTTTTGACTACTAGTTCACAATCTGAGTGAGTTGAATGTTAGTTCTACCACTGGAGTGGAAATTCAGATTTATCCTTGTTACATATCTGGCTTCTTCATTTCAGTTTTTCTCATCCAAGTTCTTCTATCAATCCTCATGATTTTAAATGGATTTAGCAGATGAAGTCATGCCTCCTTTGTTCTGATTTGTAATTGTTAAGAGGTTAATTTTAGCTCAAGATCCAAAAGCCTCCAAGGACTGATCAATCAACCATTTTTATGTTCTTAAAAATGCACTAGGCTTGGCTTTATTGCAGCCTAAAATCAACTCTAGCGACAACATAAGGTTTGGCACCTTTTGGAGCATTTTTTGGAGGCCCTTGCGTGACACCTAGTAGACAACAAGCGAGGCCTTCACTAGACACTAGTGGCTCAACAAGCGAGGCACTGTCAAACTTCTAAAATTGAGTAGTTACGAGGTGATAGGTGAATGATGAGTTGGATATTCGTGTCAAAGGCCTAGGAACTCACATCATTCGAGTCTCTAGAAGATCTAGAATCCTCTCCCAAGCCTCCTCCAAGAATTATATAAAAAAGGAAAGCCTTGGGAAAGGGGAGGAAGAATTTAGAGTATTGTCATGTTATCCAACTGTAGAGGTATCCATCTACTACAACCAGAAGTTGGTGAAGCCTAGCCTGACCAAAGAGATACAAGGAGAGGCAAGGAGCAAGGAGCTAAAGGAGGATGTATCTTCATCAAGTTGAGGTAGGATTTGGTATGTATTCTCCATGTTTTATTAATAGATCATTGGTTTTTCCCTTCATATCATTCATGTTCATTTGATGAATGATAGATTTGATTCATTCCTTCATAGATCTGATTAGAAGTAGTTTGGATCTAGGATTCTAATCCTTAGTAGGGAAGAAGAGAAGGTTTTGCTTGTCTTTTGTATACATGAAGCAGGTTGTGGAACTTGGAGCTGGAGTTTCAGGACTGCAACAACCGGGAAATATGAAGGAACACCTCAAGAAAGGTATGCAAATCTTCCCCACTCTTTAGGATGATTATGAATCTATGTGTGTGAGTCTAGATCTAGTAAATCCATAAGAAGTCTACCCTTTTTTTGTCTAGGATAACTAGGCTGATCCCAGGGAGATCTTACTGATTATTCAGTGAGATCCTTGTGAGAAAAAATCCCATAAAAAATTGGCGACCATATTGGGGAAGAATTATTCTCTAGTCAAGTCTCCTTTCCTTCCTCTTCCTCTGCTTGTTGTGATTTGCATTTGATTTTTCTTCCATTCAGTCATCCCAGGGCCTAGATCTAGAAGATCTGCGATAGATCCACATTTTTCAAAAAGAAAATTTTTACAGACCCTCGCTTGTTTCATAATAGGTGTCCCATGAGGCCCTCACAAGTTTCATAACAGGTGTCCCATGAGGCCCTCACTGGTGGAAAGGCCTGTGTCCCATGAGGACTCTTGTAGGGTCCACAAAAAAGAGCACTTAGGGTGTAAACAAAGTATATTTTTTGTGAGTTTTTCTGGGTTTTTTGCTGTGAAGCCTAGGTTCCCTATTCTTGGGGAAGAAAACCTTTAGAACTTAGTTTTGCAAGGTATTTTTCGTCATTATTTGCATGAAATAAAAAATAAAACGAAAAATGCTTTGTGTGATCATCCTTTGTGAAGCATTTTTGGACCTCTTTTCATAATTGCACTTGTGAACTTTGGGGTCTGAAACTGTATTTTTGGGTGATTGATTGTTGCATTTGGTTGAGTTTCCTTTTGCAATTGGGTTTTACATTGTTAAGATTCATTCTTTGTGAGTTTTGAGTTGATATCCCATGTACATATTGGAGTGTTCTAGGGGCATCACTACCAATATCACACTACCCTTTGCTTGCTAATTTTCTGGTTTTCCTTTTGCATTTGTCTTTCTTTCATAGATAAGGACTTGTTACATTTCAATCAAGAAAACATCTTAATGACAAAATACAATTGTTGCAGGCTAGGTTTTCTTTTGAAGCATTAGTGTACAAGTGCATTAGAAGCATTGGTTGGCTCATATCTGATTTTTCTGTTGCTTGCTTGGTTGTGTGAGGTCTTATTTATGAAATTTGCAAAGAAAAAGAAAAATCTCTCTCCCTCCCATAGCTAGAGTTCATCAAAGTGAACAATTTGCATTAGCATACTTGCATTTCTTGGTTGGGTCAAGATTCATCGCATCATTAAAGTTTCATCCATTACCTTTGGACCTAAGAAACAACCCCTAAAAAGAAGCACTTAATCTAAAATCAATTAGGCATTTTGCTTTTGATAGTGAACCAACATTAGATAGGATTAGGGCCTTGGAATAGGATTGGAGAGTAAACTCTCCAAGGCCACAAAATGAAACCTAGAAGTCATTATAGAGTGTGAAAATCCATTCTTGCAACCAGTGTGTCGGGAATATACTCTAACACACGAGTTAAGCACAAGGTCGCATTGGGGCAAGTAGTGGGATTACCCCTCTCTACTTGTTTTGGTGTTTGTGATACCGCTTCGATATTTACGTATACAGAGGTTCTGTTGGTTAACACCTTCAGAGCTTCATGCTTAGTTACCCTGCCCTTATGTGTAGTCGGACTTACGACTGTTCGCTCGACTGTTGCGCCTCTTTCGTCACCTTAGTGAGCAAAATAGAGGTGCTTGCAAGCTTAGTTGGGTTTGCTAAGCAAGATAGCTATAAGGAAAAGGGTTATAGAAAGAAATATAAAAGAACAACTAAGAATTAAACTAATAAATAAAATAACAACTAAACTAATGAGCATAGGGACATAAGAACAAAAGAAACAATAAGACCCAAGTCACCAATGGTAAGGTTGATATTAGTGAAAGAAAACACCAAGAAGAAAGAGGACTATGAGTCCCTTCTTCCTCCAAGGGAGGGCTCTTGGACCCCCACAAATAAGCTCTTCTTACAACTTTGAATGAAAATGGTGAAAGAATTCCTTGCTAATCCACTCAAGGGGTGAGATGGATTGCCCAATGCAATGGTGCTAGGATACTCTTGATGAGAATAGAGGATTCCTCAAGAGAATAGTAGCAGCATAACTTTGCCATTGAAATTCCTTAAAAAATGAAGTGCACCCATGGCCTTTTTATAGCACCTCTTTGAGGTATTGTGCAACTAGCTTGTAGTGTGGAAAGAGGCTAATTAGGGCATTTTTAGGTCTTTGACCAGCCACCCAGTCAGATCCAATCCATATTTGAGTGTCAAATCAACTTGGGAGTTGAACCAGAAGTGGGTGGAAGGCCGACCACTCTCATAAATGCGTCGTTCTCAGATGTGCACGGCTTTTTGCGACCACAGTCATGCATCGGGTGCATGTGCACTTTTCCTGCGTTTCTATTTTGCGCATGTGCGCGCGCGCCCTGTGTAGTCATAGTGCACTTTAATTTTGTCACTGGTTGTATAGTTTTTGACCCTTTGGAAATGCTTTTGTGGTAATTTAGGTCCATGGGTGACCTCATAACTGTTTGATGATGCTAGATTCTTGTAACCATTTGCGGATGAAATTTCAGTGATAACACCGACCATTGTTTGTTAGGTGGTAGCCTTAGTGACCTTCCCTAGGGAGCCACATAGGTGATTGTAGGTGGGATGTGCCTATAGTACCTGAGGCAGATGTCCGTTCATGGTATGAATTCCCCTGAAGAGTGCCATCCTTAATAAAGGGTACTTGCATCAGTCAGGGCTATTTCATGTAGATCATTGTAACTGCTCCTCACACCTTCACTTATCTTGTGAGGGACTTGACCCCCCCCACCCATAGGGTTGGTTTTCGAAAGGCCCCTAATCCAATTGGTTTGCTTGTTGTTTGCCTAAATTTTATTAGGGACATGTTCTTTGAGTCTGAGTCTCGGTCGACCATCAATTGATTTGTGTTTGTTAGTAACATAGTTTATTTACCGTGGCTGAATTACTATGCTAGTCCCATTGATTATGAGGACTTGAGCCTATTACGGAGGTGAAACTGCCTCTAAAGTGGCACATCATAAGTGAAAAATAATTCAAAGGGTCTTATCTTTGGTTTGACAAGACCGGTTTGTTTGAAGTGGAAGTCGTAGACGAACGTCCTCCGCCAAATTTCAATCCACCTTTAACTGAGCTAGACACTCCTTTACTTGTTGATGTAAGGGAAATTTTTAGTGATCCTTTCTCTTTGTTTAGTCATCCTCCAACCATTTCTGGACCTAATATTTTGTCTAGTGTAGCTGAGCCTACGATCCCATCCCAAAGCGGGACAGGAGGAAATTCCCCCGGGGCATCCCAGTAATTTCTACATTGCCACCCCTTAGCTCCATTAGACCTACATTGTCCATACCTTTTTCTTTTGGTTCCTTAATGTATGGGGCATTAGTTATGTCATCATCTCCATCCATTAGTATACCCAACGTCCCTATTCCCATCCCTTCTACATCAATTCCCACTTCCAGATTCTTTTCCAGTGGGGGGCCAAACTTTGGTTTTAGCATGGGAAGTGGAGCTCCTTCCACCTTTGCCAATCCTATGAGAATCCTGGCATCATCGGGTGTGGGTGTACCTTTTGGATGGAGTATTTCTATTAGTTTTGGGGCTGTCCCTAGTCATCCTCAGAACAACAATACTTCTGGAGGTTTTCCTTTTCTATGGGTTAGCACACCTTTCCCTGGGGGCACATCCCTTGGGGGAAACTATGGTTTAGCCTTTGTACACACTTCCGTTCCCGGGGGTTTCTTCCCTGGGACTAAATTTTGGAACATCTTTCCTGGAGGGTCCACATTTCTCCCTAAAGGCAATCTCCTTTTGGTAATTTTTGGTTCTAGGAGCAGTCATGCTTCTGGAAGTGTCACCATCCTTGGGGGAATTCACTTTCCAATGGTCCCTACACCTTCCAATAGTATAAATATAGGGGATTCGCAAGGTCCATCTGGGACAACGAAGACTTCAACTCCCTCCAAGTCTTCATTTGTACCATTTTATTTCCTTGTGACACTCAATTTACTCGATTTGTCATGGTTAACAAATGACCCTATTGTCAATGACCCATCATGGTCGACCATGCCATCAAAGATACAGTCAGATATCCCAAAGTTTGACGGAAATCTGTGAGAGGATTCCTCTACAAACATCATGACTTACCACTTGTGGTTTTCATCCAACTCATTAATGGATGATAGTGTGAGGCTGCATCTTTTCTAGAGATCCCTGACTGGA